>OY757264.1:6040622-6535851 GCA_963584085.1 Pyrausta aurata
GAATGTGTCTAGTTGTAGGCGTCCTAACTGTGTTGCCACTTGCCACTGAGCACCGAGAGATGGCTATATCGCTTGACTTACTTGATACTTGACTTCGGCCTGCCACTGTTAACAAAAGCAACTTCGTTTGCTGCTGCCAATACAAAAGCATCACATGCTTTTGAATCTACAGGAAACTAGAAAAATATGATATTTTATGTTTCTTGGACCTGTGCAAAGGCTCCTGTGACATCATTAAATTGCTTGGATTTTGAACCAACTGTTTGGGAAGTCATGTTCAGTGACGAGCACACATGACTGGACACCGTCCTCTGCTAAATAAAATTAATAGGTAGAGGGCCTTAAAACATGACTGGACTAAGAATTGATGATCACGCTCAGTGGCAGTGCGGCACCGTATTATGATTCTATGACAAGGTGGAGTGCGGCGGTCGGCCGCGCGACCTCTTTGATGCTTCTTCTGTAACTAACGAAGACTTTATAAGTCGTGCAGGCAATATGAAATTGATTGTCAACCATGAAGCTGTCATCATCAAACCTCATCAAACTTCATATCATCATGAAACTCATAATCACATTAAGATAAGTACCTAAACCAGAGACGCTTAATTATAGTACTAATCCCATGCTACCTGCACGTCTTGGGTCTGCGATTTTGTATTTACCTCTCCATATTTCTGTTACAACTCTGACAGGATTCTTGAACCTTTAGTTAGTGTCTGACATAAAGGTCTGTACAGAGTTACCTAAACAGATATAGAGTGAATAAAATATCGTAGACATCGTAGAATTCGTTGGCTACAGAATCATATGAGTCGGTCGACGAAGCGGTAGCTTTACACAGTGTAGTGATACACGGAGTGAATATTTACTTACCCACCGGTATTTTAATTGGTATTATGAGACGTCCCAAAATTTTTAAGGCGCATTAACGTTATTTCCGATACTGAAACGATTGTAGTGATATGTCGAACGGCTCGATCGCTCGGAATGATCAGTTATATGGTGCGAGCGCGGTCGATAAAGATGTGCCATATTTTCTTAATGTAAATATAAATTATTACTTTAATTATTACTTATGTGCATATTTATTTACTTTTCTAATGTAAACGATACGGGAACACGGCGCGTGTAGGTATTTGTGTTTGAACCATCACAAACTTGTGTTATTAGGTCGTCTTGTTTGTGCATTTGCTTTTAGTTTTGTAATAATCTATTAAACACACGATTGTATTATGGACACCTGAAATTGATTCTTTTATTACCTACATAATTAGTTCACCTGTGTCGAAATAGGGAGTAGATAATGTTATGTAGGTAGCTTACATACAAGTTAACCACAAAATTATTAAAAACTCGATGATGCAATTGGCCGATAATTTCTAATTACTGTGGCCACTTAAAACCTGTTGCGTTCTCAGCAAGTACTTATGACAATTGGTAATTATAACACCTTCATGGATTTTGTGGTTACTCTGTACATCTTAGATGATAATTATTCAATCAATATAAAGAAAGCCTGTAAATACTACATTAAATTTGGTCTAGATATCATATTTTTAACATGTATACTACTTTATACTTTTATTTAACAAATAATATCATACCGATTTAAATGGATATAAATAAGCGTAGTGTTATGTGAATTTCGTGACTAGTTTTGTTTAATTACTAGGTTAATGATTAGTTTCGTAATTAAGAAAGCTAGTCCAAATAATGTGTTGATGTGATGGAAATGAATGCCATTTAGATAGAAATGTTTGTCATGAAATTGAATATACTTGTACAGAGGGCCTCTACTACTCATTATAAATGATACAATCGAAAAATCAATACTACTTTTCTCTACATTGTTATTCCATTATTGATAGAATTTCCATAATCACAAGGTCTGTATTTTACCTCTATAATAAAGTTTGTGTCTAGTTTTATTATTGTTTCCGATATTAGCCAAAAATTGTAAGTAACTTTTAACTTTTAACTTTGTAAAATAAAAAATTCGTTTCGTTGTGGGTTCTAGTCCATCAAAATTGTGAACAAAATGTATTATAGTGTTATATTGGCTAATTAAGTTTTTTTGACATTATGAGAATCACTCGATTAAGCCAAGAGTTATCTTGATAATATTTTTTTGTATAATCTAACAATAGAAAAGTAGACACCTATGGCTTGCAAATAACATAACTAATAGCCATAAAGGATACTATGATGAAATCGCTTGTATTGCATTGTTTTTCTATTTAATAATATTAGAGTTATATACTCCCGTTATGGACTTTGGCGACGATATTAAACCTTTTTATCTGTTTTATTGACAATTTATCAATAATCCACAAGTTTGGTATTGAATCACAAAATTATTTCCAATTTGAGTTGGATAGGTGCATCCAGTTTGTAAATTTTCGAACAGTTCTAATATGAAATAAATTACCTGTGAACACAATACTGTCTTTAAATTATCACATCTTTAGTGAAATAATTATCGTGGGTTCGAATCTCACGATGTTCAGTTTTGGTAAGCCCTATACTATAGTTTGGTTCCGTATGGTACACTTAGTCTTACAAGATTGATCAATTGTTGGGAACACAAATACATCATTCGAGATGCGTCTAGGTGTGAGTCCAATCATATGAAGTATTTTGAACTACTTTAATATTAAATTCTTTTGAAATATAGTTATTTCTACTCTTGGTTTCTACTCTAGAAAATGGAAAATAAATTTATTAAGATTTTATTTAGAAAAACATTGAAAACAGAGCAGCAGCGGTAGATAATCAAGACGGTTCATCTACTTCAGCCAGACAATCAGTGATTATATATAATAAAACATCTGAAGTAATTGAAGCACATTTAGAGCTCAACGGACGCATCCATCATCAACCTCCGGTTCTTCGAGGAGAGAGTAATGTAACGACTTAACTCAGCTTAATACGGCTAGATGGCGCTATTACCCAAGTAACACAGATAGCATTATAAGAGACAAATGTTGACTCCATTTACAACTCATGATCCGTATAAACTCGTATATATGTTCACCGTGCAACTTGACGCACGATATTGGCATTTCAAAACCAAAACGATGCTTTACGCTGTATAACGATTATATAATGGCATTTAAAAGTGCTATAATAAAGCTTTTAGCTTTTATACAGCCAGCTACAATGTCGTTGTACAACTATAAGCAATTTTCAGTGCATTTAAACCTATAACAGCACTTTAACACGTGGAAAAATGCTTAATGCACTTAAATAGCATCAACGTGAACCATAATAATGCCTAATGCCGTTGAACAGCATGGACGTGAACTAATGAAATGGTTGCATTTTTAAAGGTCACCTCAGTGCTGTTTTACTGCTAACAGCCCTTTATTCAAATACAAGTCAGTCATACCAATGCATTTAGCAGTATATTACGTTAGTTTTGCTTTATTCGTAAAACTAAATGATGTTGTCAGCCATTTTGGTAAAATGTCAAAATTAATTTAACAACACAGTAGCATTTTTTCTGGTGAATGGTAAAGGTATATTGCCTAATCGTGTGTGTATTATTTGCAGTGCTGCGAAATTACTTTGAAATAAATAACCGCAGTATGGCATTGTACTTTGTACTCTGTGATTTTTTAAGTATTCGAACGAAACGAATAATACTTTTTTAAAATGACTTAAAATAATGTCTTTTTTATTACGAATATAATTAATGGCGCGTTTTGAATGATTGACGCCATCTAGTGAAAAAATAAAATGCCCTGAACCAAACAAGACTGCAGTCCAAATCGGGTTTTATTGGTTTGCTAAAGGATCCCTAAACTTGTAAAGTAATGGCACTATATCAGTCTACATCGAGGCTACTGGTGTCTCAGTGAATCTATATAGGGCTTCTTTAATGCCGATGACACTATAATAGTTCACACAAAGTCTTCTAACTGGCCTCTGGCATGATAACTGTTCACATGTGAGTATTTATTTTGCCAGTGGCATTAATAGGGCTCACCGTGCTGCTATAGAAAGACACCATTTTGTTTTCATTTTATAACCTAAAAATTATAATACTTACTTACTTACTGGGGTGACTCAGCGACCCAAAGTGAGTCTTGGCCTCCGACACCAGATCACGCCATGCCTCTCGGTCTTGCGATAGTTCTTGCCAGTCGCTATGGCCGAGGTTGAGCAGGTCTTGAGCTACAACATCCTTCCAGCGGTACCTAGGACGTCCAACCAAAAATTGTAATGATTCTGGCCTATTAATTACAGCAAGTGTCTTAAATATTATTTGTTAACACAATTTAACAATGCCCATCTAATACTATTATGTTCATTTAACAAAATACACACTTTTCTAGTTATACACTAGTGTTTTGATAACTGCACACATATCATTTTCTTTTATTTTATAACAAAAACACAATATATCGAAAGCGCGTGGAAAATATCAATGAATACTGTATAGACATTCACAGTAAACTTCATTGCGTAGTAATATTTGAAGGTATGAATAAAATAAGAACCAAAAACTTAACGGTATTTAAAATAATTTTGTCGTTGCTTCTCCTTTCCTTCGTTCATATGTCAAAGCTATAATAGTAAAATGGCGAACTTCATAAAAAAAATATTTATATTTCTATCATAGTGTCATGGCATTAGAGTTGTTTTTGCAATGATGAAAGGTTTATTCATATACCAACTGTGAACACTTAAAAAGCTCGTATAATGCTTAAAGCATGTTTTCATGCTACTGTAATGCTTTTGTAATGCAATAAACATTTTTCTTATTAAAAAAAATGCTAATATAATGCTTATATAATGTGATTGACATCTTCATTGATCGTAATAAAGCTTCTATAATGCTATTGGCATTTTCGTTGACCATAATAATGTTTTAATAATGCAATCGTCATTTTTTTTTGGCTTTAATAATGCTTATTTACGATCTAAAGCCGTATAATTTGTGCCCAAATTAGCACGATATTAGCCCTATATACGTTTACAATGCTACTATAATGCTAACTCAAAATGCTTCAACGATACATTAATGCTGTTAGTCGGTCGATATACTGCTGTCATGTGTTACTTGGGTAGCCAACTCCATACGAATAAAGGGCCTTAAGCATCGTCTTAATAAAACGCAAATGTCTTAAAATTATAATCTATTTGCGCGGACTAAGTTCTTTAAAACTTTAAGAATTAAAAAAAAAAAAGTATTTATTTCGGACAACTGCGATCCAGAGTGTTAGTATAATGAAATGACTTAATGACTATGTTAGTAATTAATTTTGTATATAGAAATAGTTTTTTTGATCATGTGACCGATCAGTGGACAATCCCCACTGTCGGCCATCTCCTTCAGGACGCTGTGGCAGCTGCCGCGTATTCTGTGCAGCAATGACGCGGTCTTTTTGCGCATGACAGCCTCAAAACTATCAACACCCGCCAGCGCAAACGCAGAAGCGCTGCAGAAGCGCGGCAGCCGCAACAAAGCCCTAAGGGCGTTATTATATTGGACACGCAGGGCGCTGTAGGTCCTTCTGGTATAGTTGGTCCATAAACTGCACGAATAAAAAGATTGACAATATGCTTTAAAAAGCGTGATTTTAACTGTATCCGTGCAGCGACCAAACCTGTGCACCAACATATTTGCCCTGACCGACAGCGCCCTGCGTTCCCTTTCAATGTCACTGTCGTTTTTAAGACTGTCAGCAACAATATGTCCCAGATATTTAAAACTACACTGCTCAACAAAGTCTAGGGAACAGGAGGTTTTTAGGGAATATTTTTATTTTTATATATTTTTGTTTTAAAGTTTATATACCAATCGATGCGCAATTTAATGCTTAATTAGTTGCGTATATAAATAAAGGATTCAGTTTTTGAATTACGAGGTAATTTTAATGAAAAACAAAGAAAGTGTATTACAGAACTAAACAAAGAAATTTAATTTAATAAAATTTCTTAAAAATTAAAACATTACAGTTAAGAACAAATATGCGGGGACTTTTTTAATAATCAGTTGGACCCCCTAAGGCATTAACAACAGCTTGACATCGTCGTGGCATACTGATTATGAGACTATCGATTGTCTCTTGTGGAAGAAGACTCCATTCTCTGGAGAGATGTGAAAAAAGTTCATCTGCTGTGTTCAAATTTTGAGGGAGATTTCTAAAAGCCCTTCTCTTTAGTAAATCCCACGCGTGTTCAATGGGATTGAGGTCCGCGGACTGAGCAGGCCACTCCAGCACTTCGATGTTGTACTCGCGGAACACATCCATCACCTGACTCGCAGTATGTGGTCGTGCATTATCTTGCATAAAAATAAAATCTGCGCCCAGATTTTGTCGGTGCGGGATAACCACGGATTGGACTACCTGTTCGCAGTATCGCTCTGCATTTAAATTTCCCCTGATCAAAACGAGATCCGTCCGTCCACCCAGGCGGATTCCAGCCCACACCATGATTGTACCACCTTGGTAGGGATGCACCTCCTGTGGGTTTTGAAGCCGACTCTGCCGACCAGGAATCCGCCAAACACGCACTCTTCTTGAATCTGGATGAAATCCGAAGCGAGATTCATCGGAGAACAGTACATGTGCCCACTGATCTACGGTCCACTGCAAATGTTCACGTGCCCACAATAATCGACGTCCTCGATTTCCATGACGCAGCGCGGGCACTCTTAGTGGTCTGCGAGCACGAAGATTAGCTTCATGGAGTCTCCTCCGAGCAGTCTGGTCACTGATAGCAACCTGGTGCTGCGACTGGAGGTCTTCTACCAACTGACGAGCCGTAATGGTGGGTTGCCTCCTTGCGACATTTTGCAAAAAACGGTCTTGCCTTTCCGTAGTAACCCTATACCTGCCTCTGTGCCTTTCGGCTACATCGCCAGTAAGTCTGTAACGTGCCCACAGTCTGCAGATAACGCTCGCGTGAGAATTCAGAGCAGCTGCAACTTCGCGTTGGGGTAGCCCAGCTTCCAACATTCCTACAGCTCGAATCATTTCTTCCCGCGTTAAATGACGTCGTGACATAATGGCCGTAGTCGCAAAAGTTACGAATAACAACAGTTAATTTTGTTTTTCAATAAAATCATAAAACAATAAAACAAATTTTTATCTTTAAAATTCTCATACAGTATCACTACACAGCAATCAAAGTGAAAGATTCCCGCCTTTTACGAAAGTTCTTTTGTTTCTAATTTTTTTTTATTTAAAATTCGAACAACGTTTGATAAACATTCAGCCTACCTATTTACCTCAAAGAGATCAGTACTTTTTTAAAGAAGATTTTACAAATAAAGTCATATAGTTGGCTTGTTCCCTAGACTTTGTTGAGCAGTGTATAAACCCTTTCTAAGGGTTGATTGTAGAGTTTTATAGGGGGTACTATATTTGGACATTTACTGCCAGCCTTAAACACCATAAATTGTAACTTTTTTGTATTGTATAGCAAACCATGTGAGACAGCGAATTTTTCACAAACAGCGAGAAGCGATCTTAGTGCACTGACCGAGGGTGCCAGCAGGGCCATGTCGTCGGCGTAGCTGATGTTATTTACGCACACTTTACCGATATGGCAGCCGACGCGCATGTTACCGAGCTCCCTGATCAGTGCATCCACGTACAGGTTGAAGAGCCTAGGGGAGGTCAACCTCCCTTGTCTCACCCCGCACTCCATCCCGTACGGCTCGGAATATTTGTTCGCCCATCTCACATAGTTCACCTGATTACAATACCAAAACCTAAACAAATCAGTGTAGCCACTAGGTATGCCTACTTTCTCTAACTTACGCCACAGGATGTCGTATGAGACCAGATCGAAGGCTTTGCTGAGATCCAAGAAACAGGCGTAAACTGGTGTACTCCTGTCTGTATAATATTTGAATTTATGGGCCTGGGAGTATTTTTCATATGGAACCTGGCCGCTTAGTATTTTGATTTTATCAAAATGATAGGCACGGCTAAAACCTTTAAAAATCGAAAATATAAATACTTTGGTAAAACTTCGTAAAGTGTCAAACCGCTAAAAATGAGATGAGAAGAGAACAAAATCTTGTTCGATTTTGTTATCAAATAAAAATAATATAAGGAATCGGATTTATAAGGTTTTATTGATGGCCGCTATTTTATAACATATTCAAAAGTTCCATACGTTTTACGTATGAAAAATGAGTTATCTAAAAATGCTCCGATTTTAAGTTGACACGTTCTTGAAATAGCAGTGCGATATGTTTTATAAAATAAACTACCACACAACATTGTTGAATACTTTAAATATACGAACGTTTGTCAGTTCATTGCATGATTAAAATGAATCGTAAATTAAAATATCTACCTAAATAAATGAAAAACCAATATCAGCATGAATTTATCAATAAAAGCGCGGAAAGCTGGTCATTTGCAGATTAATATCTGTGTTCAGTGATTTCATTCCTTCAAATGTAATATGAATAGTTTTAAAATGAATAGCCACATTAAATGTGTAAATTAAATTTTAATAAGTAATTTTCCAGCTTTAATTTCATCCACCATAGCTACAATGTAACTAGTATAACATATCATGCAATTACTTATATTATCTTATCAATTCATTTAATTAGACTTATTTTAGGATTACCTCTAACAATCGAGTTCCTGGCTCCTAACTATAACTAAATCATTACAAGTAAGTATTAAGTGTTGATCAATTCCTCAATAACTATCAAAAAATGTAAGTAAGAAAATCTTTCTTGATTTAAAAACCCGAAAAAATATGAGGTTGTAGTAATAAGACAGTAATTTATAGTTTTAGGGACAGTGAACGCCTAATACAGGCGTGAAAACAATAAAACATCTATTGTGTCTGGAATAGTGTCCCGGAACGTGTTAAATTGTTATTTAATGTTAATGGCATTGAACTACTATTACTACCGTATGGAACAGACACCACCTGACGGACACCTCATACAAAACGGTTTCATTTTCGAAATTCAAATTTCAAGGAAAACGTCACAATCTTGTCGTCGTATTTGCGACACATTTTTTGCTTGGCATAGCTTCTCTATTTAGTGATAAATGGCTTGAATCTCGTGGTTAGCATAAGTACGTACAATCTCATATTTGAGTAGAGTTAATTCACCTATTTAGTACTTAATTACGAGCATCAACTATGTTTTTGACAAAAGATTGATTTATTTCATATCTGCTAGTAAATAAAATTAATGTACGGTAATTAATGCAATGGTCTTTCAAGTCCAATTATGCAAAATCTTGAGGTGTAGGTAAGCACTTAACAATTTTCATTTACCCATTCCTTACAAAATCGCACAATTTGCTAAAGCCCCTGAAAACACCCTCCTCTCTGGCAACTCCTCTGTATGTAGCAAGCCAAATAAGGTAAACTTACCAACATTCGGCGTCGATTACGAATTCATAATTACCGTTAACCGTTTATGCGAGCGGGAGTATCGGCCAAAAGTGCGGATCGTGTGAAATTACCGCCCCCGTGACCGACATTCGGTAACCGGAATCGGGTTAATGTTTAGATTTAGTGCTAATAGGGTGGCTGTAAATTCGCCCCAATGTTCTGGTTGTGCTATCGAAACATTTGGCAAGAGCGCCGGCCCGAGGCGAGAGGCGCTTGCCAGCCTCATATTTGCTCCGCTATCGTTGTGAGCAGCTCGCGGTTTTGCAATTGTTTTAATATTGTCGCGGGGAGGATGTGAAAATGGGAATTTAGTTAAAAGGCTATAGGCGTATAGAACTTTTTGCTCACTTTTCAATCCGCCATTTTTTTTCGAAACGGAAGTAGCTGCCATCAATAAAACTTTAAAACGATTAATTGCATTCTTTCACAAAAACATTGGCAAATGTTTTCAAAGTCACCCTGTATTTGGGTAAATTTTCGAACCGTCCTTTTTTTCGTCATTACGGTGGCAAATTTTATTTTTCACTGTTCGTCGAAACTAAATGCGTAAGAATAAAGATTTAGATGCTATGAATCTAATAATTTATAAGGCACTCTTTGAAACTAAATACTTTCGGAGATATAAATAAATTTTTAATTCGCGCCACCTAAATGATGATAAGAGCCACCGAAATTACCCTAACCATTAATCAACTAAGCAAAATTTCTAAAATATTCAAATAAAAATGCGTTAGTGTAAGTTAATATTTTCTTTATACTAATCAACGTTTTAATTAGGAACTTTGTCGAAACAGTTACATATTTTTTTATTTCAAGTACTATAATGTTGAAAGTTTGAGCTAGGCTTTTTCTTCTTCTTCTTCCTAGCAACTGTCCCGTCTGGTGACGGGGTCTACTTTCCGACTATTTTTCCTCCACTTTGCTTTATCCTGGACGTCGTTCTCCGGTAAGTCACAGCTTTCTAGGTCTTTCTTAACAACACTCAACCATCGCAGTTTAGGTCTTCCTCTTCACCTTTGACCCGGTAGGTTTTGGTTTAGTGCTACTTTACCGATGTAGTCAGATGGTCTCCTTTTCACGTGTCCAAACCATTGCAGCCGGTTTTCTTGTAGTTTATCGGCGACGTCGCGCACGCCTAGGCTTCCACGCACGTACTCATTGCGGATCTTGTCAAGCCTCGTCACTCCGACATCCATCGCAGCATCTTCATCTCAACAACTTGGATGGTCTGCACGTGTTTTTTTGTGACCGCCTAGGTCTCGCTATCAATGTAAGCAGTGGTCTTATGACTGACATGTACACCAGTATTTTTTACTTTATGGGCATTCTACTGTCACATGTTATGCCCGTAACTTCGCGCCACTTGAGCCAGGCGGCTGCTACGCGATGCTGTAGGTTATTCTTCATATTACCAGACTCGTTCATCGCGCTGCCGAGGTACTTGTACTCCGGACACAGTTTAATCACCTGTCCATCTATTACTATCCGAACAGGGTCAAGAGGGTAAACAGGGAAAGTTTGAGCTAGGCTTCATGTTTTTGAATTATAGTAAATGATAATTGAGCATCTACTTGTAATAATAATTGATTATCTATCATTACGTGTTTAAAATAAATATTGTATTGATTGTTAGGGTATTTATCGTTACAGTGGCTTATTCGTCATTCCGGTGGCCCAATACACCACCGCAATTATGCCACCGTAATGATGACAAAATGATTTTTTCATGATCATTACTTAACTAAATAATTCATTGCGTAGATATTAACAAGTCGTTATATTGAACCAATAATCTATAACATACATACTTGAAGTTACAATACAACACTCTGTTCGTTGTCAAAAACATGCCACCGAAGTTATCACACACGGTGACCAAAACACATTTCTCAAAAAACGTACCTCGGAAACTAGTTGAAACTTGCGTATTCACCGTCCTTTCCAGACTCAAGTTAGGGCACGACTAACGCCCAGGATGGTCCGAAACATAAATGGGTCGTATCATTGCTTGGAAAATGGAAACAATTACTCAACTGCAAGCATTGCAAGATCAGTTTTACGCGGGACACAGACATATTGGCGTCTCATTATTTTAATATAATAGTTAGTGAAGTTTTTATGCTTTTAGTTATGAAATGGAATAAACATCTTTCAAATAAGATAGTTTGATGAAAGATACGTCAAAATTTCGAGGAATTGTGAGTGGTTTTGTGCGCGTAATTTAAAATGGGACAAGCCTCCCAGGGGTAGGCCGCTTATACAAGTCGGATGTTCAACGTGTTATTTCTTGTAAGTTTTGTGTTAATTCTTATCTACTCTTTTATGCACGTTTAAGTTACGAGCTATATTTATAAGAAAGCGTGTTTTGAGTCTGTTTTGAATGATAGTTTTTTTATTAAGGTCACCGGACGCTCAAAAAAGTACGCTTGAAAATTTACCCATTTGTTACAAGTTATTTTAAACTAAAAACCTAATCATGATTTATAGTCCCTTCCACATATTAAAATGAAAATCAATTGATTTGATCAAACCGAGAAAAATCATAAAATTTCCCTCCGATTTTCGGGATCCGTTAAGTTGGAGTAATTTTTTTGATACTTTTATTAATATTTGTCAATTTTAGAAAATCTTTAACTCATTTATTAGTTAAATTTGAAGCAATAATCTATTCTAAAGTGTTTAATATGATTTTTCTCGGTTTCATCAAATGATAGTTTATATCAATTGATTTTCATTTTAATATGTGGAAGGGACTCTGCATCATAATTCATAATTCATAATTCATTTATTTGCCATAAATAGGCATAATCATGAGTAATAATCATGAGTAGTTTCTTAGTTTAAAATATTGCCAATGTTTTCAAAGTCAGCCTGTATAATATTCTATGACAAAATCTCCAAAACCGTTATGTCAAGCCATAAATAGGCTGTAAAAAGGACGCTCGAATTTATTTTTTAAGTTTATTTTGTTTGAGAATTTTTATGATGGGTACTTCGTTCTTACAAATGTACTGGTGTTTTGATTACTAAGCTCTCAATCATTCAGGACTTCCATCATCAGAACAACTTCACAAAATGATGAATATCAGACGCAAAAACATGTCACAATTATTAAGATACTGCTGCAAGAACACTACGGCCATATTAGATTTGAGAGTTTCTCTCGATTACACAACGATCCCATCATCATGTCCCGACTGGTAGAAAACGGATCAATTTCGGAGTATGTCCTCTAGGTAAACGAATTTTTATTTCAGATCGCCCCACAAATGACGGAGATATAAGGTTTCAAATATACAAAAAAAACAAACAGGTGAATTGAGAACCTACTCCTTTTTGAAGTCGGTTGAAAAGATAAGGCATTATAGACGTTTATTCCTCTATGTAGACTGTTTCCAATTTATTAATTTTGAAAAGGAATAAAAACCTCACGGAATACATGATATTGATGTTTTAAGATGGTTAATGTTACCATAACGTTAAGTCATTTAAAGGTTTTTTTATAAGCTGGTTTCACCATTTGCACCGCAACATATTCGTAGATTAAGTGGCGGATCGGGGTTAAACTGGGCATCCAAGACCTATTTTAAAAGTACAGCGATTAAATACAAATTTAAACGACACTTATTACACATTACTTCCGGCCTATGCCAGTATTTTTAGAATTATTTTCTCACAGAATCTTTTTCTGGTTTTACATTTTATAGGATCGTTAATGGTAAAACTTTCAAACACCATTGTGGTTACAATATTCATATTCCTAATACAAGTTTTTAAGTATATAATTTATTATTTAGATTAGCAGTCACTACATATTTACCCTACATGTTGACAGGGAATTAATATAAGTAAATATGTATGGCAGGAATTGAGTTACAATGATGTACTGCTATTACCCTAGAATCTTAATAGACACACCGATAAAAACCGATAGAAGTAAAAGAGGTCAATAGTAGTGCATATTCCTTCGTCGTGATGAGCTCCTGTTTGAGATAAGAGTGTATTGAGAATATACAGGGTATATTCTACAAACCAATGGTTCTCAAAATATTGTCAATTTATTTTATCTATTTTATTTACCTAGTTGTAGTGTAGACCATATGAATATGTACTCGTCTGATCGTCCCTCATCGAAAGCTGTTTAACAGTTTAAACTGGCATCAAAAAAGGTTGTGTTTGTATTCAATTTTATGTCATACTTTTCCGTGCTACCTAGTAATAGTAGATTATTCACCTAGGGCGTAAAATGGTGTCTTTCGGCGCGGGAGCCAACTTGCGAAGCGCATTGCATGCCTCAGAAAGACCTTGTTCATTCTGCTTTGACTTGCATACATCAATTCCTGATGGTGTTTGGGCATATTAAAGTATGTCCTAGTAGTAATAGAAAGTATATTACTCTTCCTCTAGGTTCAATAAATTTTAGGTACTTAGGTAAGAAAAAAGGAACCTTCTCAAATGTTTGTAACTTATATTTTAATGCAGTTACCATAAACGGGGTTAAACGAAACAAAAAAATAATTAAACATTAGTAAGGCAAAACAACATTCCCTTATTTAAGAAGCATATCGGGGTCATCGAAGACCTATTTCAAAAGTATAGCAGTTAACAATACACATTATTTCTGGTCTATTCCATTTTTTTAATGTTATTATTCATGTATAGATGTCACAAAATCTTTTTCTGGTTAAAAAATATTTATAAACAGTAATAATATTACATAATTTTAAAATAAAGTATGTGATCACTACATTTTATCGACAATGGAAAATAAATCTCAATATAATTATAAATACTTATAATCCAAAATCAAATAATATGTTGGGGACGCTTGATAAAAAAATAAATTTTAACATGTTGGTTGACTCATATAAAAAAAATAACATTATGAACGTAATATACGACATATCCTACAACGATTACTAAAATTCTACAATAACGACTTTTCTAATGCTTGGAAAGTGTCAATCATGGCGTCAGCTACTCTGTCAGCAGTTTGAAAGCTAGAGTTGACACCCATGAGACCAATGCGAAGGGTCTTGCCCACTGTTGGACCCATTCCTCCGAAGATCAAAATGCTGTGCCTAGAAAAAAATGAGAAGACGTTCCTAGATTAATTAGCATCTAATCTATTTTTGTATCTATAATTTTAGAACGTCGGGGCACTTGCAAAGAAAGAAACTAGACTCTCATTTAAAGTACACACAAAAAAAGTTAAAGTTATTGACAAATCTGTGACCTACATCTAGTGAGAATTCAATAAATTTGGTATTATTTCTAATGTTTTGTAAACATTGTAAACGACAAAGTTAGGATCATAGGTCAGAATTTTAGGTATTTTATATAAGGTGGATGCTGTGGAGCTACTGTAACTCACTTTTCCCTCATATATTTGATGAACTGCATATAATCATAGCCTTTAGGTAGTACTATAGTGCTGACAGTTGACAAGCGATCCTCAGGTTTAGGAATGAAGAACTGTACTGGCAGCACTTGAAGGCGTTTGTGGAAATAGTTGTTAACAGCAGTGTGACGCTCCCAGGATTTCTGCAGAGTCTCTTTGGAAATCTCTTGGAGACAACATCTTAACGCCCAAAGCATTGGTGTGCTTACTGTGTGATGATACCTGGAATTAAAATATCAAGTTAAATTATTTAGAAAAGACCCAACACACATTTGACTAAAAAAGTATTAAAATATTGAGCTTTATTTACTTTCTCGTGTTACCGTAGCAGTTCCACTGAAGGGCTAACTCTTGGATGTCAAAATAAAATGGTGGTTGGTGTTTTCTGTTTTGAATTTTATTCCTGAAATGATAAAACACATATATTTATTTGTGATAATGAAAATGAAATAAATCAATTATGTGTTCAAAATTTTGAGAGAAACAAATTCTTCCAATAAAATAACTTTATTGTTATGAAAATGAAACAAGATAACATTTGATCTTACTCTGCCAACGCGCTAAAGGCAACTGGAGCTATACCAGCTGGACCACTCATAGCCTTTTGAGGACCGGTGTATACCGCATCAATTTCCCATTCATCCATCAGAAACGGTTCTGCGGCTATAGACACTACTGTGTCCACCAGCAAGAGCACCCCATGCCTGAAACATACGAAATGAATGAAATAAAAAATGCAACGAATCACCTTATCAACAACTACTTCAAGTAAAATAATAAATGTTCATAGATCATAATTGATCACATTTTGTTAAAACCCGTATGCAGTACCTTCATTTTCTATGTTTGTTTAGTAACTTAATTTTATAGGGTCAATTAAATCAGTCATTATAACATACTTGTGACAAATTTTGCCAAGTCCTTCAAGTTTCTGGACTGAGCCAGTAGATGAATCACCATGTGTGATGAACAAAGCTGTTGGTCGCACTTCCTGGATCACTTTCTCCAAATCGTTCAATGCGAAAGTTTCCGTTATCGACACTTCTGTTAAAACCGTTTTGATACCTAAAAAATAAGATGAGTATAAAACTTATACAGGATCAATAAAGAGAATAATTTATTTTTTATTTTTGGTTGCATTGATTATATATTTTTTGGCTTACCATATCTCTTAGCAAGAATATCTGCTCGGATGTCCCACATGCCTCTTTTGGCAATAAGGAGGGTTTCACCAGGAGCTACCAGGTTGCAAATAACTGTCTCCATTCCTGAATGCCCTGTACCACTTATCGCTAGGACCAGCTTGCTCTTAGTTTGGAAAAGGTACTGGATTCCAACTTTAATGTCGTCCATAACCTGAATTAATATCATAAAGATTTTCGATCAATGATTATACACATTTCTACGACTCAAATGGTAGTATGTTAGATGATCATATAACTAACGTTGAAAAATTCATCACACATGTTACAAATGAGGTGTCTGGTTAAGGCCTCATTTACTGATGGCCACATATCCGAAGGCCCTGGACCACAGAACAGGGTTGGTTTAATTGGGCGATCCACTATCGTGGGAGGCTCTACGGTGAAATTGTGGAAAGCCATGTTTCAGATCTGAAAAATGGAAGGGTGACAATTTAATATAGCCAGCATAGTAAAAAAAAATTGAGGGACGGAGGATGAGTGGTCACAAAGGTGACGTTATATTTGTATATTTAAAATTTTATACACCTTTAAAACTATTTATGGCCAATAGGTATCTATGCGTGTACTGTATAAGGAGAATGTATCTATGTTGTATCATGTAATTAAATAAAATAGTCTTGAAGTCCACTTAAAATTTATTTTATTCTACCGCAATTCGGGGTAAATCACCCAAATGGTGGGAGCCACAGCACTTGTACAAGATTGCAACGTGGGACGAGAGCAAGCGCGATGCTGCTACGACCTGCTACGACAAATTGATTCGATTCCCCGCGCGACTGTCGATGCTATCCCGGTCCCGGAGGACTTACCCAAAGCAGTGTTGCCAATAACTGCGATAGTTTCTTTAGACTTTTCTACATACTGCACTGCAATCTGATGTGATTGTGTTGCGGATTAAAAAAAACCGGTTAAGTGCGTGTCGGACCCGCGCACTGAGGGTTCCGTGCCACCCTTAACTGAATTCAGGGTCCACTTACTGTCACTTAACGAAAACATCACAACACAATATATTGCGACAGCAAAAATAACTTTGTTTTTCATAGTGTTTGTATCAAAGACAAAGTTATATGTGCGGTTGATAAAAATGTGCAATATCTCAAAAACTACTGGTTCGATCTCCTTCAAACCAATTTTCGTTGCAAGTTTTTGTTGAGATCTACATCATATATTTTTTTCAAAATTTTTACTTTCTTAGTTCAAAAGTTAGATGGGGGGGGGACGCCCATTTTACTACTTTGGAAGCGTCTATATCTCAAACCTTAGACTTCTAGAAAAAATGGTTTTAGAAACCTCAACATCATTTTAAAAGACCTATCCATAGACACCCCACACGCATAGGTTTGAGTAAAAAAAAATTATTAGGTTTTAGTTTCATGTATGGGAGCCCCCCTTAAATATTATTTTATCTTACTTTTTGTATCTGAATCGGAAAGCGGTGAACAAAATACACCTACCTACCAAGTTTCAGCTATGTGATGCTTATAGTTTCAGAATAAAGTGGCTGTGACATACGGACGGACAGACAGACAGACAGACAGACAGACAGACAGACAGACAGACAGACAGACAGACTTGACGAATCTATAAGGGTTCCGTTTTTTGCCATTCGGCTACGGAACCCTAAAAACCCGGTTAAGTGCGAGTCGGACCCGTACGCTGAGGGTTTCGTGCCACCCTAAACTGGATTCGGGGTCCACTTACTTCCACCTAACGAAAATATCACAATATTTTTGACAGCAAAAATAACTTTGATTTTCATAGTGTTTGTTTACAAGACAAAGTTACATTTGCGGTTGATAAAAATATGCAATATCTCAAAAACTACTAGTTCGTTCTCATTCAAACCAATTTTCGTTAAAAGTTTTTGCAAAGATTTATATTATATTTTTTTATTTTTATTTTTTTACTTTTTGTATCTGAATCGGAAAGCGGTAAATAAGATTCACCTACCTGCCAAGTTACAGTTGTGTGATGCTAAAAGTTTTAGAATAAAGTGGCTGTGAGATACGGACGGACAGACAGACAGACATGACGAAACTTTATTGGTTCCTTTTTTGCCATTTGGCTACGGAAGCCTAAAAAGTAATAATTTTTACATTTACACGACGTACAACCTAAGAAATCATCAGTGACCGATCTTAGATAAGAAATCATTTGGGCGGCCTATCATTAACCTACTATTAATAGCGTATGGAAGTCACACCACGAACAAATTTCGTGCTCCATGAATTGATGCCGCTCAAATCAAATTTCAAGGAATACGTCAATCTTGTCGTTGTATTTGCAACACATTTTTTGCTTGGCATAACTTATCTATACGAGTAATAACAAATCACTGTGGCCTATACACGTATTTAGTTAGCAAACGTCTTGGATGCATGCGTCTGAGGACTTTTGAATCACAGTACAGGTTTTTTTTGGTAAACTCTTAGGTACCTACGTTTCTCAATTACACGATGAATTGAGGTCACCCTGTTTTATTGATATGGTGAGCGCTTATAAAAAAATAACGATCGACTTAACTTCATACGCTTCCCTCATATTGTAAAAGGTGTAATATCGGATAATCCGGATTAAGATTGAGGAACTTTTTAAAGGCGTTTCTCATTCTTAGTATACTCATATTTTTTGTGATATTAATTCATGATTAAGAATATTACTTATATCTTTTCAGGACTTCCAATGACTTACGTAAATGATGAGATGATAGATTGTACTCATCGTTATAAAGTATATTTACTATAGTTGTGCCCTGTATAGTAGTGTCAGTTAAGACTCGGTTACGTGATCGATAGGTAGTTATACTAATGGTTAAATGTCTTTCATCATATATTAGTTTGGAATTTATATGATACCAATGGTTTTTACAATATTTTTAACACTCACAGTGTCATATTTTATTTTTAAAATATGAAATATGAAACCAAAAATTGCGCACGGGCGGGATTCGTGCCACCGACAGCACGGTAGCTCAATTGGAAGAGCAGTTGGCCCGGTTAGCCAGAAAGATGCTGGTTCGAATCCCGCCCGTGCGCAATTTTTGGTTTCATATTTCATATTTTAAAAATAAAATATGACACTGTGAGTGTTAAAAATATTGTAAAAACCATTGAGTAGCGAAGCGTTATCATTTCCAAGTTGAATTTATTCTGTAAAGAATAACTACTAGGCCCGCTGTTGCATAAACAGACGGGTAGATGGCGCTAACGTCACGCAATGACGTATCAATGAAACCAAGAATTTCGCGCGGTCGGACCGACAGCACGGTAGCTCAATTGGAAGAGCAGTTGGCCCGGTTAGCCAGAAAGAAGCTGGTTCGAATCCCGCCCGTGCGCAATTTTTGGTTTCATATTTCATATTTTAAAAATATATGATACCAACTTTTGTAATATTATTGCTGTGGTGAAAAATGAAAGATTTTATTAATATGTTGTGTCTTTTCCATTCTCGGGGCCATAGGGTCCTGGACCTTTGGAAGGCGTACATGGGGCCGAAGCCAACACGCAGAGGCCCGTTTGACAACATTCAAAATTCAAAATTCAAATTCAAAATCTTTATTTCAATTTAGGTCATGAAATGACACTTATGAACGTCAAAATATACAGTGAAAAAAATAAAAATAAATGTGCCCTGAAAGGGCCGAAACATGTCTCCTTATCTTTTGGGCCCTACCAACCACCCTACCGTACCCTACCATTGATCTTAAAGCTGTGTCACAAACCGGCGATTATCCTTGTATGCACTATACAAGTGCACCCAAGGACAACCTCCGGTTCATGTAGGGCTATTGCAAGATATGCATACAAAAGATACAGGGTTATGGGTGTGGGTGTTAGGTGGACCGGGTATCTGGGACTATGGAAGAACTATGGCCCCTGCCTGACGTATGTTTCTCACACGGATAAAATGGCAGGGGGTGACTTGCACACTCAGTCGATGGGCCCCCCAAATAGGTTGCTAGCGCTAAGTGACGTAGACAACAAGGGGGCAACACCAGTTGAGGTGCTAGGGGAGTGGAGAGGTGTACCACGGCTCTCAGGACAATTCCGGTAATCGTTCAAGATCCCTACAAGCATCTTACTGTCACACTTCCTTCCTTCACGTTTTTTTTAAAAAAAAAACAAATTAATTATGATTACTTGATAATCATTATGAGTCTCAACATAATATGATAATCGATATTAATGATACTTACTTAATATAATACACACTTTGTTATTAACAGTTGTTACTTTGTAAATAGTTTAATGAGAGGATGAATACAACGTACAGTTAAAATGAACTGTATTCTTATACTGGTCTCATAATGATATCAGTGTAATATTTATGTGAATTTGTGATGACGTAAAGGTTTATCAGTCTGACACCGGCACACCGAGCATGTTATGGAGAAATTAAAATAACAAGTAGAATGAGTAGGTACATGGGTCATACTTGTACATTATGTGCCTTTAGAACAATTAAATTGTACCTACATCAAATGAAAATATTATCATACCATGTGATTAATGAGAGCAGTACAGGCGCGGTTGCGAAATTTTGAGGGTTAAAGCCTGTTATAAATAACCTTAGTTCTATGAATTTCATGATTTTGTTTAAAAAAAGAATAAAATCTTTATTCAGTTTCAAAAGGACAATAATAAATCAAAGGACTTACAAATTAATATAGGTACAGTAATTCTTTTGCCTGAACTAGGTTTAATTTGTGACTGTGACTAGCGGGGCTAGCAAATTATACTATATTCATAAAGGACACGGTAGACCCGCCATACATTGCTTGCCCCAAAAGTAAAAATCCATGCGTCACGACCAAAACTAATTTTATGGGTTCGTTTCTTCGCCTTTTAAAATAATATAAAGTAATATAAGCCGTAAATAGCGGGGTTTTCACATAAAACGAAATAAAATGTGTGGAGTCAATCTCTTGCACACTATTTCTAGATCATAGCGCCATCTGTGTCGAAAAACCGCCATCTAGGCCACCAAAACTAAAACATAGAAAACTGCCCCGCTAGGGTGCGTAACGCCTGAAAATTACGATGACGCAAACAATAGCCAACGAAAAGAAGTTCCTTGTCACAGTTTTTTTTTTCAAGTTTTAAGAAGAGGTTGGTTGGTTTAAAGGTTAGTACCTTTGGGAGGCAAACGTCATCTTCCTTCTTAAAATAGCGATTGCGAGCGCTTACTTATTTAACTAACTGCCATTTATATGACACTGTATGACACAATATGCCATTTCGTTAAGCGGTCGCTAGTTTGCTTATAAGTGCTCGAAACCGCTATTTTCTGCCAAACACAACAATTGTTGTCGTTGTCCTATTTATTTTGTAGATGTATATGCCGCTAGTTAAAAGCAAAATAAATTAACAATATTGTATTAAAAATTCAATATATTTTTTGCAAAATAATATAGTCAAGTCTCTTAATGCTTTTCTTTAATCAAACATAAAACGACTCTGGGGCAATTTACGACCGTGTCCTTTCACGTGTACGTTTCCGAGAGCCAGGTATGGTCATGTCCCCTGTTACTACTCCTATGAAAAAACTATTTGTAAATGAAGCGATAGATTTTGAAGAAACTTCAATAACACTAAACTAGAATAATTTTTTTTTGTCTCTTCGGGCTTAATAGATTTACTTTCCATAACATTAAAAGGAAAAAAAATATTATAATGTCATGACATTGGGTAATAGTTAAGATTATTATGAAATTCTTATCATTCTCATACTTATCTGCATAGGAACCATATCGGACATATCAGTACTAACGATGTTCATAGCCATGTCTTCATTATCTACTCATAGGTGTTTGGTTCAAGCGATATGGTCAAAATCATTTCGGAGCTATGATGAAATTGTACGTAAAAGCAAGTGCATGAAGTCACGAAAAATAAACATTTAATCATATTTTAGTACCATAAGACGGGCTCTAGAGGCCAAAACGGCGGCACCCGTACACTGACTTTAACGATCTCTCCTCTACGGGCAGTCTGATCCGTCTCAATATTTGCCTGCGCCATTCTTAAAATAAAAATTCCTCACCGTACAGTACAGTTTTGCAATATCTTAAACGTCGTGTGGTCACCAAATGTGGGAGTCCTAGCGACTCACCACATTTTTCTGACATCGCCATCCACTCTTCTTTCCGTGTCAGTGGACGCAGAAGCGGCGGTTATGAATGAGCTCACTTAACAGTGACACGAAAGTGGGGTCGTTTGTGGCACTCGATACTTTAGACAGCAATTTTTTATTCTTATTATTATTATATCATCATCATCATCATTAACGTCCTCTGCTGAACATAGGCCTTCCCCACAGTTTTCCACATCGACCGATCACAAGCGGTCTGCATCCAGTGTGATCCTGCGATTTTTACAAGGTCGTCCGTCCATCTTGTCGGCGGACGTCCCACGCTGCGCCATTGGTCGAAGGGTCTCCAATCTAGAACTTCTGCCCCAACGGCCATCAGTTCTTCGCGCTATGTGCCCTGCCCATTGCCACTTGAGCTTACTGATTCTAAAGGCTATGTCCGTTACCTTAGTTCTTCTACGTATCTCCTCATTTCTGATTCGAACTCGTAGAGAAATACCGAGCATAGCCCTCTCCATCGCTCGTTGTATTACATTATATTACATTCATTATATTACATTACATTATTTTATACAGTCCACCGCTTTATTATTTATCGCTGAGCTAGCTCTCGAACAACACATCTTATAAAATGAGGTGTCTGATTAAGGTCTCATTAACCAATGGGCACATATTAGCAGGCCCAGGGCCACAGAACAGTGTTAGCTGGCTTGATAGGGCGGTCCACTATTTTGGGAGGCTCTACAGCGAATTTGTGAGAAGCCATGTCTGATCTGAAAAATAAAGTGACTTTTTAAAGTCTCCTGCATCGTATGATTTCCGGAGAAATTGAAATAACAAGTACCATGAGTAGGTACGTAGGTCATACTTGTACATTATGCTTTTAGAACAATTGAAATTGATCCATCGTCATCGTGAGCAGCTCGAGGTTTAGCTGTCGTTTGCAGGCCTTAGAAAGACCTTGTTCATTCTGCTTTGACTTGCATACATCGATGCCATATTGACGGTGTTCAGGCATATTAAATATAGAATTAAAAAAATATTTTATTTATGAAAATCTGTAACAAATAAGTTGCCGGGGCTTCCCATAAAGTTATCTAAATGATACTTGTGTAGGGATAGCTTCGCTCTTCCTTATCATTAACAATAAACAACAACAACAACAAAGTGTGCGTGTGCGTGTGTGTGTGTGTGTGCGTGCGCGCGCGCGCGTGTGTGTGTGTGTGTGTGTGTGTGTGTGTGTGTGTGTGTGTGTGTGTGGCTGAAGTGTAGCGATGACTGTGTAGAGGAAAGCTACACAGTCATCATTTTCTTACACTCAAACAGGGGCGTGGGGTAAATACTAAGCTTACAGTTAATTTTATTATAGAGGTAAGGGGCCTGAGCTATGTATTAAAACATGTCTAAGTAGTAATAAAAATAAATTACTCTTCCTCTAGGTTCAATAACTTACTTACGGTAAGAAAAAAGGAACCTCCTCGAATAAAAACAGACAGTTTGTAACTTATATTTACCGCTCCTTACCTTACTTACCGCTCCGCGTATATTTTAATAAGTAACTAGTGTTTCTCAATGTAAGTGAATTGTATTCTGTTTTGAGGAATAAATGTCTTAAACCATATATTTTAATGCAGTTACCATTTAACGAATAAAAAAAAAACAATATTAGTAAGGTACTTGCACAACAACGTTCCCTTGTTTAAGCGGCATATCAGGGTCAAAAAACCGGTTAAGTGCGTGTCGGACCCGCGCACTGAGGGTTCCGTGCCACCCTTAACTGAATTCAGGGTCCACTTACTTTCACTTACCGAAAACATCACAATATAAGGTCAAATCGTTTTAAGTGATAATATTTTAACAGTGTCTTTGTACACATCATAGAAACATTTTTAAGTTTAATTATTGTCTTTAACAAAAACAATATAATTTTTTAAAACATCACCCTGACAATTTAAAAAGTTATCTCGGTCATCGGCCTCGCCACTCTCAATTCAATGCCCAAACCTTCATTTTCTCTAATCTTAACCTTAAATAATAAAAAAATAAAATCTGAAAATAATCATCACCTTAGTCTTAAATTTTTTCAAAAGCTAGTGGGGGGACGCCCATTTTACCACTTTGGAAGCGTCTATATCTCAAACTTTACACTTTTATAAAAAATGGTTTTAGAAACCTCAACATCATTTTAAAATACCTATCCATAGACACCCCACACGCATAGGTTTGAGTAAAAAAAATTTTTAGGTTTTAGTTTCATGTATGGGAGCCCCCCTTAAATATTATTTTTTCTTACTTTTTGTATCTGAATCGGAAAGCGGTGAACAAAATACACCTACCTACCAAGTCTCAGCTATGTGATGCTTATAGTTTCAGAATAAAGTGGCTGTGACATACGGACGGACAGACAGACAGATAGACAGACTTGACGAAACTATAAGGGTTCCGTTTTTTGCCATTCGGCTACGGAACCCTAAAAACTGGTCATAGAAGACCTATTTCAAAAGTATAGCAGTTAATAAAACACATTTTTTCGGGCCTATTGCATTATTTTTATTTTATTATTCATGTATACCTCGTGTGTTCATAAGTTTTGAGACAAACTTTGTAGTTATAAAAATAAATTAAATATTACTGGCTGCTATTTAATTCTTTTTCCAATTTTGAATTTGGAATGTTTTCTTTTAATACCTTTGACTTTCAAATTTATTTCAGTCAATTTTATCGTGATGGAGGGGACTAAATAATTGCGTGCGACCGTGATATCGCTATTTAAGGCGGGAAAAAAACCAATGGAGATTCTCCGTGAGGTGAAAACTTTTGGCGTAAGCCGTAACTTCGTGTATTACACTATCAAACGATACAATGAGACAAGTTCCTTGCAAGATCGCCAAAGGAGTGGTCGGCCACGCTCTGTAAGGACGCCTGCGAACATCAAAACCATCCGAGAGCGACTTCGCCGAAATCCATGTCGCACTCAGAAAAAAATTGCTCTGCAGACTAATATTTCGCGCGTTTCAGTCAACAGAATACTGAAATATGATCTTAAGGTAAAGGCGTATAGCCGTAGAAAAGTTCACTTTTTAAACGATCGGCTTCGTAAATTGCGACGCGAACGTTGTCCATTACTGCTTAGGAGACACGATGCGAGGAAGATACTGTTCACCGATGAGAATTTTTTTTAATGTCGAAGAAAAGTTCAACCGACAAAACAATAAAGTCTATGCCAAAAGTAGCAAGGATGTCCCAGCTTCAGCACGGAATGTCTCGCGTACTCATCATCCGGCAAGTGTGATGGTATGGTGGGGATTTTCCTATGAAGGTGTCACTCCGCTCCATTTCTGTCAACAAGGCGTCAAGGTGAAAGCCAAGAATTATCAAAATTACATCTTAGAGCCTGTTGTGAAACCCCTATCTCATACTTTATTTTACAACAAATTTTGGGTTTTCCAGCAAGACTCAGCACCATCCCATAAAGCAAAAACCACCCAAGCTTGGTTGAGGGAAAATGTGCCGGCTTCATCGCGGCGAACGAATGGCCCTCCTCCAGCCCCGACCTCAACCCGCTGGATTATTCTCTATGGACTGAGTTAGAGCTCAGGGCCTGCCGGAAGTCCCACCCAAACTTGGAGTCACTGAAGCGAGCTCTTGTTCGAGAAGCAAAGCGAATCCCGCTAGAAAAGATTCGTGCCGCCATATATGATTGGCCAAATCGTCTAAGGGCCTGTATTAAAAACAAGGGTGGACATTTTGAATAAAAGATATATTTTATTGTTGATTATTATCTACTTAGTGTTCACTGTAAATTTTAGAAATATAAGTTGATTATTTAAAAAGTTATGCCTCTTTTTTTTCGTCTCAAAACTTATGAACACACGAGGTAGATATCACAAAATCTTTTTCTGGTTTAAAATAAACATAAACAGTAATAATATTCTAATCGTGATCACTACATTTTATCGACAGTGGAAAATAAATCTGAATATAATTATAAATACTTATCCAAAATCAAATAGTATGTTGAAGACCCCCCCCCCCTTCATAAAAAAAGAAATTTTAACATTTTGGTTGACTCATAATTAAAAAAAAATACATTATGAACGTAATATACGACATATCCTACAACGATTACTTAAATACTACAATGACGACTTTTTTAATGCTCGGAAAGTATCGGTCATGGCGTCAGCTACTCTGTCAGCAGTTTGAAAGCTGGAGTTGACACCCATGAGACCAATGCGAAGGGTCTTGCCCACTGTTGGACCCATTCCTCCGAAGATCAAAATGCTGTGCCTAGAAAAAAATGAGAAGATGTTCCTAGATTAATTAGCATCTAATTATTTTTGTATCTATTATTTTAGAACGTCGGGGCACTTGCAAAGAAAGAAACTAGACTCTCATTTAAAGTACACACAAAAAAAGTTAAAGATATTGACAAATCTGTGATCTACGTCAGTAGTGAGAATTCAATAGATTTGGTATTATTTCTAATGTTTTGTAAACATTGTAAACGACAAAGTTAGGATCATAGGTCAGAATTTTAGGTATTTTATATTAGGTGGATGCTGTGGAGCTACTGGTACTCACTTTTCCCTCATATATTTGATGAACTGCATATAATCATAGCCTTTAGGTAGTACTATAGTGCTGACAGTTGACAAGCGGTCCTCAGGTTTAGGAATGAAGAACTGTACTGGCAGCACTTGAAGGCATTTGTGGAAATAGTTGTTAACAGCAGTGTGACGCTCCCAGGATTTCTGCAGAGTCTCTTTGGAAATCTCTTGGAGACAACATCTTAACGCCCAAAGCATTGGTGTGCTTACTGTGTGATGATACCTGGAATTAAAATATCAAGTTAAATTATTTGGAAAAGACCCAACACACATTTGACTAAAATATTAAAATATTGAGCTTTATTTACTTTCTCGTGTTACCGTAGCAGTTCCACTGAAGGGCTAACTCTTGGATGTCAAAATAAAATGGTGGTTGGTGTTTTCTGTTTTGAATTTTATTCCTAAAATGATACAACACACATATTTATTTGTGATAATGAAAATGCAATAAATCAATTATGTTTTCAAAATTTTGAGAGAAGCAAATTCTTCCAATGATATAACTTTATTGTTATGAAAATGAAACAAGATAACATTTGATCTTACTCTGCCAACGCGCTAAAGGCAACTGGAGCTATACCAGCTGGACCACTCATAGCCTTTTGAGGACCGGTGTATACCGCGTCAATTTCCCATTCATCCATCAGAAACGGTTCTGCGGCTATAGACACTACTGTGTCCACCAGCAAGAGCACCCCATACCTGAAACAAACGAAATGAATAAAATACAAAATACAACGAATCATCTTATCAACAACTACTTCAAGTAGAATAATAAATGTTCTTAGATCATAAGATGATCACATTTTTAAAACCCGTATGCAGTACCTTCATTTTCTATGTTTGTTTAGTAACTAAAATTTATAGGGTCACTTAAATCGGTCTTTATTATTTACATACTTGTGACAAATTTTGCCAAGTCCTTCAAGTTTCTGGACTGAGCCAGTAGATGAATCACCGTGTGTGATGAACAAAGCTGTTGGTCGCACTTTCTTGATCACTTTCTCCAAATCGTTCAATGCAAACGTTTCCGTTAACGACACTTCTGTTAAGACTGTTTTGATACCTAAAAAATAAAATCATCTTGAGTATAAAACTTACATAGAAAACAGTAAAGACTTTTTTAAATATTTCTTTTTGGTTGCATTGATTATATATTTCTTGGCTTACCGTATCTCTTAGCAAGAATGTCTGCTCGGATATCCCACATGCCTCTTTTGGCAATAAGGAGGGTTTCACCAGGAGCTACCAGGTTGCAAATAACTGTCTCCATTCCCGAATGGCCTGCACCGCTTATAGCTAGGACCAGCTTGCTCTTAGTTTGGAAAAGGTACTGGATTCCAGCTCTGATGTCGTCCATAACCTTAATAAATATCAAAAAGATATTGAATCAATGATTATATACATTTCCACGACTTAAATGGCTGTATTTAAATGATCATGTAACTTACGTTGAAAAATTCATCACACATATTACAAATGAGGTGTCTGGTTATGGCGTCATTGACAGATGGCCACATATCCGAAGGTCCCGGACCACAGAATAGGGTTGGTTTTATTGGGCGATCCACTATCGTGGGAGGCTCTACGGCGAACTTGTGGAAAGCCATATTTCTGATCTGAAAAATAGAAGGGTGACATTATAATATCTCCTGCATAGTAAAAATTTTTGAAGGACGGAGGATGAGTGGTCACAGAGGTGACGGTTTTGTTGTTACTGTAGTATATTTGAAATTGTATATACATTAAAACCTATTTATGGACGCCCGATACTATCAAAGGAGTATTTTCCGAAATGGCTTTCTTATTCTTAATAAAATCATGGCCGTCTTCAACTCAACTTAAAATTACATTTATTCTACCGCAATTCGGGGTAAATCACCCAAATGTTGGGAGCCATAGCACTTGCACAAGATTGAGACGTGGGACGAGAGCAAGCGCGATGTTGCTACGACAAATTGATTCGATTCCCCGCGCGACTGTCGATGCTATCCCGGTCCCGGAGGACTTACCCAACGTAGTGTTGCCAACGGGAATAACACTCGCGTTGATTGAAAATATTTCTCTGCTTGAATTTTATAATGAAGCGCTCACTGATTCCGTTTTGATAGTTTTTTTGGACTTTTTTACATGCTGCACTGCAATCAGTTATGATTGTGTTGCGGATTTAAAAAAGTAGGTAACTTTTTTTATTTTATTGCACTAGACTTGTAGGTATTATGGATACAGATGACATACAACCTTAGAAATCAACAGTGACTGATCTTGGATTAGAAGTCATTTGGGCGGCCTATCATTGAACTACTGTTACTAGTGTATGGAAATCACACCACGAACAAATTTCGTGCTCCATGAATTGACGCCACTTGTCATCAACTCAAATCAAATTTTAAGGAATACGTCAATCTTGTCGTCGTATTTGCTACACGTTTTTTTGCTTGGCATAACTTTACTATACGTATATAAATTGCACTTTTGAAAAGCAACTGTTACTCTGTGACAGACGAGGAATTGAACCCCGTGTCTTATGTTATCCGGGCGTATGCCTATACCACTCGGCCACCGTCACATTAACAAGCCTGTTGAATTTTTCACTATACGTAGTAATAACAAACTCACTGCGGCCTATACACGTATTTAGTTATCTTTGAATCACAATACAGGTATTTTTTTTGTTAACTCATAGGTACATTTCTCAATTACACGATGAAATGAGGTTACACTGTTTTATTGATATGGTGAGCGCTTATAAAAGAGTTAACGATTGACTTAATTGACTTCATACGCTTCCCTCATATTGTAAAAGGTGTAATATCGGATAATCCGGATTAAGATTGAAGAGCTTTTTAAAGGCGTTTCTCTTTCTTAGTATACTCATATTTTTTGTGATATCAATGCAGGAGTCAGGTATTAAGAATATTATATCTTTTCAGGACTTCCAATGACTTACGTAAATGATATAATGATGGATTGTACTCATCGATATAGAGTATATTTACTATAGTTGTTCCCTGTAGACTGTAGAGTCATATCAGGTAAGAGTCGTTTGCATGATCTAGGTATAGTTAACTCAACTTATGGTTACCAGCGGTTGAATATTTACGATTGCGCGTGTTTTGAAGAAAAAATGCTTTGACCAATGGTCATTAAAATAGCAATTCTGATATTTTGTTAAGGTATTTTCTCGTTAAATAACGCACAATTGTATAATTATTCAACAGCTGATAACGGCTTTAAACCATAAGTTGAGTTAACTTTCAATCACGCAACCGGGCCTAAGCCACCATGGAGTGTCATCCTAGACCTATAAATATTTATCGGAATACGCTTTCCAACAATATATCTTCGCTATCATGAATTATTCAAGGCAATGAGTGGATATTTGGAGTCTTGTTTAAAAAAAAATATCATATAATTAAAATTATGATTATTTGATAATCATTATGAGTCTCAAAACATGATGATCGATATTTATGATACTTACTTAATAGACACTTTGTTAATAACAGATGTAAAACTATTTTCCAACACTAGTATTTCACTTTGGCGAACTTGTTTTCTTGCTATTAATTACTTAGTAAATATTATATGCAATATTATATTAGGAGAATAACAACAACGTACAGTTAAAATGAACTGTATTCTTATACTGGTCTCAGAGTAATATCAGTGTAATATTGATGTGAACTTTTAATGACGTAAAGGTTTATCAGTCTGACACCGGCACACTGAGCGTGTTATGGAGAAATTGAAATAACAAGTAGAATGAGTAGGTACATAGGTTATTCTTGTACATTATGTGCCTTTAGAACAATTAAATTGTATCTACAGTCAAATGAAAATATTTTTATACCATGTGATTAATGAGAGAAGTACAGGCGCGGTTGCAGGCGAAATTTTTGGGGATATAACGCCTGTTACAAATTACCTTATTTCTATGATTTCACGATTTTATTTAGTTTGTGACTGTGACTTAGCAGGGCTAGCAAATTATATTAGACTAGCTTTTGCGCGCGACTTCGTCCGCGTGGAATAGTGCCTCCTTTTCCCGTTTTTTACACATTTACCACTATATCTTTGCTCCTATTGGTCGTAGCGTGATGTTATATAGCCTATAGCCTTCCTCGATAACTGGACTATCCAACACAAAAAGAATTATTCAATTCGAACCAGTAGTTTCGGAGATTAGCGCGTTCAAACAAACAAACAAACAAACAAACAAACAAACAAACAAACAAACTCTTCAGCTTTATAATATTAGTATTAGAGTATAGATTCTTCAATTTTACGTGAACTTTTCCGAGTGCCAGGTATGGTGATGTCCCCTGTTACTTCCCCTATGAAAAAACCATTTCAAAATAATCCGATAGATTTTGATAAAATTTCAATTACACTAAACTTGTATAAAATTTTAAAGACTTTAAACTTCGGGCCTAATCGATTCACTTTCCATAACATTTAAGATAAAAAAAATGTATATTATTTCATGGCAATGGGTAATAGTTAAAATTATTATGAAATTCTTATCATTACCATAATCAGCTGCTTAAGTACCACATCGGGCATATCAGTATTAACGTCATCACGGTCACGGTGTTCATAGCCATGTCTTCATTATCTACTCATAGGTCTTTGGTTCAAGCAATAGGGTCAAAATCATTTCTATGTAAGTTATGTTGAAATTGTAAGAAGCATTAAGTGCAAAAAGTCACAAAAACTAAACATTTAATCATTGTTAAAACAATTAACTGTTTCGTTTAGTGAATTCTGTTAAAAGTGGGGCTGTTATGCACGTGAAAACTTTTTATTTTTAAGTCTGGTATTTCGCTGAGTATGCAATTCTTTGCAGCTTTCACCGGATGCAATTAAAAGACTTCCCAACTAACTAACCCAGGTTCTCGAAACCTAGATATGAGATAGGGCTGTGTAGATAGAGGGAGTTGATTAAATAAAAATATTGGAAAAAACGGAACAAAAAAACAATTCTAATAATTTTAATCCGCGTGGTGCAATATTTCCCTCTGATAGGAACTATTACAATTTCAAAGTTGTATGTTATTATTTTTTAACACGTTCCGGGACACTACTCCAGACACAATAGATATGTTATTTGTTTTCACGCCTATAGGCGTTCACTGTCCCGGAACGTGTTAATCTAGAAAACACTGTATATTGTAGTCAAAAAGTCTTATCTAGGTTATTTAATATATGGCAGCCAGTTTGCGTATGCCCTTTTAATGTACTGTGTAACTTTAATGAGGTGGTAAATTTTATGTTAGTATATAATCCGAAATACAAGCTAATCAAATTCACTCAACAATAGCATTATTACCTATTCGTAGTATGCCATATAAAGGACTCTTTTTTATATTAAAGAGCGTCGTTAAATCAATAAAGGAGTAGTCGCAAGCCCTATTTATAAAAGAAAAGCGGAAACCAAATAAGATCTCTCACTAACCGCTGACCCTAAAACGATTGAAGTCAAGTGCTACCCCTACAACGAAAAGACAAGTCATGCTTGAAAGAGACAGAAAATGTAATTAAATTGTTCGGTTTCTTGTGTCTCAGTAAGTACTTCTTGGGCAATCAAATAGTTTTTCTGCTGAACTTCGCAGCCTTTTTACTTCAGGAACTTACCAGCTTTAACTCATAATCTGCAGATAGAAAAGTTTCATACTCGTTTAACGAGACGCGTCGTTTAAAAGTAAAATGTTAAAGATGAACAGGAATTTTTTTATAAGTTGGAGTTTAAAAAAAATACAATATGTACTAACAATACTGTAACTATTCTACGGAATAGAGAATATACGTATCTTCATCTTCTTTATTATCTACCGTGAGATAAGGTAACCAATAGTTTTAAACAATGCAGTCGAATTGAGAACATTCTCCTTTGAAGTCGGTAAAAAATAATAAAGAGTTTTTTATTATATACCTATGTTCAAATTAGCTGAATGAAGTCACTATAATCGTAATTATTTGTTGTAAGGGAGATTCGGTACTTTGCTAAGTCACTCTAATGCTATTAAGGGGGGCAGCTAGTCCGCTTTGCCTGTCAGATTAAACCAAGAGGCTTTAGCTGGCTATTAGTAGTCAAAAGTTTGTTTGCATTTTTATGTCTTCGAGGAGTGATTTGTTGAGAACCATGTTCGTGTATCACTTTCATAATCTCTTTATTAAGTAAATCTGAAATTGCGAATAAGAACACATAATTTACTGTTAAAAGTATTTGTTTCTTTGTAGCTTCATCAAGAGCAGTGAGCACAATTTGTGTTACTAACTACAGTACCCCAATCACGAAAAACTATCGTCTCTGCGTAAGCGTATCGAGTAATGTCAAAATCAATATTATTATTTTTTATTTACGCACCGCCAGGGGCGCTAGTCCAATTTCCATACGAATTGACATTTCTCGATACGCTACGCAGTCGATAGTTTTTCGTGATTGAAGTGCAGTTTAAGTTACTTTTAAGTTAAAGAAACGTATAAGTTTCATAATTCAAAAGATACAGCAGGAATACTACGACCAATTTCTTTATCCGAACATTTTCCTCGATTCAAGTACCTCTTAATTTACGGTAAGTCTGGTTTTAACTTAAAAGAATGCGTTTGTCCACAAGAACCGATGTCTAATTTGAATAACGAAGCAGTTAGTGCGGGTTGCACCCGGAAAGTGTCAGCACTTATTCATCCCCAAACAAATATAAGCCACGAAACAAATTTTAAATTAAATCCCTTTCTCTCGGAGTTAATGTCCCGGGAGACTTTTCTCGGGCTTTAATTTCCGGACTGTTTTCAGTGAGGAAATAGTTTGTTGTATTACCATTCTCTATCTGTTAGCCGCGGAACTCGGCATCAGTTACAGGCTTATTTGTATTTACGTTTTTACGTGATTATGTAGTAAAAATGAAAATATTTAATTAAACATTTTGATAGAAGGAAGGGAATGGGTTGGGCACATTTCGACAACCGCTTTATTTAGAAATGTTATTTAGGCCCCACTCATGACAAAAAAAAGATATTTTAGTATGTATAAAGGCACATAAAAATAGGTGAGCTATAAATAAAACGGTTATAAAAAGGTACCGTAGAAATACGTAATTTAATTAAAACTTACGTGTAAAAATCCTTGTCAACAATATCACAGTACACGGTATCTGGTTTTGATAGAAGAAATAATAAGTAGAGTATCAATTAAAAATATTCTTAGCCTCGACCATTATTTCCAATCGCACTACACACCGATTCCCTTGTTTAAAATATTTGAACTACACTTTAACCCACTTGTTTTGCCTTGCCTTACGTCTTCCCACACTTTAACAAAATGCAGGATTACAACGATAATCCATAGCGAACTGTACCCACAAATAGTACCTAGTATCAATTGTGCGTGATTATTAATAGACCTCATTACTCAAGGTACATTATGTAAGTAGGTACTTATCTAATCGATTTAACTTAAAAATACCGCATACTACCTATCCACCGAACGCATTAGTCGATTTAAGCCGAAGCACCACAGGGCGCCATTATTTTCACAGTTCGTTTGGCACGTGGTCGCAGCAATTTTCAGTTAGCCGACTGACTCCTGTCCTTGCTCGCTAATGTACTGACTCCAGCACATCAGGCTATACATTTTTGTTGAAAACTTACCCTTAATACAACTGCATAAGATACCGTAGTGTTTACCTTGACGTGTTGTCCGTACTTCTAGTTCCCACGGTTTTTGCTTCAGTGCAAATTAATTGGATTGGCATTTGTGAAATCGTATTTGTAAAAATACCTTCTTACTTATGCTTTTTATTTCATTTTCAGACCCCTGTTAGTATAGGCATATTGAGTCTATAATACAAGATAGCTCGACCATAGTTATAAATAAAACGATATCAATGGTTTAGATGCGTCTTAAATTTGTTTAAAATGGCTTAATAAAACGAATACCTACCGAGTGGTTAAACATTCATGTAGCATCATCCATCATTCACTATCACACAGCCCACCTTCTCCCAGAAATGAACTCAAAACATTTTTTTTTATTCGAATCAGTATTTCCTGTTATTAACAAAATAAATCAACATATATTAAATGCATAATTAAATAGAATTAACCGTAAACTGATAACTTCTATTAACTTAATTGATTTTGTTGACTGTTGAAATCAGGCTCAATGCCAGTGGCTATAGTTTTATGAAAAAAACATTTATTAATAAGCCTATTAATGCTTGTAACATAGTTGGGCTAAAATCATTATGTATTTAATTAAAATCAATTGTTAGTTATCTGTTGAAATTTAATTATTTTATCTGGTAATACGTGTATTCAAAATTTGTATTTTTGAATAAAAAATACAACGATTTTATAAAATAAAAAAGTAACTAACTGTACTTAAAAAGGTAATTCTTCTTAAGAATTTCATTGTTTTTTTTTTCTCTGTCATAACATCACATTTAAAGGAGCAAGAAAACTAACAACAAAACTAAAAAAAGTCCGGAAAATACCCAAGAGTGACATCTCAAGTTATGAAGTCCCAGTAAAGAATTTTTATAATATATATTACGAGTTAATAACTGGCTACAAGGGGGATTTTATCTGATCCAGACCACGTAATGGTCCATTCAAAACCATTGCTAAAAGAAAAGTGTCCCTTGACTGTAAGAAACGTTTCTAATGAATAGTCTATTTACTGCGACGTAACTAAAAATAAGAATACCTTTGAAGAGGCATACTGAAAAGTATATATATAAAAAACTTTTCTGGATTGGCTCTTAGCTTGGTTTTATCTTTTTTAGGTGTTAATGTTTGCAGGATATTTTGTTTGAAAATGTAATGGAGATCTCCTGAGATAAAACAATAAGATCATTTAGAAACATGTAAAATATGTTTATGTATGTATATTTTTAGTTATTTATGTTTTTGGTAGTTATGCATATAAATTATAAACTGTATATTTAGTTTATAAACATAAAGCATGTATATAATATTATTATTCTACACTTTAGTATTTTGTTGCAATTTTAATATCTATTAACAACACTCTCCTGCACCCATCACAATCTCTCTGCATGACCTAAAGGTATGACTGGGAGAGAATGCTTTTAGAATTAAATCTACCTTTTGTACACTATTATTTTTGCAATAAAGTTTTTTAATAAAATATATAAAAAAGAATAAAACAAATCACTGAATTGAAATAGTTTGATGCCTTGCCTACTTAAGATTACGAATTACAGAATTTCCAAATATAAAAAGTAGCTCAAAAGCTCTTCATATTCTATTTACATAAAGATCCGATTCACCCCATTTACGATTGCACTTTGAAATAATTTGCATTTAAAGCGCGGCAGGTAACATTTGGAGCGATGGTTTGGATTCGTATGCAAAATACTTGAGATGTTCTGTAGGATTTTAGACACTCGGATACTTTTATAATGATTGTGTTGCTGCTTATTTCTTGTTTATTGTAAATCTAAATTTAACTTTCGGAAAAGTGATTGGTAGTAACTGTCCTTGTGAAAAATACATACCAACCAATATACCTAAATCCCTTGTCTGGGACTGTCTTCTAATTAAAGGCATACTTGGGTTGGTGCTGCGCCTGATGTATGCATCGGTCAAGTCGGATTTTCCGTCTCACCGAATAATGAGAGTGAACTGTGAAGGAATAGAGGGTGCATAGGTTCATGTGTGTTGCGCACACACTTGAGCACTACGAGTATAAACAATGTCTCGCGCCGATTGCCCAGAAAAATCATTGCCCAATTTTGTGAGTACTCACGTCTAGATTTTGAGTGATTTCCGTTGATTTTTTATGTGTTTTTGAACGAAAATCACTCGCCATCTTAAAGCGAGTGATTCAAAAATAGGGGCCCAGGAGAAAAATCAAATGTATCAGGAGATTCCAGTATCTCAGTATCATTTTTACCGCAGCTGAAACGTGCTTGAGTTATCGCTTAGTAGTAATTTATGTATGATTATAGTCGTGTCGACTTTTTAAGTCCCTTTTCCAGTATTGCACGTTCTTTTCCTTATAATGATGATGACGATTAATTCACATAATTATTAACTTATTTTTTTCACGAAAATGTTTTGAATATCTAAGCTGTGGACTCTCAAATTGTATAAAAAATTGTTCCAAATACGATTGAATGTACAAACTCCTGACATTTCCGTCTGAACGCCGACAACTCTGGATATTGTAAGCTTGTAACGCAAAATGTAACTGTGTGAAGAGTAGTTAAAACTTCCCAACTCACCTAAGGATTGAGGAATAAGTTCGCACAAGTTCCTTTAGTTACAAGTTTGGTTTTATAAACTTGGGCGACAAAGATTTTCGGGCTTAGTTTTACGATCGTTCTAGTTTTAATTAAATCGACCCAGATTACGCGATAAAACAATTTCAGTTAATCAAACTCGTGAGATGGGTAATCAACTCGAAAGTGTCTAAAGTATTGGCGAATGTTTTGGAAGTTACGCGCGCACTTGCTATAAAACACCTAGTTACCTACTTACATCGTAATACATATTGATGAGAGTTATTATTTAGAACTGGAACATATCAAAGATTATTTATGTTGGCTGGTAATACTTAACACTTTCCGGGACAGTGAACGCCTACAAGTGAATACAATAAAACATGTATTGTATCTGGAATAGTGCCCCGGAACGAGTTAAGGCTATATATATAAGGTAACCTCGTTTTAAGTGATAATATTAAAAGGAACGATTCAGCTTTTGTAGAAAGCACCTTGGTTTTTTACCCGCTAGTTTTTGAGAAAATTGGAGATTAAGGTAATATTTTTTTTCAGTTTTTTTTTATTCATTAAGGTTAAGATTAGAGAACAATAAGGTTTGGGCATTGAATTGAGTGAGGCCTAGCCGAGGACGAAGTAAACTTTTTAAATTGTTGAGGTGCTGTTTTAAATAATATTGTCTATGTTAAGGAAAATAATAAAAATGAAAATCACGATTTTCTAAAAAAATATGATTGTTTACTGTTTCTATGATGTATACAAAGACACTTAAAATATTATCACTTAAAATGATTTGACCTTAAATAGCAAAAAAAATCTTTCGTTCGATAAGAAATCAGCATTCTTGAAGCAATGCTACTCGTGCCATCCGTTTCCCTTAAACTCTATCTAAACAATAAACCGGCTATCGGCCCCCGAGGGTGCTTCGTACAAATCCAATTATTGCCTGTGGCGCCACCTGCCGGTGTGTAATTGATTTATTTGCTCATTTCTTCCACATACAAACCCATCTTTGGTGATCGCGGACTTTCTTTGAGAAACTGATGTCAAATCTTTGCTAAAATTGTTTATGATACTAAAAGCCTGTTGTATCATCGACAAATAAGCACTTACTAACGAAAAATTGAAACATGGAACTTCATGTCTATGAAATAATGGATAAATATCATAAACAAAAAGTTAAAGACATTGTGAAATAAGTCGTAAGTATTTTAATAGGAAGCTAGTGGTTTCTAAGTCTCCAGAACGTGCGGAACCAAAAACGATTAACGTCGGGTTACTCGTGTGCCAGTTCGACCACTTCACCGTAATTACGACGTTTAGAGAATCTTTTTTCCATGGAAGTTTTTCTCGTTTCCTTCATACGAAGCGACGTTATCGATCTCGGAGCATCCGAGTGGACAGCGGTCGCTACTGACATAGCTAACAGCAGCCTTGGTCACACTAGTAGAGCGAAAGCGGTTCTTGTCAGCCGCAGCACAAGTGGCTCACGCGCAAAAAAAAAAAAAGACTATTGCGAACGACAAAGGCCCCGATTCGCGTATTTTCGGCCTCTACTGTTGGACTACAGAAGTCATGTTCATTTAACAGTACAGTAGTGCTATTGTAACACGTCATCGTGTGCTTAAAGTCAGCAGCATTGAAAGGTGACACGCCGCTGTCAGAATAGCGAGGTTTATCAATTGTACTCTCGTAGTACAATACAACTGATGCATAACTCAGTGACAATTAGCGGAATTGAGGCCGTGACATTGAAATGTCATGTTCATGTTGCATACAACTTTTGATCGTTCTTTCTTTATTTATTTCTTTCAGTGACGCATGGCTGCCCCTCCGTCGCCGGTCCGGACACGGCTGATCTCGCGTTATAAATTAATTCTTAATTCCATACTATTCTTTAAAAAACAATTATAATCGCCCTCGCCCCAGCTCGTGCTATTCCACACAATCGTTCAGCGTGGCATGTTTAAGGACGTTTGAGGGCTTTTCCCGGACAGTGACAGATTGCCGCTACTCCGCCTCGCTGGGCCGGACACCGCCGATATCGCGCTATTAATTGATTCTTAATTCCATACTATTCTTTTAAATAAATAAATTGAAATCGCCCTCGCGGCATCTCGTGCTATTCCACACAGGCGGTCAGCGTGGCGTGTTTAAGGACGTTTGAGGGCTTTCCTCGGACAGTGACGGATTGCCGCCACTCCGCGTCTCCGGGCCGGACACCGACGATCTCGCGTTATAAATTGATTTCTAATTCCATCATTCATTTATGCCGGTCTTTTTCGAGCCATTCATTGATTGAATATTCAATACGTATCCAAAATTGAGGCGGTAGTCTAGTCAGTACTGCTTATAAAATAAACTTTTAGCAGTGTTAGGCTCTTATGCGCATTAGTAATAAAGCAATCCAAATAATATATTTTTGATTGGTCCCGATATTTAGTCTAGTTATTTATTGAAAATATATTATTACTACTCTGAATTTAGGTGATTAAAAATTTTCATTAACTACTGGTACATTAGAATAGTTAAATACGAGATAACGGGACCAAGTACCTTATATTTATGATCTTCCTATATTTCGGCCCCGTTGCAAGCTAATATAACTATAAATTATTAAATCTTGCGCTCGAAAAATTTTATTTATGCGCATTCTTATGATTATAGTTAAATAAAAATTTTCAGAAACGATTGTAGTATTCCCTTTGAGGCTAGATACTTTCGTTTCATCCAAAGAATCGAATCCAATTTGTGTATCTTTGAGGCTTCAATTGATTTTGTTAAAGTAATAACTGGCAAATACATTTCAATGTCAGTCATATATAAAATAAGTGCTTATTCTTATAGCACCTACATTTTATTATTGACAGTCTCTTAATGTCAAAAGCAAATAATAATAGTATGTAGTTAGGGTCCATAATTGACAACTTCGTATTCAAAACGTATTTTTTAAGTAAGTTACTTATCAATCAATATTTATAAAAGAAAAAGTAAGTGCATCAGATTTTTGATACACACAATTTTCAAAATCGACATTACAACTCTGGATATAGGTATACCTTCGTATACGCTTCATCAGCACGCGAGCTCAGTAAAGCGGTTGCTATAGATAAAGCATATACATACATGCATTTGCGGAGCTAGTCAAAAAGGTGATGCTTATTAGGTATGGACCGCAGACGAACCAGTCTACTCACACCACTATCATTGTTCTATAAAATTTTAATTTCACATGCTATTCCTTTTAAAAATAACTCATTAGTCCCTGTGGTCAAAATGTTGTCGACGACCTTCATGTAAGTTTCCATATTTATGTAGGTAGTTTCATAGCCTCATTTATTTATTGATTAGTAAATTTTCCCATAAATACCCCACTTAACTGTTTTAAGTATAACTCATCTTTGATGAATGTCCCGTGTTATAATTTAATGATATTTAAATGGTCTCATTTTAGACAGCTGTCCACAAAACAACCACGTCTACGTCTAATAGTGTCAATTATCAGAATTAAAAAAGAAACTAAATATCCAAATACCAATCAGCCGCAGCTGAATAAATGTTTATTTAGTATGTACTAAATCGATAAACTAAATTAACTGTTAATCCTATTGCATTTGTGGCCATTCATGATAGGGTTCCATTACATGATCTGTAATTAGGTGATTAGGCTCGGTCCGCTAGTATAGTAATTGAGATATTTTAATCCTACTCTGTGAGCTGTCTAGCTGTAACATTTGATACTAAGTTAGTTACAGTACGTGACATAGCGCCCGAAATTCAGAGAGTTGAGTTATCATAGCTTGCTTGCTTGATACCAGCAAGCTACGAGAAAGTTTTTTTTAATAAATATTTTGCAACTTCAACTTCTGCGCTTGCAGGTCAGTAGTCTAATTACGCTAAAATATTTGCTGTTATGATAATACTTAGGTCGTTTTTGGAGTCATACGAATGCCATTAGAGTATCCTCAAATCAAAAACCAATACTTATGATTTCATTGCAAGCCAATTTTCATAAATGCGAAAACGCTGAAACAAGTAATTTTTTACCACAACTTTGATCAAGCTACGAGGAACAGGGTGCGAATCGAGAACTTGCATTGTGAGTTAGAGCAAGATCGCAATACGCCCTCAGTAGGACAAAGTTGTGCATAAGAGTTTATAATAGAAAGGAGTACTTAGAGTTCCCCTACCATCAATCCTAGAGGGATATCTAGTACTTAGAAGCTGGTCTATACATAGTTTCTATCGAAGTTCCCTCATGTAAGTTAAGTATGTACTTGTTAGTGATTTGTGTATGTTGAACTCAGCCTTAACCGCAGTGTGAACAAATTTATGGGACAAAAATAACTTTTAATGTTGAATATAATCATTCTAACCTACTATCGAGATAACTGCCTATCTAAGCATTACAAATTCATCCATAATTTTTGATGCTTTTGTTGACAGTTACGGAGAGGTTTATTTTATAGATTTTTGTATAGGAATATAACGCTGGATCGGACGAAGTAAATAATATGAAAAGTCACCCTATATGTTTTGTGCGTAGATATATAGGTACGTAAACCTAGCTAGGTATTTGACTAAACTTTTTAACAAAAGCTCAAATGGCAATGATTGCACTTCCTCCCATTTACGTAGTCGCTACGAGCGGCATACTGTAAAAGCGAGCGGCGTAATGTAATAAATATAGCCGAAATTCACTGAAATAATTACTAAGAACGCAACGAAAATATGTTTGTGGTTTGTAACGATACTTATTATTTTAACCTAACCTAAGCAACAAATAATTAAAATATGGAACGTCATACATAAGTCGAGTAAATTTATCGGCGAGATGTATTAAATCTGGTAGTTGTAGGTAGATGTTTTGCATACTTATTATGTCGATGGCCCAATGATTATTGCAAGTTTTTGACCGGAACATTGTCAGAATTCGTCAATAAGACAACTTATTAATGACATTGTGAAACACATTTTACTTCTCATTACGACTGTATACAGTTTAAGCTTGAAAAGTCTAGTAATTCGATAATCACAAGGTAGGTAAATACTTACCTACATGGCTTTTTGTTGTTAGCAAAAGAAAGCAAAAACCATAATTTACATTTATAAAATTATATACTATAAAAACTATTGCTTTATTTAAATATATCTGTCAAGTTTATTTATACAAAATCAATATTTATTTCTTACTGCAGCTACTAACAATCATTTTATACTTGTTTGCAGCTTATCAATAAAATTTATTATCAAATTCTCAAAGCGTCCATAGCGTGGCTTGGAAAAATTAATAAATTATCCACGTCAGGGCAAGGATGCAATTTCCGTTAGTTATCGAGCTCTGGTTAACACAAAGGCTACAGAAATAACCTTGTGAACAATTTGCTTTTATGAAAATATAAAACGTTATTTCTTTCCAGGATAAAATATTCTGGTGCCCTTAATAAAATGGCAAGGGTAAGAATAAATATTGCAAGGAGATAATATAGCATTTCGAAATAGATGTTAGTACAGAGAAATTACTTAAAGAGTCAATAAATATGCACGACATTTTATCTTTATATGTATGCAACTAAAATACCTACATACAAAATAATTTGAAAATATAATTTATAATTGATTGGATTTTCAAACAAAAGATAAATTTGCGGGAAAATAATATACATACCTACCTCACATATTCAGTAAAAAGCTCTGTCGATATTAAATTTCACTTTGGCGGCAAAGCATTCCACCGATTCTGTACCTATATCCTGTGGATTCTACATTGTCAGATAGTTAATTGGATATCGTATACAAAATAATTTCACGAATGGAACTCCAAAATACAAAGTATAATAGAATGGATCGTATTAACTACTACGTAATTGGCACATTATTAGTTTAATTACACACAAAGGCCGCTTGATAATATTACGTGCGGTATTAATTCTCACATGTGCAGCATTGAATTTTATCCTTTCATGTAAAAGAGTCGATGAGCAACAAAAAATATTCACCACTAACATTCAAAATGTAGCAAGCGTTCGTTATAAAAATAAATCAACAATTATTACGAATTTTGAAGGGCATTGATACTTCACGTTGCACAACACTGGGCGAAAATATTATGATTTGTTACCAGTCGACTCGAATAAAGAAAGAATAGAGTGCATTCTATCTACCACACGTTGTCACACATTAATACCAGTGTATCAAGCAACAATAGGGTTTTCTCAAGGATAGTTAAATAAATGATTGCGTGAATAAAATAAATAGTTTATACAAATATCAATTTGAAAGCGTCATTATAAAAATAAATTAAGTAAGTAAGTAAAGGAAATACATTAGTTACGTAAGATGTATATAAGCCGTTAGAAGTTTAAAATAATTGCACAAATAAATATCATTGAGTATCATCATTATATAACGGTTCGATGAAAATATCTAATATCAGAAATTGTATCTCTCAAAAATAAACTTCTATTCTAGTGAGCGTATTGCTATTCTTCAATATTTTCGTTTCAAAGTTTAATAATTCCGTAGTCTCGTGGTCTAGCGGCGAGGTGTGTTGATTTACGCCCTAACAGGTAGATGATATGCGACCGGGCTGTATGTTTGCGTTACAAGAGTTAAGAAGAGCTAGTGTGAGCTTAAAACATATTTTACAGCCCTCTTCCGTTTATTAAACGTTTATCTGTAACACAATTGTGTTATAACTGTATTATTATTAAGTGCGAACATAACAACTAATACTCAGTATGTTCGTGATGATTTTCAACTAAGTATTATTATTTTTTGAAAAAGCAATAAGTCATGTAAAGAAAAACTTAGAGAATAAAGGTAGTATTATTTTAACCCCCACGCAAAACAAGGCAGGGGTGTAATCCTACTACTATTATAAAGGCGAAAGTTTGTAAGTATGGATGTATGGATGTTTGTTACTCTTTCACGTAAAAACTACTGAATGGATTTGAATGAAACTTTACCACAATATAGCTTATACATCAGAATAACATATAGGCTACAATTTTTGAGGTTTCTAATGTGAGGTCGTAAAAAAACACATTTTTTGCGCTACTAGACGGGACGAACCTGAAGTCCACGCGAACGAAGTCGCGGGCAAAAGCTAGTATTACATATATTTGTTTTCATCTGTGTAAGCCGACATAACAAAAAGAGGGTTTCTGCGGTGATAATCTGCATGACCTTGCATGCGTCATTGGCTGTAAGTCCGATATGTCTGTATATTATGTTATCATCTTTAGAGAGCTGTGGATTTTGTAATACAAATAAAATAAAATAAAATAGACCTAAAGGTATGACTGGGAGAGAATGCTTTTAGCATTAAGTCCACCTTTTGTACACTTTTATTTGTGCAATAAAGTTTTTAAATATATAAAAAAAAACTTAATATTACCATCGTGTGACTTTCACGGTGTTGTCTCGAAGCCGCTCTGATTGCCACTGCGCTACGCTATGTTAATATCCTGTTTCTAATTACGCTATCTATGTGTCTAATTAGTACACACACATGTAATGAATAAATTTTGTAGCCACCTTCAACCTGGAGCATAATATATGTAACTATGTTCATGGAGAGTGGCGTAATACTTGGCAATCTTGTTTTAATTTAATATTAAATATGAAGGAAGATGTTACCTTTTTATCAAATAATTTTTTTACCTACCTGTAACTCCATGAATTAGATACTTACAATATTAATACTCAACAGTGAATGGATGTGTACAAAAAATATGACATAGTAAACGTATCATACCATTTTCTTATTGATAACATCCGTACACACACATACCTTATTAAGAAAATAAAATAGATATACTTTTATCCAGCACCAAAACGTAATTGTTTTGCTAATTGAATTCATTCGGCTATTCATTGCCATTAAGTATATATTTCTTATTCGATGCCCTTTCTTCCGACCACTATCATTGCCTCTCATTAAATGCTCAAACTAATGCGTCATTACCAGTTAAAAAGAAAACTGCTTGTGTATGCACGAACTACGCCGGGGGACCCACCCCATGCTTATAAACCGCAGAATGCTACGGAGGAATTGAAAATAGAGCCCTTGTTATTTGGAGTGCATGTCGAGTGGAATACAAAAGGGGGCACATTGTCTTTGCTTCTTGTTACGGCGTCCTCAAACGCTCTGATAACAAACCGCGGGCGTGCGCTCCGAATATAGTTATCAGGAAAAAATGTTGGACTGCTTGACAATTGGGCGCGCAATGTATAACGTGAGACACTGTCATGACGTCAATGTACACTATTGTTGTGAAATGTGTTATCTAATGCATAGTAAATATATGAAAATTGATTAGTTTAATTACCAGCTACGGTACGATGTTAGCATAACAAAGCCTTATAGAACCGCTAACGTGGTATGTAGTAGTGATGTACACAAACCCAATTTTAGTATGTGAGATTAAGTGTGCACACACGATTACGCACGTCATACCCAAATGTACATTAATAGTCCAGCGGCACTGCAGTTCGACATGACTGGAGAGAAATCAGTCAGATGCAGGATCTACGGCAAAACAACAAAAAAGTAAAATGCAAATTACAACACGACATGCCAGCGTCACATTACTAAACATTGAACTACTATTACTAGCGTATGGAACTGACATCACGAATAAATTGTATGCTCCATGAATAATAATTGACGGTCATCAACTCATAGTACGGATTCATAATTCGAAATTCAAATTATAAAGAAAACATCACAATCTTGCCGTCGTATTTGCGACTCATTTTATGCTTGGCATAGATTCTCTATAATAACAACTCACTGTTACCAAAAAACCTATTTTCAGTTCTAGCTGTCCGGCTAAAATTGAAAATACCACTGACCACAGAGTAGAGCGAGCCCCTATTTAGGCTACTCGCTTTTCGGCTTGCTCGTTGTAGATGTCACCATCACTTTAATTTAAGGCCGGGTCGATGCAGAAAACATATATTCAACATTGTTTCGGGTCTGGGTATGTCGAACACAAGTGCTTTGGGATCAGAGCAATGTATCCAAGGTTGTTCATAATTTTTAAATATTTATCTAAAATTTGATGGTAGGTAGTGTCGTGTCCCATCACTAAGCAATCGTCAAGTTAACGAGCGCGGTAATGCCGTGGAAGACGAATTCGTTAGACATTCGGCTGGATGCGGCACGCGGGAGCGCTTGCATTGTGGAGGCGATTATCGTCTTGCGTTTATGTTCATACGAGCATTACATTACATTCTACATTTATGACGGAATCTACGAAACGCTACATGCTGATAAACCTCTTCAGCGAAACGTAGGCGTAGGTACCTACTTACAGTTTGTATTCGTTGGTCTTTTAGGTAGATCGCGTATCATCACATACCTAATCTACCTAAAAGAATATGTTATAAGGTTAAATTAAGCATGCTAATTCAAAATGTATAGTTTAATGCATTCACATTATGTACTTACATGAGTATATCTCTTGGCTATTATTGTTTCTATGCAGTTGTAATAATTTAAAAATAGATTAGTCAAACCTAATGTTTACAAACATCGAAACAATATTACGAACTGATAATTACAATATCATTGACTTAATTAGGCGACTGTTTGTAACAAACAAAACAAATCCGCATTTGTTTCGTTAGCTGAAAACATAATAATCCGCAAAACAATTGCATGTTGCCCTTGAGAGTTGTAAAGATTAAGCTTTCTGGAACCGATGGAAACCGTCGAAATTTCCGAATCTTTACGATTTCTGTAATTGGGCCTATTGTACTCTGAATACCCAGGGACCGGGTTCACGGAAACTTGAAAGTAATAAACTTGTTCTTTCGATGAATTGCCTTATTCCGAAGTTAATCATGGAAAAGTGAGCGCAAGTCGGCCCGGCCGTATTTGAGGAATGGCCTAAGTTGTTCGTATTAGGGCTATTTCCGATTCTTAGTTACAAGTACCAAGACATATTGGGCTTAACCACCTCTGAAAAATATATATTCATTTATTTAAAGTAAAGATTATATTTTAGGATAGCGTTAAACACAGGGTTTGATTCCTTGTCTGACATAGTTGCTTTTTACAAGTGCAATCTATACTTTTTATTCGTAGTAAAGAGTTTTTTTTTCAGCAAACAGGTCACGCTTTGGTATCCAAGGGACGGCACCAGGAAGCAGGGATAGGAAGATGGAATGACGAACTCAGGCTAACCGTGGGACCACACTGGACTACAGTGGCATCGGACAGAGTTCAATGGATGTAGTAGGCCTCTTGCCAATGCCATAAAGCAGCGAGTTACGGGTCATTTTGTAAAATTTTATTAAATCTTATATTGTTTGTAAAACGCAATTTGGAAATAAAACCTTATTGTATTGTATTGTGAAGAATTTTTAAAATGCTCATATATATATTTAGTTGCAGTAACACCAGGGTCTGTTGGATCAAATAACTGTAGCCTTTTAAGGCTTGTAAGGCTTTCAGAGTCACATTCTTGAGTGTCGCAATATCGTACCGGTAATAGTGTGCAGATGCCTTTATTAATGTCCACGCTACTGTGTCTCACCACAATCAATGATCACAATAGAATTGTCGCATCGACTACGCTATTTTGTTTTGAACTCATGATAAATAGAGGGTAAGTGACTTGTTTATAGACAAAACTCCCCTTAACAACACTTAATTTTACATTGTTTTTCTTGTTAAAATGGAAGGGGTTCTTATGACAACATAGCGTTACCCTTTTGATGTGAATAACTGCGTGGTTAGTATAAATGCCACTTGTAAAAAGCAACTGTGACAGATATAAGAAATCGAACCGGTGAATCAGACTTGCAAAATTAAATAAATTCTGTTGCAATGGAGTGCAGTGCAGATTATAATAATAAGTTATGTAAAGCGACAAAACACTATAGGTATAAAAAACAAAAAATAAACTCTGTGCTTGCCCCATAATTATAACAACTCTAGTTATTAATCAACACCATCAGTAATTATGAATCTGTAATGACTTATGATGATTTTTACTATAACTTGATGCTCTGTTTTAAGACACACAATTCTATATCCGAAGAATCGTTCGTTACTTTAGAAAGCCACATTCTGTGCCGTATTCAATGCGCATCCATATTTAACTATAAGCGATAGATTATTCTAGTAAAAACTACAATTGATTTAAGATCCACTTGTGCGAACGCATCTCCAAGACCTCTTCCTATTATGGAATCAGCCCACATTCCAGGCTTTCACAAAGAGCGATAGGATATACGGGTCCAGCTTGTACTGCGTCGATCATGTATCTTAGAATATAGTCTGCTCTATACGTTCATGTAACCAACCCATATTTGTCTAGGAATGACAGTGACAGTTTGACATCCATTATGTAATCAGATATTAGCCGAAAATACGAACATATGATATTGTTGATGTGAAGGCGCTAGCTAAACACTTTTTAGTAACAAATAATAGAAGCAGAAGATATAGTTGATAAGTGGTTGTCGTTAGTGTGATCAATTAAAATATGCACTTGTTAATCCATCATTTTACTATTCAATTTGATGACGAACATCTGCCAATTTGACACCTGTCACTCTGTACTCAATTGACAGAGCTTTATGCTTGAAAGCACCAGCAAGCGCTTTTCTGCTGGAGCCCAAGCACGAACCTTTAAAGTATTGGTAAAGTAAGCGTAGCGAGTTTACTGCACGATTACGAAAGCCAGCTATCGTCACTTACGATTCTAAACGTCAAGGCTTTCCTCACAAAGCTAGTAAACATCATAGCATATGTTTACCGCACGATGCGTCAGGCATTCGTGCTGCCAATTTAGTTTATTTTACGTCCGATATACGCTCTCACGATACTCATACAAATTGTTTACGTTAACGATACGAATAATTTTACGCAAATTATTAGTTCTTGCCTCGCATCAAAATCATTGTGATGTCATCCACCTAGTCCATGAAAACCCATATTGGTTGCATTTTACCCCGAAATATTCGGTTAATTTAATCTAAAGAAAAATTTCGTTTTTCGGATTATTTCCGAAAAATAAAGCTATATTGCATTGCATTCAGCTTTATGTTATATCCATAGTCAGTGTAGTTCATCGAAGTAGTGATAATAAAAACCGGCATTACTGAAACAAAAAGTGTGGGGTTGTAAAAACGGCACAACATTGTCGCAAGCCGCGGTGACCGCAAAAACTTTAACGGTGCCTTTTTATCGACCATTTGCTTGTAATGGTTCGTCCTTTGTCCGAGGTCTAATCTTTTAAGCACTCTCCTTAATATCTAACATTGTAAAGGGAATATGTTCAGCTAGTGCGTAGGTGTCAGTGTTCTAATGGCGGTCAGGATGATGCTGATTTGATTGATGAACCGGCTGAAGTGGCAAGCTCAATATCATATTGCTTAACGATATGCATTGTTATCGCATGTTCTTGTAGGATCAATCAGTTTGATAGCACAAACTGCTAATTATTACTACCAGTAGGTGAAACCAAAATGGCTTGTCTTGTTTTTCGCAAACCCCAAAAAATATCTATAGGTATCCGTCAACAAAAACAATGGCCATTAAATGTTATTTACTCTAGTTTGGTCTCAGCAGCTACGAAATTTATATGAGAGGTCAGAATTAAAAAATATATTAATAAAGCAATTAAATACAAGTGATTTTCCGGAATGTACGAAAGAAATGCAAGTAATAAAACAACCATGATTTTTTTTTCACGATCGTTTCCAAGTATATAAGGAAAGTAGTATCAAAGTTATTAAAAATATACTTTATAACTTGGCTCAACAATAACTAGAACAGAGTGCTAGTATAGTGCAGAATATCTTCATGTTAAGAAATAACAAGAACTGCAGTCGCACAATAAAACTACCGCAACAGAACATAATTTCGCGTTATTGTCAGACATGCGAGGATGTCTGACATAATAAGAATGTTTTTTAAAGAAAGAAAGAGGAATGCACTCGGCAAGGATCGTGCTTTATTGATGAAACGTTTCTAATTTTCCGACTTATGAGAATCGTGTTTCATAATGTACGCAGCAAGTAAAACGTTACTAGAACGAATGTCTTCGTCATCAAATCTAACCGGAGTTGGACTCTACAATATATATTTAGACATATACCAAACATTTAAACCAAACAAACAACCACAACCAAAATTTGTACAAAAGGTAGACATAACGCCATATGCCATTCTCTACCAGTCATTTATTAATTGTAAGATAGACTATGATAAAAGTGGTACGGTGCCAACCTCAATCTTATTAGCACGAAAAGACATTGTACATTATCAGCTCGTAAAATTCAGATGCAAACTTAAGTGGCGATTCTGACAAGACGCTACTGAAATCAAGTGGTATTACTAGTAACTGATTTCACTACATTTGACGTTTGACACAGCGATAAATATGAATACACAATTTAGTCCTCACGTCGCTGTATATTGTCTAGCATATTCCAACCACTACAGCCTCCGGTAACATATTCAACTGGGGCAATAAATTCCTAAGCTTCCTGATAACACTTACGGCTACATTAAACGACAACAGTTTAGCACTAACTTAGTTTGTTTTATCGTCTGCCGAAGCAGTTTAATGATAACCACTATTTTTATTGACTACCGGTAAAAGTGCTATTATTTTGTATATGAAATAGTTTTTAAATCAAACAAAGACGTTGCTATCTATAGTAAAATAAGGCGTTTAAACATTTGTAACTCGAGAACAGGTGGACGAATTATCATACGACTAAAATAATGAAATGAAGATCATGAAAAACAGTCCACGCGTTTATTTTGTGCATATAGCATAGAGAAGATATGAGAAAGAGATGTTATGAAAGACGATGATTATCAATTTCTCAATGATTAATTAATAATCTTTGAAGGTTTTTAGACAGTATTGTACATTTCCTTTAAACAAAGACCTATCTGACTTTTTCATATAAATTTTTATCCATATTTTTTAAGAAAAATAAAACCACGGTTAGATTCCCATCAAATCTATCAAGAGCTCACTGTTATACTATCCTTTTTCCCTCCTACATCTTCTTTGACTGTTATAAAGCGCAGTGTATCCCATTTGAGCTTGCTTCGAGTGTAACATATTGTAAGGGATCCAGTTATTTTTACAAGCCGCCCCGAGTGGACTACAAATCAAGATAACAAGCAAAGATAAAGGCTAGACGAAAATGTTTACACACAGCAGAGGGACCAACAACTCATTTTCTGTGTTGCAATGATTGTTAGGTTATTTTTGTTTCATATAAAATAGCTAACTTTAATCGACTTTGATTAATTTAACAACAGTTTTTTCTTAAATGTATGAATAGTGAAGCTACAAGTGATATAGGTACACATTAACAACAATATTCCATAACAACAACGTACACACACACACACAATACATTTTCAATAAATTTCATTGATATTTTGGATCAAAATTAAGTACGATTGTCAAGTAAGACTTCGAGTGCTATAAAAATAAAATAAGACCGTTTCAATGCAAATAGTGAAGTATTGACTGTTATATATTCTGTGGTATTGTTTCAGTTTGTAAGTAAAGTTACCTCTGAATCACTTTAAAGAGTTTGAAAGCGGGTAAGAGAGTTCAATTTAATTAAAAGTACCTCTACCTGGATTCAAACTGGCGAACTATTGGGAAGGTTTCTTTCATTTTCTTTTTTGATGGCAAATCTTTAAATGCCTTACGTGTTTGGTAGCTTGCCTAGGTTAAGATGAAGTTACTAAATAAAATAGTATTGGATACCAATCACATACATTGCTCTCATTGTTGCGACCACCAACCAGAGTTGGTAGGTAGCTATGCACTTGTATTATGAAAACCAGAAACAACGGTGGTACCACAAAACCCAGATCCAAGGCATTTATTGACCCGAACAGAAATCAAACCCAAGAACTCTGTTAATTAATACATTATTCATTTTTGTTTGAGTTTACACAGGTGTCCGCTTCAGTAGTAAGGTAAATAATTTAAATTATATAAAATTTTGCCAGCACTTTAATAATACATATTAGATACCAACTAGAAATATATCTTTATATAGATATATGTATTTATTATTTATTATATCGCTTGTATTATGTATGTATATGTAATACTATGTTAGTGTATATTGTATTCATTACTAATTGAATTTGTTTTGTTTTTATTTTATTGTCATAGATTGTTTATGTATTTTGAATTTATAATCTACCTACTTATTAATAATTAAATTCATTTCTTTGTCACACCGCCCACAATCATTTCTGCTTAACCCAAAGGTATGACTGGTAGAGAATGCCATATGGTGTTAAGCCCACCTTATCTACAGGTTTTGGTCGTGCAATAAAGTATAAATAAATAAATAAAATAAAAACTGTGATTTAAGAGTAAGGTATTTCTCGATAACTGCATATTTCCGGAATATTGTGAGAGCGTAAATATTTATAGAAAAGTATTTTAAGCACTAACGCTATGCTGCTTCTACCAAGAAATTGTGTTGTTCCATTTACGTAATGAGAATTTAAACCTTAAAAGAGAACTCGTTAATTTTAGTTCTTAGGAACAACACTTTACGACCCACTTAGTTGATGTACACGATATTTTAGGCTACTCCTTGACTTCATACGTAATGAAACCTGTATATTCAAATATTTAATGCCTGAAGCACTGAAGGCGTTGGAATACATAAGTAAAATGAAGAGTTTGAATTGATTGCAATGAATGTTCGAAAATTAAGGTATCGTCTTTTATCTTTGATAAACAGTTTTTACATACCTGAACAAGATCACCGACAAGATGGACAGACGACCTTATAAAGATAGTAGGATCACACTGGATGCAAATCGCTTGTTATCGGTTGCTATGGAAAACCGGCCTTAATTCAGCAGTGGATGTCCTTTGGCTGACAATGATGAAATAAGAAGCAATGTTAGTCTGTCAATAAAAATTAACGCTTTAACACATAACTACAATTTAAAATGGTTACAGAAATAGGAGATAAGGCAGTAAAATGATAAGCATTGAAATTTGGAAGTCCAGTTTTCATAAATATAAGGTTTTTCAGGAATACACGATTGCATGAACAGACGGCCAATTGATGTGAAGCGGCTGAAATTATTGCGTTTTTTGTTTGGTGATACGTTCAATAGCACAGACACCTGCAGAATGCTTTTGGCAGAGATATATGGCGCAGTTTAAATAAATTACTAAGTGCTTATTCGCAGCCACAGCTTTGATATTTATATTAACAAAAAATGCAGGATTAATCGTCAATTCCTTAAGGTTATAACGAAGAACGGTATAATCTCGGATGATTTTATGTTAAATGACTCAAATTGAATTCGCGTGAGTTGAATGTTTATAATCTGTCTTTGCTGGTAATGTACGATAAAATTATTTTTTAAAGGCATCAAAGAAGTTTTCGTTATATGCTAATACGAATCGTAGCTCGTAGCACGAATATGAAATCGAAATTATTCTCTTATGCCCATAGTTATCATAATATACATTTAAAAATACATTTACTGTATGATTCAGATGGAAACAACTCGTGACTTGAAACATATTTCACACCTTGGAAGCCCTAACGCCACAGTGTTAATAGGATCAGTAAGCATTCTAGCTTATTAAAAGGATGGTAGGTACGTAGTACTAATTATTTATATGCCGTCCTACAGTACCTTAATTCGTTTGTACAATCAGATTTTTGAAATGGTTCGCCACATCAAAGTTCAAGGTATTCCTAGTGTGAGGACTTATTGGGATAGATATATCAGTCAAACATATTTTGACCAAGTGTTTAATAATTTTGTTTATTAACATCATCTCCTATCTAAGATTTTCGAAAGGTTTTAAAGTCTTAAACTTCTTTGAGTACAAAAAGGTGTTCAATATTCATGCATACGTTTTTGTGACTACGGATATAACGTGCCTTCTATCTTATTTTCTGTTGTGTGCGTGTGCTCCGGAAATCAATCACAAATTGCGTTCCTAACGCACATTTTGACGGAAACAGAATTTGTTAGCCGCCAATATTTACGAGTACAGTCGCTGGAGGCTGAAATTTGTTTAGATGTGACTTGAAATGTGCGAGAGATTGCTTTTTTAGTAGGCCCTTAACTTAATCTGCGTGCTTAGATGCCATCTCCGAGGTGAGTTTTATTGGTACAATTGAAACGAGTAGGCACGATTGCTATTTGATGTGTCGCTTGGAATTTAGTAAAGCGGCAAAGATTGTTACATTATCTTAGGTCGAACGGTGACTATAGGTACGATCTGCTACAACAAAGGCCCCAGTAACATTGTGTTCGTACATAAAGCAGAGTTCGGGCGCGTTTTATAGGCCATCGCAGCCCCGTTATGCGCTCGCCTTGTCGTCGTTTTATCACCTCGAATAATCACTCGCTGAGATATTACGATATCCCATTATGGCTTTACTTTACAAATAGTTCACAAAATCTTAGCGGTCCGATATTGCTTTATTGTTATCTTTTATTATATGATGGCATCGAGTTGAAAAGAGAATTGACATGGTTGATGTTAACGCTGCTCTAATAACTTAAAGGCTCTAAGTTTGATTATCCAATACGTGATTGCAGAAAATTGCTGTGGAAAACCGCGGGGTAGGCCATTGTTCAGCAATGGACGTCGTTGGTGTTTGTGATGATGATGATCATGACGTGATTACAAAATGAAACTTTCGCATCTATTTTAAAAGGTTTCCTTTATATATTATACTGTTTATAGATAAATAAATATCATCACAAATTTCAGGACGCACAAAGCATTGTGAGCTTCAAATATAAAACACCCCGCGCCCTCTTGCTATCAAATGAAACGGGTCAAGAGTTAAGAGGCTGTATCCCACATGACGTTTATAAGGTCGGCAATTTCTTTTCGCTGCTTATGTACGAGTAATGCCAGCGGCAGATTTCCGCTGCCGGCTGCTCCGGAAACTGACGAAGCGAGTGCGCCCGGATGTCAGCTTGTTTGCTACCTCCTTATCTCGGTAAAGGGCAATACACATGGCGTGACTAAGGTAGTAGTACTAATAGCACTAGAAGTAGGTCCAGTACACGCGATTGTCGATTGTTTTTTTTTTATTGGCGCTGCCATCGCTGCATGTGTACGTACTTTAAGATAGCGAGCATTTTATAGTGATCACAAAAAAATAAGCACTCTAGCGTCTATATTACGAGAAAATTTCGTTTGAATATCAATTAAAGTCTTAGAAAATGACGCTTAATATATACGGCAGTTTGCTCAGTAAAGTTTTTTAAAACAAAGTCATGTAGGTGTTATTTTTAGGCAACGCAACTCAAACTTAAGCAAGTGAGTCCCGCCCCGTCCCCTTTTGATGGTCATTATCCTATTCAGGGCGAAGACAAATCTAATAAAAAAAGTTATGAAAATCGGTCTACCCGTTCTCGAGTTATAAGTGGTGTAACTAACACGACTTTCTTTTAAGTATATTGAAGAAAGGTAGAACAAAGAAACAGAAGATTTGGTAGAGACCATCGTTGGTTTTGTTTTAAGGCTATTTCGTATGGTTAAATCTGTATGGATTTATATTAGATAATCAAAATGAGGTCTGTACAAATTATGTATGTATACGCCGCTTTATATTCACATGTTTTGCGACGCTGGGCGTATTTGTTTGTGTTGAATTTAAGGGGGATTAAAGCTTTACCATCTTAGGTAAGCATTACAGCAGATTACATAAATTCACCTGCTTCCGAAGTGGAGGAGTAAACACGATAAATCTTTATTGTATACTTATCGAAGCTACAAATTATTTTGTAAGGGGTGAAGAAAATAAATATGTACAATTTCGGACCCCGTACTGGCAATTTATTGTGTAATACGAATGCTATGTTTATGTGTCATAGTTTTAACGTGCACAAAAAAAATGTCTAGATGCAAATACCACACAACAATATTTATTATACTTTCTGGTTTTGGTAGGATCGTTGTTAAATTAAAAAACCGTTTATTTTTATTTTGCTTACTAATTTCGACTCTAGGAAACATTGTTCACACATAATTTGCGATATTTCCATCTAGCTAGTTAGTGGACAGTGCGTTGGGAATTTATTTCAAATGTATTGCTGTATCGGCATCCGCAGTACGCACTAAACAACGTTGTTGCAGAATAACGCATAACCTAGTTCCTGGGATCTGCACTCTTGGGAAACATTCGAATTGATAGCGGTATGATATGAAATTGCTATTTTATACCCATATATTTATTTTGAAAACTCAATATGCGATATGATATGAAAGTGCTTTTGTATAATTACCTAGTAAAACACAAAATCAACAAATATGTTCAAGTTACGATTGTTTGGAAGAAATAAAAATCCGTTAAGAAGCAAAGGAACTTTGTAATGTATGTAATGTGATGTTTATACATAGGCATGTTTTCTTAAACGTCAAACAATTTAATTGACAAACCCAAATACCTATGTAATACACGTTCCTTTTCTTGCATCACGTCGCGCCGATAAATTGATTCGGCACCAGATGCGCGGACCGACATGACCAAATTCCGATAGCATTCTCTTCTTTGACATTATTATTCCGCTGATATTGTGTATCTATTGAGATTGGAGCCAGCGCGGGTGAACAATAGTGGTAGGTAAAGCGACTTAATATTTAGGTAATTCCTTTCAAATAAAAGACATTATTTAAGATATTTTCCAACTATTAAAAAAAACCGGCCAAGTGCGAGTCGGACTCGCGCACTGAGGGTTCCGTGCCAACTTTAACTGAATTAGGGATTCTTACCTCCACTTAGCCAAAATACCACAATATTTTGTTGACCGCAAATATAACTTTGTTTTTCATGGTGTTTGTATGAAATACAAAGTTATATTTGCGGTTGATAAAAATGTGCTATATCTCAAAAACCGCTAGTTAGATTTCGCTCAAACCAATTTTCGTTGAAAGTTTATGTTGAGATCTACATTACATATTTTTTTCAAAATTTTCACTTTCTTAGTTCAAAAGTTAGATGGGGAGGGACGCCCATTTTACCACTTTGGAAGCGTCTATATCTCAAACGTTAGACTTTTAGAAAAAATGGTTTTAGGAACCTCAATGTCATTTTGAAAGACCTATCCATAGACACCACACACGTATAGGTTTGAGTAAAAACATTTTTTTTGGTTTTAGTTTCATGTATGGGAGCCCCCCCTATAATATCTTTTTTAGGGTTCCGTAGCCGAATGGCAAAAAACGGAACCCTTATAGTTTCGTCAAGTCTGTCTGTCTGTCTGTCTGTCTGTCTGTCCGTCCGTATGTCACAGCCACTTTATTCTGAAACTATAAGCATCACATAGCTGAAACTTAGTAGGTAGGTGTATTTTGTTCACCGCTTTCCGATTCAGATACAAAAAGTAAGAAAAAATAATATTTAAGGGGGGGCTCCCATACATGAAACTAAAACCTAAAAATTTTTTTTTACTCAAACCTATGCGTGTGGGGTGTCTATGGATAGGTCTTTTAAAATGATGTTGAGGTTTCTAGAATCATTTTTCCCAAAAGTGTAAGGTTTGAGACGCTTCCAAAGTGGTAAAATGGGCGTCCCCCCCATCTAACTTTTGAACTAAGAAAGTGAAAATTTTGAAAAAAATATATGATGTAGAACTCAACAAAAACTTGCAACGAAAATTGGTTTGAAGGAGATCGAACCAGTAGTTTTTGAGATATTGCACATTTTTATCAACCGCAAATATAACTTTGTCTTTCATACAAACACTATGAAAAACAAAGTTATTTTTGCTGTCGCAATATATTGTGATGTTTTCGTTAAGTGAAAGTAAGTGGACCCTGAATTCAGTTAAGGGAGGCACGGAACCCTCAGTGCGCGGGTCCGACACGCACTTAACCGGTTTTTTTCAAATTTTTTGTACCAGTATCGGAAAGCGGTAAAGAGGATACACCTACCTACCAAGTTTCAGCGGTGTGATGCTAATAGTTTCAAAATAAAGTGGCTGTGACATACGGACGGACAGACAGACAGACAGACAGACAGACAGACAGACAGACTTGACGAAACTATAAGGGTTCCGTTTTTTGCCATTCGGCTACGGAACCCTAAAAACCTACTCTCATTCTTGAGTTGTAAAAGTTAAGATTGAGCAATTTGGAAACATTTATGTTTGATGTAAGCAAGCAAAATAGCAACGTAAAAAGACACTGTATACTCGTACGTAATACGAGGTGGTACGTAGGTGCTTTCACCCCAGAAGCAGATCTGACCACTCGGAAAGGGAACAACATCGTATCGACTCGAGGCGTTCAGTATTTTTAGTATGAAACTCCATACTGCAACGCATACCTATCAAATTCGTAGCGTAACTTAGGATCGACATTAACTTGGGACCCACTCTTGACGTTGTCGTGACGTGATGCGTTGTCACTCGCTTACGGCTATATAAAATAAATCCACTTGTTAACTCGTTACTCGTTCGTTGCCGTTCCCTTAACGAGTGGATAGATATGCTTCAACCTTAATCCGTCAAACTCCAACGACATTTATTGTCTATTATAATCTCGGTGCTTGACTAAGTACAAAAACGCGGTGCCTATCTTGTTCTACTAAAAAACAAACGCCGCTCGTAAATAAAATAGAAATCATCACTATTCAGCGGGACGAACCCACCCCGACCAGAACTAATGTCATCGAAACGCAAAGTAACGTCTTACCGTTTCATTTTAATCTTGTTTTTAAGCGGCCAGTTCGTATAGGATGAGTCGGCGGGCCCGTGATGGATGGTGCGACATCCCTCCGGCCCGGCTTAGAACTCATTGAGGGGGGATTATATCAGGACGTTGACGAATTGCTACCACTTCACGTGTAGATAACTATTGAATCGATTTAAAACTTCCACTGACCGGACAATTTGTTGGTGGATTACTCGAGTTGAGGTAGTTTGCAGCTGAACTGATGTTGCGTGTTTTATATCTGCACGTTTTGTGTAAGTTGCGTTATTGATCGAGTGGGTAGCACAGCACGCCTTCGTTGAAATGGAAACCTAGCCTAGAAGCAAGTAATTTATTTGTATGGTGTAGTACTCGTACGAATAGTACTGAACCTACCTACTCTGGTCTTAGATTTACGAGCCATTATTTGTGGCTTTTTGTTTGAACTAATTAAATAATATCTTGACCTTTTGTTTCCATTGTAATCTACTCAAATAAACATGTAAAATAATATTTACGTAACTATTGACCTATAAATGATAATACTCCATTGGTGGTAGAATGGCGATAAATATGAAGCACCTACGTAATTCCAGTGATTTTTATGTAATTGACTGAGACTTCTATTTACCTTTTTATTTTTGAAACATTAAAAGAATTGAGAATTTTTGATTAGATTTTAACGCGAATTCATATTATTCAGTCGAATTCGATAGATTACTCAGTCGAATTTGTAGCGTGGAACGGGTTTGAATTTGGGATTAGAGCAGCAAAAGCTTAACTTGTTTTGTGACTCTATTTGCTAGTTAAATTGATGTGAAAAAAAAACGAAATGGATTAGTTGAGAGCTTACTCGTTAAAAAGGGTCCTAAAACTACACATTGTACAATGACGTTAACAAAAGTATTTATTTAAAAGTCGCCGTGTCTAACTTGAGTTGGGTAACTAAGGCCCAGCCAAGTTGCGTGATCGATAGTAAACTCAACTAATAGTTAAATGTCGTTACCAGCGGTTAAATATTTACGATTGTGCGTATTTTGAACAAATAAATAACATTGGTTAAGGTATTTTCACCTAGGTAATATAGTTTTAATTGAAGTGTGAAAAAAATAGATGTTATAAACCTCAACATCAATCATAATTCAACGAGCTTACCAAATGCGTGGGTGACCGAGTGGTTTAGTCATGCGCCCGGATAGTGTAAGACACAGGGTTCTATACCTATTGTCTGACACAGTTGCTTTTTAAAAGTGCAATTTATATTACTTAATACATGCGAGTTAGTTCGAATAGCCTCGACCAAGTTTAAAAAATAATGCTGTTTACTATGTTTTGGGCCTTAACGCCACTTTGATGGTGGCATAAAGTTTATCACTGTGCGTTAAGACTGCAAGAATTAAATTTCATTTTGGAGGCTTATAAATTTATGCGAATTGTTGTACTCTAGTAAATGTTTGAAGTTTGAACGGCAGACCTTAGAGGCGTAGAGTTTGTTGCAAAACAAGATAAGGCCTCGGGTACACTAACAAGTACTTAGACGACTTGGAAAACTTATTGAGGAATTGTGCTATAAGAAGTATGTATGTGTTTGCGAAATTCGTATATAGGTGCTTGTACCCTTATATTTTTTATCATGTAACATACCTACATAAGCACGATGATTAAAGCCTTCACGCAACTTGCATGAATCAGCCACCAATTTATAACCAAAGGGGTTGGAGTAACAACCAAGAATTGAAAATGATGCAACAATAATGATGCACGTATGTGATAGTAAAAGAAGCCTAGATATTCCTCCAGTTCTTAACTCTTAGGCCCAATTTCCTCATCAATAGTAATGGTAAAATGTAATTACCAGCGGTTGAATATCTACGTTTGCTTGAAAAAAATATCTTAACCAAATATCAGAATGGCTATTTTAATTGGTTAAGGTAATTTTTCCTCAAAACACACACAATCGTAAATATTCAACCGTTGGTAACAACATTACTTTTGATCACGCAATTGGGCTTAGGCTCGATTAAACCATCTTTGTTTATGTATAACATAGCGTCTAAAAGGCTGTAAAACTCCATGAAAAAATATGGCTGAAGGTTATAGTAAGATTAAAGTAAGATGCTGCAACCGAGTCTTAACCCTCGTGTGCCCTAGGGCCTAAGCGGGTTTATGGCGCAACCCTACAGGGAGCGCCAGGACAGAGCGCAGCGATCAAAATATAAATGGGATTTTCACTTTGCCACACCCAGAAAGTTTAACAAAATCCGAACGATCATTTGATTACAATTTATTGTCGCTGTGACCTACCAAACTGTGCTTAGGTCATGTGCGCTCGTATTGTTTCTCTTAGCTGTTTTTGGACTTACACGTTGTAATCATAATAAAGTAACCATAAAGTATTTGCTAGATAAGTGAAATCACATTAGTTCTTCTATAAGCTCGCAGTGTCTGTTTTAAAACGAGTCGGTGGTTTGTTTTTAGACTTACGTGTTGTAATCACATTCAAGTACTTATATTACTATTTACCATCTAGTATTTGTAAGTTACGTAAACACATTTAGTTCCACTATTAAGCTCGCGGTGTCTTTTTTAAAACGAGTAGGTGGTTATCAAGTTTTAGGGCCCCTTACTATTATAGGTCATATGAAAAATATCTGCGGTGTAATTAGGATTGCTAAACTGAAATCTACGTAAGTACCTGATGTTAAACTAATCTTGAGCTTATAGTGTTTATAGATAAGGAAGTAAAATTATTATACTTATTTTAGTAACGCAGCGCGTACTTTTATTTCTTAAGTAGGTATAGTTAATTAACATAATTGAACAATAAACCGTTTATCTGTTGATAATAATATTTCTTCAAGCAACGAGTAACCGGCACGTGTCACGAACCTCTAATAAAAGTCGCTAATCAACGAGAAAATATTTATTACGAGGAAAATAAAACAAAATTCCAGAAACAGCTTTACTCAATTCTTAGTTTGCGCGGATTAAGGCGTAGAATCAAAACTTTCTCAGTTGTATTTTAAAGGCTTCAATCTTAGTCTAACCTAGGGTTCTACTCAGTAAGATATTACTATATTGTTTTTTGTCTCACGATCGTTCGCATTTGAATTCTAGCAAGAGCGACTGAGACAGCTATCTGTAAAGCCTCTGTCTGTAGTTTTCAGTTTACGACCCACAACGCTACGACGTAGTTTAACCGCACTTTGCTACAAATTGTATAGCCACCGTTTACATCAAAGATCACTTCGATTCGACCCGATTCAATCAGTGTGACGGACGTGTTACGCTCCAAACCCATATGTATAAGTTCCGTATAAAGTCTTTAAGGTTAAAACGATTTTCTTACTTGTAAAAATTAACGATCTATGGACTTTTAAAGGTTAACCATATTTATTAACATTCAGAAATAAGTACCTATACTTCCTAGTTATATCGCAAATAACCGCTTTATTTAAGAAAAAAAAACTTGGTTTCAAACAGTTAATTGAGCCTTTAAAGAAAAGCCAGACATTCTATAGCTGAAACTAAATCAGAACAAATGTTACAGGTAGTTGTAAGGCTACAGCGGATTTTATTTCTCGGGGTGGAGTCATAACGCCTTATAGCCGGTAGTTTACGATGCAATACGCACCGCGGCCGCACTTTGCCGGTAATTGAATCGCAGGCGCTTACAGTAAATGTGGATTTGCTGCAGCGACAACACGCGATCTAACAAAGTATTGGAGGCCACACCTACTTTCTTGGTCTAGTTTCTTAAAAAGAGAGTTTTCGTTATTCAATTCAAAGTATATAGGGTTAGTTTTCCAACGTTTCCTTCATCAGGGGAAGCACCTAAGTGACTCCTCTAAATAATGATCATGACTGTAAAACTCAAGGGACTCGTACGGTACTTTGATTTTTATAACAAAGAAAAACTCATGGTAGGTTTTAATCAGTTCATTTATTTTTCCATTATCTAAACTAGGTATCTAATTAGTACCAAGTTTACATACATACAAACGTTCCGTAGGCAACGTGCCTTCGTTTATCATTTCCATAATATTATAATCTAAGAGCGGTTCTTTTTATTTTTTCCCAAATGAACGCACAAAGCGACTGATAACATCAAAAAGTAGGGCATCCTTATATTCCTTTTGAATTTCTTATCTAAGGGGATCAATAAAATCAATGTTGGTTTATACAGAACAAACTTGGCGCGGTATAAAAAAATACTCGAGTAAATATTGCCTGTTTGAACAAAGAGACAGGTCGACTTGCCCTCCATAATAATACGGGAATCGTGTTTACCCAAAAAATAATCTAATATTTGACAAGGCGTCGCTTTGTTTCTGCAGGAATTAATATTTTTATGAGGACGCCTTATTGTATTTGTCCTAGCCAATATCTTGGAAATGGATCTTTGTTTGTTGATCTTACTTTTGAAACCTACTACATAAACATTAAGTACGGATAAGGTCTCTCGCGCTTAACCACCTTAAGAGTCAAAATCGCTTGCACGTCGCGTCGTTTTTTGTTTGAAGTGGTGCCCGTTTTTGTGTCATGTGTGCAACCGTACCTTCCTGGTCTTATCCATTACTATTGCTCTCTAAAAATGCAAACATTAGGTGCTTAGGCCCAGTTGCGTGATCGAAAGTTAACTTAACTAACGGTTAAATGTCGTTACCAGCGGCTAAATATTTAGTGGTCATTAAAATAGTCATTATGACATTTAGTTAAGTATTTTTTCTGTAAACCACGTACAATCGTAAATTTTCAACCACTGGTAACGACATTAGCCCTTTAGTTAACTATCGGTCACATAACTGGTCCTTAGTATATGATGATACTCTATCCTTCCATTAACAAGAAAGTATGCAAATTAAGGAGTTATTATCTCAGTTGCCTGCGTGTTTCGAGTGCCTCTACAATGCAATATGAAAGATCTTGCATTCCGATTCGCATTTCCGTCTCCACTATGCTAGGTTCATATCTAGAGAAGAGTTCTTGAAAAATATTCTTCAAAGCGTAAAACCCGGTAATCCTCAGTCAGACAGACACTAGACGGGTTGATAGGCTATTAACTCTCATTCCTACCTTCGATATTTCTCCTTGAAAATAGGGAATTATAAAATTCGCTTTCAGGTTTTTGTATCACAACATTACGTGACAGCATTTGAGGTGGTTTACGATACTTGACTTAAATATTGCAGTGTTTTGTTTTATTTTGTAATGGTATTCGTTGGTAGGAATCTGGCAATCGTTGTATGGCATAGTGATGAATGAGCAATAATAAATGCGCCTAGGTAGTTTATGCCTGTGAATTACGGTGCAGTATTTAACAAGCTTGGACTATAAAAATAAAATAATAGTTCAAATAATTATTTGAACTTCAAAAATTATTTCTTTAACTCACTGTCAAGTAATGTCAATTAACAGCTTTAGACCAAAAATGTCTCTTGGTACTTCAACATAATTAACCATAAACCATATCATACTACACTAATGTAAGCACGTTCTATTGTGACGTACGCTAACTAGGCACCTAATTCAAAATCCATCTGCCAACTCATTTCAAAATCCAGTACTCAGCCAAAAACATAGGCATACCAGGCGTGCCTATTGGGAACAGGGAAGGCACCCTCCTTTCATCTCGCTCGTCAAATGGGGGCGTATCGTCTCCACAAAACATCCGATAGTGTTCTTTGCGCTTACAGAAGAAGCTAATTTTGCTTAAGTGGGCTACTGCTGCACGTGTAGGGGCATAGTCCCCGTGCGCGTTTGATTGCGAAACTGTGCTAAGATTGCGCTTTGTTTAGTTTTTTCTTAGAAATGACAATTTCATTTATGGAAATAGTCAGAGTGAAGACTTAATGTCCGGGCATATAATGTGTGATACTATAGGTAAATTCAAAAAAATAAGAGCTAGATAAGTTTTGTGACAATAGCTCATCATTATTTCTTTCTAAGGAAAAGTCTATAAAGCGATTAGCTTATTATCAGCAATTTAGATATCTGAATTGTACTTTTGTTCATCAAGATAACTAAGTTACGTACATAAATAAGAAAAATAAAAAATAATTTATCATGTTTTGTGTCAATATTTTTTTAAGAAAGGACTTCAAAGCTCAACTCATTATAGCCGTTATGGCACCTGGATGGTACTAATGTTACTCGAGACGACTTAGTTAGATAGTTCCAGAAACTTTCAGATTACATACAGTCTTCCAGTAAATACGATACCTACAAAAACATTTAATAAAACAAAGACAGGACCAATGAAGATTGTTGAAATCATAATGAAATTGTAGATTATACCGGAGTGAGTTAAACATGATCGCACTAATAGTGTGTTCGGTGTCAAATGGTTATTTTTCGTACTTCAAAGTTACATCTCTCTCAGAGGCTAGTTCATCATAACTTTGTTTACAAACCCATTACTTTGCCGACCCAAACTTCAAATTTAGATTAACGTTAAAACCCACTAATAAAACGAGTTTGTTTATATTAGTCATTAATTTATTACTCGTAATCAATAATAACAGGAAATCGTTATGTTTTGGAAAATAATAACGAATCAAATCTCAGAACAAATTAACAAAACATCGTTATAGTGTAGAAAAGTGTATCTTGTTTGATTTCAGTTCCTTAGCTTATTGCCTTAAGGTGGAAGCATATCTATTCACTCGTAAAAGACGCAGCACCGTATTGGCATCAACCATACGGGAGCATGTTAGCCTAAAGGGATCAGCAACGCCACGGCAACGGATCGGCTACGGATAGCAGACGCCTCGACGGATCGCGGTTGCTACAATTTATGACAGTTAATAGTAAATGACAGCACGTTTGACAGGCTGGACGGAAAGTCAACGAACATCTGACGGACAACTAGCCGTAAGCGCGTGACAACGCATGCGCCACTGGTCGAGAGTGAATCCCGATTTGATCTCGATCCGAGGTGGTTACGCTACGAATTTGATTGATATGGAGTTTCATACAAAGATTACTGAATGCCTCAAGTTGATATGGTGCTGTTCCCTTTACGGGTGGTTAAATCTGTAAGCGTAGATTTCGACTACGGTGGCCAGTCACAACGACTAACCGACTGCGCAGGACATATTATAGTGCACAAGTGTCTGCGCAAACACAGGTGCACTCTCTATTCCTTCCACTCTCATAGCCCGATGGGACAGCAATCTGACACGACCGGAGAGAGATCAGGCGGGGGTGTAACACCGCCAACTTCCAAATTCCGGGCTACCCTGAGAATTTCCGACCAGAAAAATCCAGGTTTATATTTTTGGCCCGACCCGGGAATCGAACCCAGGACCTCCGGCGCAGCCGTCGCTTTAAAAATGCGACCCTCTCACCGCTGCGCCACCGAGGCAGTTCTGAAATCTTATATGAAACCCATAAGTCTAGTGTTAAAGCAACATTTTAGCTACTTTAACACTTGAGCTGGCAGTGATGACGTGCATTGTTAATAAGTAAGCACGCATGTACTCTTTGTTCGCGTGTGCAATACTTATGAATTTCCTAGGGGAGGTTTTATTGTACTGTGCTAGCGATAACAGCTTAACTTATGTATAAATGTATACATATTACACACCCTCTAGCCCCAGTGTAATACGAACGCATTAATATTTTTCTTAATTCGTAGTTGTTCGCTCCAGGTGATATTTTAAACAATTGTTCTATCTCAGCCCCTTTGTTCCTTCCAAGAACGTTCTCTAATTAGTCCGCTGTTAATATTTCCAAGTATTTTATTTTGTTGGAACATTAATATTGTAGTCAAGCACTTATGAATGGAGTAAAACAATAAGAACTGTCTAGTACCCTCTGTAGTGCTTCATATTTTGAATTTATGTCCGATCATTTTTTATCTAAACATCATAAATGAGGATTCAATTCGACTTGGTGACAATCAATTATCTTAAAAATTAACTTTTCATATAAAGTTCATTGATAACGAAAGTGACTCTATGCTCTCTTAAATTTCCACTGCACCTTTTTGCTACACCCTGTATACCTAAGTGCATCCTCTAAACTTGAAGCACAGGAACCTTGTAAGGCATTATTTCACATGCCTTCATCTCACAACCACTCTACAACCTTCCAACTAACTTATAGCGCTCATATTTCTCTGCCGAAATTCGTTAAAGTTTAAAAAGATAACTTGGGAACAACTGCAACATGTGGAGAAGGAGTTGGGAATATTTTCCGATTAAATAGAGACCGTTTACATTAGACGAGATAGCAGCGCTATTGGGAATTTATTGCCCCGTTATGGTGGTAAGTGCATCCTAGCTATCTCTTGGTTGGCAGTCCCTTAAAGGACTATGTATTCGAGGCTTCTATTTTATGATTCTCACGTTAATTCAATATTGAATCTTAAAATTAATTTAAAATTTAACTTATTTTAATATTATTAAGCTTTTTTATTTCAATTCAACATGTTTGGTAGTACATCTTATACAACAATAAAATATAAAAAAAAAATAAGTTTTTTTCTTTCAATTTAACAAGTTAGGTACAACAACAATTGGGCTTATAATATTATGAGGTCACAGATAACATTTTAACCTATAATAAAAGTAGCAGACAGTTTTTTTTAAATTGTGTAAAAAACTAATTATTTATTGAAGAAAGTGTCTTATGGCCAAAGTCCGAAGTGACAGTCGTATGCTTGTTTTAAATGCAGGTATTTAGTTCAAATTGTATACTAAATCTGCTGAAGGTGCAATGCAATTCTCTTGTTTCATGTAAGTTTTAAGTACCTACTGTACTGTACTGTTTGATATTCCGTATAATAGTGACTCAAACACAGTAACATTACCGCGAGTCCCAAGCGCACTGTCGGGGCCGAGCCGGGGCTGACGCGAAATTGATTCAGTGCTGCACGTGAGCCGACTCCACAACGCGCCGATTCAAATGTTGGCGGCGCGGACGAAACGAAACTTTATGTTGACACCCAACAAATTTAATTAGGCACTCCACTTTAATACAACCCCCGGTTCGAGCGAACAACCGATGCAACTTTCAGTGCTTCAGCGCGCGTTTTTAGCCTCTAATAAGACACGATACAGAGTAGTTTTGCATCGAGTTACTCTAGTAATAAGCAAGCAAAGCGTCAAGTTGGTCCATTGAAGTAGATTTGCAAGACAATGACAGACAGACAGTCCTTTACATGGTAACAAGATTTTATTTTGAAAAAAGTTTAGCTTAGAATTTCTGCTTCTAGTTGCAAAATCAGTTTATTATGTATAAACTACAATTCTATAATACGGTTGATACGAATTCTCTTTGTTGATATTCTACATAAAAATGTTGTTATATAATTAAAAAGGAAAAAAAATAGTTTTTGGTTCATGTTACTTGAAACTGTGACTTTATGTACTATTTAATCTTTAAAAATAAATAAATTTACTTTTAATGAGCTGTTACCTTGCGCATTATACATAACTGGCTACAACGGCTGAAGAAAACGAGATTATCGCCTCTGCAAAGTTATATAAACATCATTATCGGAAAAATATTGGATGGGGAAACCATCGTCAGCTTTATATTGTTTTCTAAATCGGAACCAGTAGTGCCTGTCGCTTCCGGCAATTCAGCTTGTTTTGCGAGAAAATTCACTTTCCTTCTTTCAGTGTTCTGATTCCTTTCATACTGTCACCATTGAACGATGGACTTTATTTGTCAATATCCATTATTTTAATTTCATCGAGCACTGTTTTTAATTTTGTGCATATAATTTTATCATTATACATTTATTATTAAGCAAAATAGTATAAGATTAGAAAGTAAAAGTTTATAAATATTTAAAAAAAATCATTAAATATACTCGGTACTTAAAGTAGGTACCAACAATATTGTACGCCTCATAGGCATATTATAGAGATCCTATTTTATAAGCATTGACAACCGCTGTAACAAAATTTACCTATAAAGCAATAAAATATTAATTGATAAGCTTCAATTTAGACTATATTCGTTACGTAATCACCACTGGCTATAACTACTTTCTTACATGCAATACTGTGACTACTCTATTTCCCACAGAAAGCTCGTATTTGGTAAACGCTATTTACCAAGACCGTATCTTTTGATCATTACAATAGCCTAACACATTGTAAATCAAAAAATAAACTTCGTAGGGTAACTAATTAAAATAAGTTTATATTGCTCTCGGAAAACAAAACTATCTCTTGCACGTAAAAGAGCTGGCAAGCTCAAAAGCTTATCAAGACTATCCTCTGTCTGGTACAGGCACCTATATTCGAAAGGTTCTCACTTTTCAATTCCTTTCAATAGTCCTACACCCTATGCCTAAGTCTGATGTGTACTGTAATGTTTTTAGAGTAAAGGAGATGGCGCACACTTGTGCTGATTGCCGTCGCGAGTGCCCCACTCGGCTGGGATTGCACCCGCGCTACTATCGGCAATGTTTTGTGAACGCCAAGAACCGTAGACCGAATGGCTTTGATATAGGCTCTGCTCACACTTTTCGGTAGGAGGAGCGTGAAATGTGCGCGGTGATATATGCCTATGAAACATTTCAACAAAAAACTTTACAAAAAACTGTTAGCGATCGCCATTTTGCCTTTTAATGATGCTAGCGCTATTTTGACCAAACACGGCCAGGTTCCTTTAGGGTATCTGAAAATGATAAGTATCTCCATAGTATTATTGAAGAACTGTTTGTCTAATTGTAGCTTAAATAAAAGTTACAACAATTATACTCAGATGTCATTAAAGAAGTCCCCGCATTGCTAGCTTTTCTCTCTTTCCACTAAATAATGTCGTTACAAACAAAGTGTTTTGCGCGAACAAAAACTATTTCTACTGCAGCTAACAATTTAGCAAACCATTTGCGTCCAAGAGAGGTCCCTTAACCACTCTTGCGTCGGCGTCACATATCACCGACGTCACTCTTAACGCACGAGTCGGAAAGAACAGAATTGTCTCCTTAACGCGCAAATGCACTGCGATGCATCCGACGTAGTGCAATCTCGATGCTAGGAAAATAAACTCGGCAGCTAAACAAATATCAGATAGGTTTCCGATGACGTTCAAAGGGAATCTTCGTTGCGTGTAAGTTTCTTAGTACGAGAAGCGTAGTATTTATCTACTATCAGGTAAAAGGTTTAGTTAGGTATTACCTAACGTACTAGGGACCTAATGTGTTACTGCTAATATAAGAGTAGCATATTATTTGTCACGTTCATAATATTTTGCTTATTTATACCAACTATTACAAAATAACTACAGAATGCATTGTAAGTAGCAAAATAATGCTAATAGCTTTATTATTATTGATTAATTTATTTAGTATGAGTTGGCTCTTGACTCCAGACCAAGCCAAGTGCGACTAAGAAGGAGTCGAAGATGGAGCGAGCTCGCCCAGAAGAAGCCTGTTCACGCTAACTTTGAATAGACTTTGACTTTTTTACTTGTTATTTACAATTAGCATGCCTTATTTCTAGATAGCAAGTACATAGGTACTCGTAGCAACTTATCTACCTAGGTTAAACGTATTTGCATGGAACTTGACTGTTACTTTCTTGGACGAGAGAAGGTAGACTAGGGCTGATACAAACACCAACGTGCATTGCACGCATCACCTTTTTTGTGTCATAGTAATATTTTTAGTTATTTGCAAAAATTCAGTAATTTAACCTCTGGCATGTCCCTAAAAGTAATTTATGGATCTTTATTTCACCTTGAATATTTTAATCGATGCATTCTTTTGTTGCCAGGTGCTGAGCCCTACGAAGTCGCTTCGCACCTCGCAGGCAAAATATTTCCCGGTTAACTAACAGCGGGTGTGTCACGCGAGGCGCTAACGTCGCTGGGAATTTATTCCCTTGTAGCCGAAGCTAGTGTTGTAACTACATAAGCGTTGTCTATCGATGATTAGCCTTGTTATCGAGAGTTTTATTTTTTTAGTAAAAAGGAAAACTACTATAAATCATTTAATTTATTAAACTACAGCAGATCACCGACCACACTTTACTTAACTTCCTGTTTAAACGACTTCCACATAATACAATCTTAACACTAATTATCTGTGGAAACCACATACCGAATCAGATCTTAAAATAATAAGGAGGAGGAACCCCCTTTTTGAAATATAACATGAACTTCTGCATTACTTAAAAGCAAACTTCTTCTCTGTTGTAACACTCTCATTATATTTCGTTTTAATAATTTCAGCAGAGAAAGCAGAGCAGAGACATTTTGCGGCACTATGATGATGGTGAAACAGACCGATTAACGTTTTATTTTTTATTTATCGATATCAAAACTATCTTGTTAGCAACAACACTATCTTTAGCACACTGTATTGCACCTATTTTAGATACGTGACCGTTCGGACCTAACGACCGATCGGATGCCGACCGGTTGACGTATACTGCATGTAAAGTTCAAACGTCATAATTTCCGAGTTTTCCGGAGCGATGCTATTCAGCATACCAGGCGTATTGCGAGTAAAATTTTGAGGTAGTTCAATTTCCATTCAGCTAGCTGAGTCGCCAAATTGGTATTGTTGTGATACAACTTACGAAAAATTAAAAATACTTATCCCTTTCTCACTGATGTGGTCGAAATGAAGACATGGAAATTTGGCGGAATTAAGACATCGCAAATTGAAATTTGCTAATATATTCAAAACAGAGCAGCTTAACTGTCAAAGAAAGATCACAATATGTACCCTGCACCTTTGTTGGGTCCATTCGAACTAACAAAATCTTTTGAATTAACTACAATTTGCACTGTGTTGGTTAAATAGTCATGAGGAAGGTTATACTTTCCATGGCTGTTAGAATATCGTCTGTGGAATTAACCCATCTCGTAATCAGTAGTTTAGGTGTACGGGAAAAAGGCCGACTGTAAACATAAGTTCAAACTATTTTTACATCTCAACCCCTGATCAAGGATTCATTTGAAGAGTATGTATTAATGTTTTCTTTTATACTAGTAAAATTAAATGATCTTTTGACACATAATAACGCTGGCTCGTTTCTCGTATTGCTATCCAACGCGGTAACGCAGCCTCTTTGCCTCATGGATACCGTTTTATTTTTGAGTAGGTTTTAAGTTCTTAGTATTTGCATGTATTTTCTTTAACCTTTTTAGTATATATTAGTGGAAAGGAAAAAATGCTTAAGCGCCATGCGGGCCAAAACGAGTTACACGAGACGCGAGAAACGAGACGAGAAAACGAGTCTGCGCCGATCTATGAAGGTTTCAACTCAATAAGATAACTTTTTTGGCGCTTTAGCATTTCATTAATTGCAAGTATTTTGAAAATCACCGCCCTTGTCACTACTAAAACGACGTGTTTTGAGTGTTTTTGCAACAAATGTCGCGTAAGAACTTTTTTGCTGGCACTATATTTTTGCTTTCACACTATAAGTATTTATTTTTACTTAAGAACTTGAATTACGTTGTTACTTTAGCAATTCAAGCTTTCTGAATTTTATAGTTTATTGGTACATTAGCAATTAGTCATTACTATTGTTCAAAATGATTTGGCATGTAAGCAAAAGTAAGTAAATAAGATTCGATTAGTTTTGGCGCTTTAGCATTTTTTTGCTCACTGTTTGTGTAAATGTACTGTAGTATGTTAGCAAAAATACTATACTTGAAATTTATAATTACACACTTTTTAGCAAAAAATAGCCTTTTCTAACACATTTTGAAGTAATTTTAGTGATAATGAGCATAGTAAAAGCAAAGCAAAGCAAAACAAATAAAAACTTAAGAAAAAACAATAACAAAGCAATAACTATAGTAGTTAAGTATTATCTACAAATATACCTTCAAACACACTCGTGACCTCACCTCGTCACCTCAAACACGCTGATGACATGTCTTCTCAGCATACTAAGGCTCATGTGCTCTCACAACCTGCTCTGAAAACCTGCAATCTTGACGAGATTAGGATTCAGCACACTCCTAATTCGATGCTTATACAGACCACAGCTTATACAAGCTTGTAGACTGACGCCACTTGCAACATGATTGCCCAGAATATGTCATCACCGGAATTGTTGGAGCAATATGTCTTAGAAACCGATGAAGATAAGATGACCCAGACCACCTCTGCTCCTGTAGCTATGCAACCAGCAATAGACTCCAGCGCTTATGATGTTAAATCTACTCAGCACACTTCGGCTAAACAGAATTTCGCTCCTGACGGCATGTCCTCACCGAATTCTTTTACACTGCTTCTGCAACTAGGTACACCCACTAGCGCTTCTGCCAAGACATCCACTCAACACACCCCGGCTCTGAAATCCATCATGAAAACCAACGCTCCTGACGAGATTTCACTCATCAAATTCAAGTTTCTGATCTCCTACAATTCGTCATAGAGTCCAGTGCTATATTTGCGGTTGATAAAAATGTGCAATATCTCAAAAACTACTGGTTTGATCTCATTCAAACCAATTTTCGTTGCAAGTTTTTGTTGAGATCTACATCATATATTTATTTCAAAATTTTCACTTTCTTAGTTCAAAAGTTAGATGGGGGGGACGCCCATTTTACCACTTTGGAAGCGTCTATATCTCAAACTTTAGACTTTTAGAAAAAATGGCTTTAGAAACCTCAACATCATTTTAAAAGACCTGTCCATAGACCCCACACGCATAAGTATGAGTAAAAAATTTTTTTTAGGTTTTAGTTTCATGTATGGGAGCCCCCCTTAAATATTATTTTTACTTACTTTTTGTATCTGAATCGGAAAGCGGTTAATAAGATACACCTACCTACTAAGTTTCAGCTGTGTGACAGACAGACAGACAGACTTGAAGAAACTATAAGGGTTCCGTTTTTTGCCATTCGGCTACGGAACCCTAAAAACAGGAATGAAAAATCTTTACCTGTTGAAGAAACTTCTGAAAATTTAACCGAGGAAAGACCTGAAAATAGCAAAATAAATCTTTCGAAACATGTTGATTATTTGTCTTCAGATGAAGAAATATTCACACTAACTTCTTATTCGTCTTGGGACGGATCAGACGACACAGACTCAGACTTCAGAACAAGAAAAGAAAAAATCAAAAGAAGAAAAAGAAGCAAGTAAAAAGAAGAAAAAATGATACTGAAAAACTTAACCTTAGCAAAGAAAATTCTGACTTAAACTAGCAAACAGGAAATGAATCGACAGACGAAATAAATAAAAGAAAAGAATAAATAAAAATAAAGAGAGATCAATTTTGAAAAGAGCTGGCAAAGAGTATACAAAAACAGGAAAAGTGGTCGAGGCAAAGTTGAGTTTGAAAACAAATTCCTGTCTCCAAAAAATTGTTCTAACAAATTACGTAATACTAATTTATGTAACTATTGGTTTATCAATGTTATTTAAAAGTCCTTAAATCTAAATTTCGTAAGAAAATAAACAAAATTGATTGGAGAAGACATGATGTTTACTTAACTTACCAAACTATTTTCTTTATTTATACTAAACAATTCTAAACATAGTCATTATCACTACCTGTAAGTAGCAATGACCCAGTGAGTAGTAATGACAGTATTCTAAGGATAATTTAAGCATTTCTTTTCACAATTCATTAATACCTACTCAATCTTTAAGTATTATTATTGCTTAAAACGTGTTATGTAGTTAGAGTTTAGCAACATTTGCTTATGTTCGTTCCATGAGGTCTGCGTATGTAAGCAAATATTCCTGTTGGTGCCGTTAGTAATAACGATTGTTACGCATTTCTTTGCTGGCGTATCTGACTACAATAATTGTAGTTAAGTAATTTATCTTTGACAGGCTTATCAAATTGTAACTCACTAAGCAATTTTGTTATTTTATCAAAAGGCTTGTTAAAACTCTTTAGCACTTCTTGCTTGCTGGATATTTGAAATTTGTGGAGGTTAGAAATTTTATCCTGACTAACATTTGATTAATTTTCATAGTACTTTTTCTAAAGCGACAGCTATTTTGCGACCTAAATGAGCTAGAAACTTAATGTATACTACTTAAATTTAGGAAAAAAAACAGTATCATGTTTTCAATTTGAAAGACCTGTCTAACATTAATAACAAAAGAGTTATGTTTTTTTTTCGAAAAATTTAAACTTTGATCCTCTTTTTCCACAAGTACAGTTTTGGCGCTTTAGCAGTTGTTCCTTTCCACTGACGATATAGTTATTACTAGTTTTATTTTGAACATCGAGCCTGATGAAGTAAGACCTCCTTGCCTACACAAAATAAGAAACATCGTCAAAAATGCTTGTTGTTAACGTTCTGATGAAGCGTTAGACAATTCCTCTTAAAATAGCGTTATGAGAGGTTTGCTGATATTTTATCGCATACAAATTACCTGTTTCCAGGTCACTTTATTAATAAGGTGTAGGTAGTTTTATTACGCCTTCTGTTCTTAAGTAAGAAGTTTGTAGTTGAGCTATTCGAAGGGTTCTTCTGTTAACGGGAAACCTTATTTTGTCTGAAAGTACTTAGACTGCTTCGCAGGAAAATTATACACGTAATTACTAAAGTAAACTTGAATATATAATGTGATATAAAGCTAGCTTGACTATTACCCACGTAAGATGCGAAAGAGCTCTTATTTTAAAAGTGTGGTGGAATATTATTTGCATAGTTATAATAACATAATATTTCTTTGACAGGCTACATGGGAGTAAACTGACTTATGTACACAAGAAGTAGTAAAATGAAGTACATAAGACTGAATAATATATTTTTGAGAAGTTTAGTGGTAAATACGTATTTCAAAATGAATATCGAAACTACCCATAAGCAAGGCGGGTAGTATTTATAAATTCCAATACCCATGTCAACGTTAACAATCGATTTTCTGCGACATGTTTATGAAAGCATCATTCAATTTAAAATGTAGAAGAGTTGTGTTCCTATCCACATACGAGTACAGCGATCGAAATGCGCCAGCGATCGAAACGAAATCCGTCAATACAGTTACCGTTATGCGGAAACGAAGCATTTCGAAGAGGATTGCGTACTATTAATGCTTCGGATCCACACAACGTTAGTCGTATTGACGGATTTAATTTTTTCGTAGTAGGCCCTTAGTCCACAGAGTAAGAGTATGTCTACCTTAGTCTTTATCGTCGTTACGTGAATGTACTCTGTTAAAGTTGCTTTAATGCCATAAAGATGTTGCTTATAATGAAAGCGAGACAGACAGACTTCCTGCAGAAATAAATAACAAAATGAATTGTTAGTTTACTGAACCCACACTGTTATTATAGATTGAATCTACACTGCTGCTTTAATGCAAGTCCGATAGACAATTTAATTGACTAAATTATTAGTACTGCGAGTGCTTTAGTGCATTACCGTGTCTGTGCAGACTTCAAAAGCGTATTGCACAAGCACACATTTATCTGTTGGACGATGAAAGCATCCATTACTGGCACTAAATGGATGGTACACTTAAGTTGGCCGTCCGATACTGATGCCATCAATTTTAAGCTTTACACCGATTTCAATAAGCGTGCAGCGAGGTAACACGTGGCGGGGTTTACGGCGAAGCTGCCAGCTCCTGACATTCATGCTAGATTTACTGGAGCCGACTCTGAGCGAGCTTGATGCCATCGATTTCGCGTTTTACACCTATCGAGAATAATCGAGAAGCAGTTAGGCCAAACGGTGGAGTAGCTTGTGAGTATTCGCTTTGGGTGTTTGGTTTTCTTATTTTATTGCAGCATTACCATAAAGGCCCTTTACACACTACGACTTTTAACATCGATGCAATCGCGATGCTAACGCGCGTTAGTATCGAGTAGTCGTGATGCAGAAGCTGGAAATTGAAAAATTATGTGGATACTGAATATTGGCGACTGCATTGATACTAACGCGCGTTAGCATTGATACAGTCGCGCTTCTGCATCGATACTAACGCGCTTCTGCATCGATGCCAAATTAAAAATCTGCTCATGGCGTTAGTAGCAATGCTGTTGCGCGTTTTCAAAACGCGCGTTAGTATCGATGCTAAAAGTCGCAGTGTGTAAGGGGTCTTAAAGGTATAATCTCGTGATGTAATTTCTTTAATTAGTAGATAACCTTTCAAGTTTTCACTTACCTTCCATTCAATTATTGCTGATGCTATTTGCTACATATTGGAATCGATGAAACGGACACGAAAATCTTAATCGATATTTTTATAAATGCCTTGTAAATGGATGTTTATTTACCAATACAAAGTATGTCTTCTTAGGCGGGTACACTTATGTAACTATTTCTTGTAAGTAAAATACTGCACCATTATAAACAGCAAAGACGTAACTCGTCCCTAAAACTGCAGTCTAGAAATAATGAACGAAGCACTAAAGTTGGTGGCAAATGACTAGAACGATATACGAGCACGTTGACTCACAAAATAGATATTTAACGCATCCTCCGGCGGCGTGAAACTAATGGGAGTGGCGTAGCTTGGTGTTAGTTATCGAACTTAATTTTCTAGTTTGTCGACTTAATTTACCTCGTCAATCAGGGCTTGCCAAGTTTCAGTACAGCTCCTATGATCTGCATATTACATGGCAAGTCAATTAAACTGGCTAGATAGCGCGGATTTAAACCAATAGTTTTAAATAGCACTTGATATTTTTAGCGACCAATTTTTGTTGAATGATAACCGGGTTAATTTTCAGGTAAAATTTGAACTATGTACTAAATTATAAACTTCTATATAGCTAATATTTATTCATTTTTCACAAAATCATCAGAAATTCATGCACGTAGCTTCATTCAGCCCTTAATTCAATCGATAGAGTTTCAATTGAATTCTCATTCGATTAGTGAGACTGAATAGGAATGGAAATAAGAACAGGAGGCGTTATAACTCGTAACTTTGCAATACCAATTCCAATCACAATTGAACCTGTAACAGTCAGTACGGATGTAATCAAATTTTTAATCTGCTAGAACCCACTTATATACGTTGGACGTGCGCAAAAAACTGCCATAGTGCGATTTACTAGAGCCGGCATGATTGTAATATTTAACCTGCCATACCCTGGCAAAGTTTAGGTTTCTCAATACATTACTATGTTTTCTACATCTATATTTTTATTTTTTTGTAAACGTTTCTTTATGTGGCTTAATTTTGACATAACACTGTAAGATCTCTATCTCTCTATCTAACTCTCTAGTTCAGTGTACATGCTGATTCGTAGCGGGTTCTACTCTTGGAACTTACTGTCATAATTTTAAACACACAAATTTATGAATAGGGTCCCGTTTTACCGTAGGGTTCTCTTTGGGTACGGAACCTTATAAAAGTTCTTTCTATTTCCTTATTTTCAGAACACATAGACCCGATTTCATCAGTCAAAATAAGCCGATTCCACCGAAACAAGTTTCAATGGAAAAACGGGAAGTTCCCAGTTGAATGTGAAATGTTTTTTCATATCATAACAAGGTCATTGGAAATTAGGTCACATCAGTTAAAAGATAGCAAATATTGCATCACATGGTGCACGGCGCTAATTGCGTTTTACATAAAAACTGTGTCATATATGCTGGCTTAATGAATGTGCAGGGACTCCAATATTAATGTGAAGTTGTATGAATGTATGCCAAAAAGTTTTTAATGTAAAAACACTCAAAGAATTTCGGTTTTTGGATGTTGATAAAGATTAGTAAGTAATGTAATAAATGTGTTAAGGTTATTTTATAGTGTACATTGCGTGTAGTTTTTTTTCGAGATTCTTTAGCCTTTGCATCCACATTTTAGTAGGTTACTCATGAGCTGCTGTGGTGAGAAGTTAATAAAGAAATAATAAAAAGACCGTCTTTAGTAATGCTTAATTATAGTTTATTTTTGTTTTTATAGTGTTTTGTCACCATACAAACTTAATAATATAAAGTCAATTCAATATAATAGTTCAATTCCTCGTCTGTCACAGGTTCACAGTTGTCTTTTTACAAGTGCAATTTATAAAGCTTAATTACATAGACTTTTATACATAAGTCAGTTAGCTTATTCCAACGGGAGCTAACGAGACAGATAGTTGTATTGTTTTGTAAAAATCATATGTAGGTATATTAGATTTTACTTGCTAAATCGTTTTTACTATTTTGTATGAAAACATAATACGAACTAAAGATCAACAACTCTAATAAAAAGTTGTATAAATGGAGCTCAAAAACATTACCATTCAGAGTTATCTGTTAGTCTAAATTTAGTCTAAAAGTTACATAACTTGAATTAGTCTCAGGTGTATCGCCCCACTTTTATTGAAATCGTGAAGTACCATAAGCGAAACACATTTACGCTAATGCCTCTTCTAACTTTTATAATAAAAACTATCCAAAGTTTAAATACAAACGCTTAATAGTATGCAAACAGTATTACAAACTGTACCACAGTTGATCATTACATAGAAGGCTTACTTATTTAGCCTAGCTGTGTAAATAACTTACTTTAATTCTTGCAGATTTTATAGTGTCTATTATGTTAATGAATATGTTTTTCTTAACTGACTGTAAATCTGCCCATAGTTAAGTTTAAACTTATGTATGAGTTAATTATGTAGATTAAGGTTGGTACGCTGTAATTTTGATAAATAAATTATTCTTATTCTTATTCTTATTATTGCCCAATACACTATAGGACCTCGCAGACGATGTCTCAATGAAGCAGTTTACCTAGATGTAAAAAAAGTACAGTAGGTGCCGCACTTCACGAAGCTGAAAGTTCTTATGAGAGCTCAGTTAACATGAACAGTTACAACAATAACAAGATTGAACCATATCCGATTTAAAGCACTAAAATATAAAGCCAAAAACTTATACTGAAAGATGAAATCTTATATTGTTCTCTATAAAATGAGGCCAAATCCGTCGCCTTTTTTGACTCAAAGGATATTCGGACCGTTCCTACTGAATCGAGTCTATCTCTAGTATGGTACTATAAGCCGCGTGGATACTAAGCAAACTTGTGTATTTTGTGTACGTCTTGAATAATTGAACAAGAGAATCCTATGGGGAAATTAATTCGCAGTTTCTTTTAAACAAACTGAGTCAAGAAAAACAGCGGACGAAATGATGTAATAGATTTTGGAAGGAGTTTAACGTTACGATACTGAGTGGGATGTTTGATCCTGGATTAAAAGATTTATTTTAATTGGCCCATAAATAGACAAAGGCGTCTTTTCGTTTATGATATTATCGTCGTTTTAAAATATATATTTTTATGTTTAAATAGACTAGACCTCAAGTGAAAATGGAACGCTATAGCTGCTGAAAGAAAAGAGGTAAGGAATTAAAATTGTGCCCTAAATTAAGTTAAAAATGAATTAGTACCCATAAGATCCTGCCTGTCGGTTTTCTACAGGCTATATTTTGGAGAGTGTGCACAGGAACTCCATGAGCTCATTCCACCAGCTCCCTTCTATCATCGGTCATCTAGACGCACTGCGGGATACCACCCTTACCTAGTTGACATTCCACTGATTAGAACTAAGCGCTTTTTGTCAACTTTTATAATGCGCACAGCAAAAATGTGGAACTCTCTACCCGCATCAGTGTTTCCAATGGATTTTAACCCTAAAATTTTCAAAGTTAGAGTGAACAGGCTTTTTCTGGGTGAGCTTGCTCCATCGTCGTCTCTGTCTATACCATTGGTCTAGCCTGGAGACAAGTGCGAACCCATTTCAAATAAAAAAATAAATAAGATTTTCTGTAAAAAGCTTAAGCTTTCATGACACAATAACGTTTCTCTGACCGCATTTACACCAACGCATTCGCAAGCGGCAGCGATTCGGCTGAACGATAAAGGATGCAACGATCACATCTAGCTATGTTAGAGCGAGACATATCGCCAAGCCGCATCGCCGCCGCATGCGAAAGCATTTTGGTGTGCTAACAGCGTTAGAACACTAACTGCGGTGAACAATCTATTCCGCGAATTTATCTCCGTAAAACTTTCTAGCACACATCTCTATTGGCGCCGAGTTTCACTGTTATCTTTAGTCTGTTCTACAATTTGTAAGAGCGTTTTATAAAATTAAAGTTGTTCGAGCGCGATTGCGTTTTAGCGTTGAAACTACGTTTGAATTAAGTCAGTAGGTTTGCTATCAACAAAAAATATTCATAATTCTCATGTAAATCTAGGAAGACATATTTTATGTTACTTTTCCGTTTCTATGCTTTACTATTCAGGTTTATCCATATAATAAATGTAATTTTATGGGTTTATTTCAAATATCATGTCATCTTGACATAACACAAGTTACCAATTAATAAGCATTGAACAAACAAATGGTATACTTATTGCGGCATGCATGCGTACGTATTCCAATAAAATCACCATGTTTTGAGCTAATAAATAATTTTCATTTTCATTTTTCAAAAGCTGATTCGATATCCTCATGATATCTTAGTATTTTTTAAATATAAATAATGTCTATCCTTTAATTATGATAATGAGCAACTCATTCTTCAGGTCCTCTAAATTTGGCCCACAACCCTCATTCAATTGTTTCCGATTCCGGGCTAATGTAATAAGTGTATTAATAATTAATTCGAGTGTCCCTTCTGTGTTAGCTCGTTTTGTGTTTAAGCCAAATGATGAATGGGGTATGTTAACGCGAGTTGTGCAATTTTATGTTTGAATGCGAGCTGAAAAATGAAATATGGCGCTGCGTTACAAGGGTGCGTTACAATAGGTGTATGTAAATATTGAATGACTTAAATGTTAGAACATTTTCCGAACTCACCACGTTTCGAATTGGTTAACTTTAAATGTCAGGCCTCTGATGGGATAAACGCTTTGGCACCTGGACTAGCCACTGCCATGACTATTTTTCTAGCACACTCAATGAATAGACCAAGGTACTATGGGTATAACACAAGTTTGTCCAAAATTTCCTATCAAGCTAGCTTTCAGAGGCGTCTTACACTTATTTTGAGTAAACGTTTATATGTTATAATATTCGTGGCTTATACACCGCTTGTTGTAAATGTTCTAGCCATAGTCATTCGACTAAACACTGTGAAGAAGTTGTAAGTTAGAAGCTTGAAATCAAGACTCTCCAAAAACTATCACCATAAAACCAGTAGAAAAGAATTTCTAAGACTGAATTCTCGTAATTGCGTTTGAAACTTACCTACCGACAAAGATAGAGATCGAACGAGCACAACCCGGTAAAAATAAGTTAATTAAAAAAAGAAAAACTTCCGCCCGGAAGGCCGGTACTTAATTTCTCTCGCTCAAAAAAATAGCGTAAAATATCGGCGCGCACTTTTCAGTCCGCGTCCAATAATTACTAAACCGATTACCTATAGCTGCGGGAAAAACTGAAATTTCATACGTATTTTGTAGAAATTTCATGAACTTTTAATCCATTCGAGAAACTACGTATAGAATATATATATCGTATTACCTAGGTGCATCCCGCCCTATTTATGCCGTTTTTATTGGAGTGTACTTATATGAATAGTGTAGCGACAAAAACTATTATCGTCCATAGAAATCGTACCATAAAAGGGGTCTTCACTTGCATTAAATCGGGTAGTTCTGATTTTTTTATATGTTGTATGTAATGAGGTGGTAATGACGAATATAATTTTTCGACCTCGAAATCCCTCCGGAATATTGTAAAATTCATGAAAATTCGTTTTAAAGACATCTAGTGTTCAACGATGAAATTACCTACGTAAGATGTGAGTTTTTGTGCGTATTTTGTTAAATGAATTTCATTCATTTCGTTAAAAGGCATGTCAAGATTGTTCACAGTAGTCGCCAAGAAAAACGGACTTTTTGATCATTAAACTTAGCATTGAAATGAATCTACGTAGGTACTGCATATTATTTTCTCTTTATCGCTTTAAAACGGCATCGAACCTTGTTCAGGCATAAAGTGAGGCGTAGTGGAAACTACGGCCCCATCACGACAACTGCTGCAATGTAACGGCCATAACACGGACATTGTGTCGTCGACGCACTCTCATCGTGTCGCCAGTAACGAGGTGTCAACGCTGCGATGTTTTCTTGTTTCTGCTATTATTTTGCAGTATTTCCAAGAAATTGCAGGACTGTACCCCAATCACGAACATTTGACGTATTCGTTACGTAATCGTAGCGAGTTTTCGTCAGTGGGCAGCACGAAGCGCTCCCGTGTCGTGTAGTAAGCTCGAAAGCATTACCGCAGATGACGTCATACTAACGTAAATATGGCACGTCCAGAAACAAGTTATACGATCTATTTAATTATAATTATTGAAATATATCATGTTGTGTTCATGTCAAATTTTTAATTTGTTTTACCGATAGAGAAGCTTTCAAATTCTTATAAAAATGATTACGTTAATATGCGAATACTTTGACGCAATTATTCATGATTGGGGTACTTGACAAATTTAGGCGGGAAAATGACAATATATCTTGTCATGTAAACTTTTAATCTTTAAGATTAAAGCAGATTTAACCACTCGTAAAGGGAACAGCACCGTATCAATTCGAGGCGTTCAACATTCTTTGTATGAAACTCATATCGTCATTCAACTTCGTAACCACCTCCAATCGAGATCAACTCGGGACCTACTCTCGACCATCGGCGCATGCGTTGGCACGCGCTTACGGCTTGTCGTCTGACTAAAGTTCATCGATCGATCTGTCTACCCTGTCAAATTCGCGTATTTTCGGCAACTACTGTTGGACTAAAGTAATGATTCAGTGTGCTATTGACTGTGACATATCGTGTGCTTACAGTCAGCAGCATTGGAAGGTGGCACGCCGCTGTCAGAATAGTGAAGTATATCAATCATTCTCTCGTAGTACACTGGATAATTTAGTGACGACTCAATTAGCGGAATCGAGACCCTGATATTCACAAGAACTATAATAAGTTGTAGCAAACGCGATCCGTTGCTGATCCAACGCCGCGGTGTTGCTAATCCCTTTACCTAACGTGCTTCTGTATGGTTGATGCCTGTTAATATGTTTCAACTTTAATTGAATACCTTAGGAATGTTCACCAAATAAAGTGTATAATTAATAATACCAATTTAAGTTCTGAGTTGAGGATAAAAAGTCGATATTTAAGTACAACTGAAGTGATATAAGTAGAAACGCATGATAGCGTATGTGCTATTTTAAGAATTAAATGAACAAAGACAGAAAACAAACATTTTAACAGTTTATGATCAAAAATAGATAAACATTCCACCTCGAACCCTCGTAATTTAAAATCTAATCTAAATCCGCACCAACCAATCGGCTAGTAATAAAACTGTCTATCTGTATGAAAATAGCAATAAATAACAGGAGCATCACCGACTGAATCATTTCCAGGGCATTTGATCTGCTATGGCTCTATAAACGGGCCCAGACCGACGCCGCCTTTATGTGTCAGATAAAACGTTTACAACTGCATACATAGCTATTTATTTACCTCCTTTAGTGATAAAAGGGAGAATAAAATGTTTTGTAGTGTTTTTTTTAGCTAGACAATTTCAAATTAACTATCAATAACGCACAGTGAACGTATAGTTTGTAGACGTTGAATAAGTTAAACCCCCACGGATTTATTATCAACATTATTTTGACATTCTTTTGTTTACGCGACCGCCGACGGCTTTGGATTACTTTATCTCTGAGTAACCTGCATCAGACGCTGCGAGACTTGTATGTAATATGGTTTTGGTGACTCATCAATGATAAATACTTGTTTAAGAGATTAGAGAATAGTGTAAAGAAATTGAAAAACATATTCTTAGGTTATGATGGGACTGACGTACTTTTATGTAAAAGTCCCTTAAATAAATAAAAGAAAAAAAAAACTCTGAGGAAAAGGATTTAAGAGCGGTTTGACCAGGTCAAGGTAACTACGTGTATTCTGTAGAATTATTTATTAAAACTTTTGCTACTTATTAAAGGCAACGCGATGTAATAACTGAAAAACCCGGTAATTTCATCATCAATCATTAGGCACTGATCACTGTGCGTAAAGACTTAATCCATCCAATAAGAGTTATTACAGTGAAATGTAAAGTAGCTATAGAACATACATACATATATATATATACACAGTAATACATTAGTAACTTATGAATTTCTACTCAAAACACACTGTCCAGTTAATTGAATTCCTTAAAAAAAAATCATCTTATTTTTACATATTGCCAATTTCGGGAAAGCAATGAATATTTTTTCTCATTAAAAGCTCACCAGGTGGCAGATAATAAATTGGATTCAGTAAAATGGCAAAACATAATCATATTTACCCTATTTATTGAAACGCTCTTCCTCAGGGTTGGCAGATTACAGACATTATATGTATTTAGAAACTTAAATAATAAAACCCCAGGAATAGAACCGTCTGTAGTATTTTTTTTGAATATTTACTGGCATCAACGTAGTCAAATTACCTAAAATGACTAGGTATGATCTAAAGCAATTTAAAGATGAAAAGCAATTTCAAGCATACTTTCTTCTTAATTGCGATTTTACCGCTCTCATTAGATTTTTAAGTGGCGTGACATCCCTAATTTACGATTGCTAAAATTAAAATAACGCACCGGTTTAATCTCGCTTTCGGGGAAAAATGTTATCGATCCAGGCAACGACAAGTTGCCATAGATGGTTACTACATTTTTAAAAGTAAATTAATATTATACCAGTACTTTAATACTCACAGAATACTATGTATACGTCCCACTGCTGGACAACGGCCTCACCTTAAGTATGAGATGGTATGAGCCATACTCCTCCATGCGGGCTCAGTGCGGATTAGTGGACGCGTTTTGGCAAGGCAAGTGACCAACCTTGCTGTCAGATGTTATCAAGCCGCTCATAGGGCCTCTGACTAGGACTAAAATCATCCGATATTATCCGGGACCAACGGCTTAACGTGTCTTCCGAATCACGGAGATGCTCGTGATATACGTCACTTATATGGCTGGACCGCGTCGTAGGTTGCTTAAAACTTCGATAAACACTCCGAAATCCTACCACCACGGTAGTGAGAAAAATCAAAATGTGACGTATTCAATTTGACATACTACGAGTATATTCAAGAGTTCAAGTTACGTCAAATTAATTCCTTGAATTTCGTATTTTACTATAAATCATGATAATTTCTAGTTTTAAAAGATCTTACAGAACACTCATTGCTATTAAAAAAGTACATACATACATACCAGAAAAGAAAATGATTTGTCCGCCGCCAACACCGTTTCAGTCGGCCTCAATTTATTCCGCTCACAAACAAGAGCTGAGCTGATTCAATATTGACATTGAACGAACCTGCACCTAGCCAGTGGTACTCAATGGACCTAGTCGTCTGCTGAAATAAAAAAGTCTAGGCGTATTTCAAAACAGTGGGCTAAGCAACCTAGGTTTTAAAACTATACTAACAACAATGTGAGGACTACAGCGACTACTCTCAACGCTACGTATCATTTGTTGCACAGTCACTAGTTTAGTGTCTAATTTAATTGTGGTCGACAAATAAATAAAAAAGCGTTTACGTTTGTGGTTGCGCGGTCAATAAAATGTTGGAAACCCCTGACTTAGGTTATTCCCAAGCGCTTGCTCTAACTTTGGGTCTGACTTTGTAGCCAGTTTTTTACAAACACGCAGGACCCATCGGAATACGAACGTAATTTTATACTGGTTTGTCGAAGGAAGGCTTTTCATACAAAACTTGGGTCCTACAATACGCTCTGAGAGGGTATAGGTTAAACCGACAGATTTATTTTTTGAACAAAATAAACACAAATTTTGTTGCGTTCATTGAATGCTTGTGTGTGTTTTGAGTCAGAGATGCCGTTTTGAGTGAGAGAGAAAACCGTGGGGGATGACTATGTTCAGCAGTGGACTTCCTTTGGCTGATACTGATGATGATGATGACAAGTTAAGAAAGTGCGTAGACTCATGACATTATTGTTTTGTTGCTGTTAACTTCTGTGATGAAATCTGGTCTGCGCTCGAGAGCTTAAATGGACATACTCTAACAAATCACCAATAAAATTGCAGGTCTTATTTGATTCTGACTTTTGAAGTGTCCCTTAGTCTAAAGTGGGCAGATTCTTAGGTGTGAGAATTTAAAACGCTCCTATTCCAAGACATACTAAAACCATTCTATCCGTTGCGTTGGTAAGTAAATATGTACATAGGTACATATTACTTTGTGCGGTGTTTCAATCGTGGAATCGCGATGTTCATTACTAAGTCTGGCTCTCCGCAGATTTGCTCCCTGCGGTTTTCAATATCTTTGCTGTCTTTAAAGCTTTAGATCTCAAAGATATTTTACGAAAATGTTCCTTTGCTAAGTACGCCTGCTTTGTGTATTATAATTTGTAATCATTGCTTTTGTGATGAAATAAGACCATTGGAAAATGTAATTTGTTTGAACAACGCCTACGTTAAACTTAAAATGTACGTCAACAAATGTCTAAAGATAAAAGGTATGTGTATATTTTTATGTATAGTCGTTCTCAAGATACAGAACGAAAAAAAAACTTTTTTCAAAAATGCAGGCATTATTTATATATCGACGAAAAGATGAATTTAAAAGTCCCTAAAAATATTCTTACAGCAATTAAGCAGATTCCAATCGAGAACCGTTATTAATAACGGCTTAAATGAAAGATAAGCACACGAATCGTCGAATTGATAGCTTAACACAACGACTGCGATCGCTCACAGTCAATGATAATCCTCACTTAATGAGTTTAAAAGCAGTAATTGCTAGGCTTAAAGGACCCAGCTCTTCGGTTTGGATGACTTTGTAACGGAGTCGGTGGAGTGGTCTCGAGGTCTCCTTGTACTTTGTTGTATGTACGTGGGTAAATGTAGGTATCTAATTGTTAAGTCTATTTTGTAGTAGCTAAGTGTTGTGACTTAACTGACGTTCGTACAACTTTGGCCTAATTTTGACCGTATTCTTTGATTCATTTATGTTAAAGTGATAATATATGATGATATGTACTCCTAAAATGATTTGACCGTAGATGTTGAACTTAAAAGTATTATGTAGTCGTATTCATACTTGCTATTATACAAAATAAAATGCCGTTACTTACATTGTATTATTCAGGAGAGATCTGTGTACTTACATTAATATATGTATAAAGTGTTTAACTTTCAAGCAAACAATTTATCTGATTATGCGCTTCAGATCAAGATTCGAAGTATTTATCAATTTATATTATACGTCCTTTTTTTTCAAGCCGCTTCAAGCATGCAAGCAAGTGTTAACATTTTATAAATATTTACGAACCGGAAATTCAGCAGGATTTTTGTAACAATTCAGTCAGTGTGTCCACATACTCAAATCTGTGTGGAGCATACGGGTGACACGCGAAAAGTGCATTAATCATACGGAGGAGGGACAGAAGTTTTTATCGGAGGCCCGGAGGGATCCGCGTCACTCCGTGCCACATTTGTCACGTTTTGTCCGGTTAAAATGGCGTGGAGTGCCACAAATTTTTGGTAAAGGTCAAGTAGGCATAGTGAAATAAAATTGCATTGTTTTAGACTTTAATTATCACTGACGTAAAAAAGTTAGATACAAGATTGCTACCAGATACATTCTTACATTTCTGAGTTCTTTCTCGATACTCATCTCGACTGTCGTATCTAAGGCGAGTGAGTTCTAAACGTTAAGTAAATTAGAGGAAGGTACATTTTCTGTACTAATGTGTAATTTTAGGTACACTACAGATATAGCTGCTAAAAAGTAAGAAACAAAAGTAACCTGGTACTGCCCAAACAGATGGATCTGGCTGGTTGGGGCAAAAAAGGGTCAAAGAGTCCTAAAACCAGTTTTTCTGAGATTTCATGTCATTAAATGACACTATCATAAACCATACATCTCAAGAATAAAAAGCTCGGTGCTTAAAATAAACGCCTAAACCCATCACGTGTCTGCAAGAGACAATATAATTCACTATATCACGCGGTTGGATTTACCAAGGATTTCAGGACGTTGTTTATCTCGACTCCTGAGGGACGTCTGAAAGAAAGGGGGAATCTCAGTACAAAGCTTCCTTAATTTAACAACCTTTACCAGCGGGATACTTTCACACAAGTTTTTGGTCCATGAAATGTTACCACCTGAATCAATGGCAATTTATGTTTTAAAAAGTTACGAATAAAAAACAGTAATAAATACTGGAAGATTACGAAAGAAACTATCTTTCAACGAAATGCATTCTGCATGCATTACAAATAAATGTATGAGTATATTTTACATATTATATTCGTTAGAGGGTACAAACTTGTTCCTTTTAATAGATAGAAATAGGGTTTTCGAAGCCATAAATTCAACGTAGTAATGCATCCCACCCAAAAAAATAATGCAAACCTTTTACATTTAGGTCAGCTCACATTTTCATTTCAACCTCATCGATAGAGATACCTAAGATTTAAGAGTAGTAATAAAATACAACTATCTAATGGCTTAATACTGAGTGCATACGGAAGTGAAAACCATTCACCATCACGCCTGATTCGGGTTTGCCTGAATATTACACATGTGAATCCGTGTAACGACCGACGTATACACTATGATTAATCTCCATAACTATGACAGCATACTAAGCTATGGAAATCGTGGCTTTGATTGTCATGGAGATAATTATCATCAGTCTGGAGACGGGCATGTGCTTAATCTAATACTATGTTGCATAGCATTTAACGTGTTTGTGTAACAACATCTAACAACGCATTACAATACTATATAGATAGGTAAATAATAGTACTCGTCTTCCTACTGATCAGTTCTATAGTTGTTAAAAAAGCTAGTTCACAAATAAACCATTGCTTGAAAAACTATTTTTTTGTCGAAAAGGAAAGAGCCAAGTGATAAAAATATTAAGTACCTATTATATCCCTCAAGACTTACCGTGCTCAAGAAATGAAGCGTACGTAGATATAGAAATACATCATGAATAATGTTAGAAGTTAGTTGTATATATTCCACACAATACACGGTACCAATATATTCAATATAAAAATAAAACGCTAAAATATTTCCAAACTTTACGTCAAAGATGCAAATAAACGAATGAATATTGAACGCATGGAAGTAAAACGAGAAACAATAACAATAAAAGGGGAGATTCACGTTTGAATTCGAAATCGAAGTTAGATTTTTCTTAAAGTAATAAATAAAAGTTTCAGAATTCTGAATACACTTTCATAGAATGTTGAGACTGTGGCAATAACGAAGTCGTTGTCGATTTGGAAAGTAGAGTGACCAAATTATAATGGACTGAGTGATAGATTTTAATGGCAAAATATTTAGTCAAGTATAAGACATCAAAACCAATCGAAAATAGATGATAAGCTTTTTTTGACAAAATAAACATTTAAAACATTGAAAATTTTATTGAATTATTCTCGTATGTATTGTTGAAAACATGCTTTTGAAGTTTGCCTAATTGGTGGTAAGTACCCGGGTATTTTTAACCCGCAGAGCTTTTTTTGGTAACAGAATTGATAAACCATTGCTACATTACTCCTTAACTATTGTGTGTACAAAAACATATTATCGTTCATAAAATTATAGTGGTTTCAAAAAAAAAAATACTTGGTGACCCTACGGACAAGTGTTGCAACAAGGGTGAAACTTCCCGCTCTACTATTCATCGCCTGTAAAAACTAACAACTTTTGATTTATTAGCCGGCCGTGATTGATTTATACCTTACTCTATGGGAGTTTTATTGTCTTACTGTAAAAATGTTTCTCAATTGACATGCCTATATTATGTTCTGTAATTTTTCTACTGAATTCCAAAGAGCCTTGAAGTTTGTTTTGTTATCTGCTATTACGGTATTAAATTATTATTATAAATTTATATAGTGTTAAATTATTATTGTAAATTCTTATTTTATTTTACGTACACTGACATATTTGAATGGTAGCCTGAAACCTGATGAAACCATTCTCACATGGATAATCGATTTTGTAGTTCGGCCACTGGCTAAATCTAGATCTAGACTGATTGGCAGCGTGTCAAGCCTATCTAAAAATATTTGGGACTTACGGTTTAAGTAGTAACAAAGTAAGTTTTACACCCACCAAAATTACGAAATATCACTCATAAAATCACTTAACTAGTATATTTTGTAATCAAACAATACCAAAACGACTTTGAAAATAAATAAAATAGATATTTTAAAAATTGCAACATAATCTAACAAAAACTATGTCATAATATTATCCCTAGTTTACTATCATTACTGCAATTACATATGTCCAAAAAATGTGGAACGCTTCACGATTTTGCGTGTCATCCTTGCGCAGGGGCCATGCTAATCTTCTCTGTATCGTTCCAATTTTAGTATATGTACTGCCGAAGCAAGTACACTTGATAGAGATAAATTTTGTATATATACTTACTTGGATCAAAAACTTAAATATCGCGGTTCAGGCAGCAATTTTCTATAAAGCAAATGTAGTGGCGCCATCTGTTGGTGATGCGAATCAAACATTTGGCATATATTAATTACAGTACAGCGGCATAGGCGTCTAAAGAACGCATTATGTTATTTAGTAGGTTAAGTATATCAAATAATGCTATTTTGACGTTTTCAAGAATTTTGACACAAAATGGAAAGAACATAATTATTATAATGTAAAAGTTGCTGTCCTTAATATAGAAAAAAATATATTTATGTTCGTGCAGATCGAATTGAGAGCAAAGTTTAATTTCAATTACCAATATAAAAGGAAAGGAAAACTTTCTTATGTAGTAGGTAAACATCTTTTTGCATCATGTTATTGCCTCGTTCCAATCCACATACCTCATTACTCCTCACTCACATCGTCACAGGCTCAGTTTGATGCCGTCAAAGGTTTCCTCCCAAGAGCACTCAAGAAATAAAACGCAAAAACAAAAAAGTAAGGGTCGATCGTTTTAAAATCTCGCCGTAATGATACAGCGACATCAGACAGAGGGCGCCACTTGAAAAGCTGTAAGGATGATGTCACACCTGTGCATGAGTTATCATCGAAGAAAAGTCAAAGTTTTCAGGTCATTCAGTCACTGATAAAGGACAACGATTGTTATTTAAAAACACAAGGCACAATAAAATTAAAACCTTACAACAAGAAGTCAGAGTATTATTAAGATTAGAGAAGATCACAAAAAACTGTACACAGAAGGAAGATGATACGTAGTTTGTTACATTGATTGTACATTATGAAAAGCTGTTTGATATTTTCCCTGTCTCACCAATGTCAATGATGGCAGTCAGTCAAGTTGTTTTAATGGTATAGCTTTTCGGTGGAATAAGCTCATAGAGTTCGTGCGCATATTCACCGGTGTAAAGACCTATGAATATTCTTCACCATCAGACTAACAGACAGGCAACCTATGAATGTTCATCACCATCATGTACACCATCTGTGTGGTTTGACCCTTAGGGCAACACGAGACGGACGAAGTTTTTACGGGGAAATTTTACACATAAATTACGTCACATACGTTCTTATCCGCCATTATTTGGTCTCGGTGAAGTTTTCCTTGCGTACGTTTTTACAATGGTCTGAGAGCGTCATAATTTGTCTCGGGGACCTTTTGATACAATTGCTCAGATCTGAGAAGGTTGAGGGTTATGACCGGCCTACGTCATACGTCTGTAAACATTTCTACCAGAAGGTTTTTTTGTTATTCATGGACATTTTAGACGCTTTTCTTTTGTTTGTGTGGATCAAACTGACAATGAGTCTAAATTAAGTAAGTTGTCTAAGCTTATCAAGCTTAGCTTTCTAATAAATAATTGAATAAAACTATTGAATTGCACTGTTTAATTAAAACACATCATAATGCCGAGGCATTATAAAAAAAGTATCACAATTTCAGGTTATTCTCTTTTCACCTTGTTAGAGCTAAGTAGGTCGAATCTCACATACTATAGTAATGATAAGAAACTGTTGCAAATATTGTAGATAATAATAAAATATAAGTAATAAACTTTTGTCTGGGTTTTCACCTCGAGGGAAATCAGGAGTGGCTTTAAAACGAACTTCTGAAGGAATGCTAGTGCTTGTAAACTTTTGTGGTGAAAGAATATTCACGTAACTGGTAACAGAAGAGGACTGTCTCAAAAGCAAAAGTAAAATTATTGTCAATTTTGTCAAATAAATAAGTTATACAATAAGAGTTTTAAGAGCCTTTTTCACCATCGACAAGCACCAACTAACGAATAATACAGGGCTTCATTTCGAAGTATTTGACTTATAAGGCTAACCAAAACATATAAGGACATGAGTAACAGGCCGTGTTTTTTTTTAATTGTCAAAAGTCTGACTAATTCAGTGCCTTAGCAAGCATGCATGGTTTACTAAAAACAATACGTCTACACACACCCCCCGTGGGTTAATATTAAACCATAAATTTCGTTAACATTAGTTAATGTACGGACAACAGCACGTCAAGGTAAACACTGCGGAATCTTATGAAGTTGTAATAAGGGCTAGTTTGCAACAAAAGTGGGTAACCTGATGTGCTGGCGACTGTACTTAAGAAGTAGATGTCTCATGTAACGTTACGAATATATAACGCAATTAGTTACTGACCCATTTTTTTATAGAAATTGATAGCCGTATTAAAACTGGAGACCATCATAAATAATTTTGTTTCAACAATTATCCCCAACCGTAAAAGGCAACACCAAGGCCGCAACGACAAATATTTTCCACCGAAATTGTATTTTAATAAGTAGGCTAACGGTTTTTCTGGGACGTCGGCTTTCCCGATAAAATATAAGGCTCATGTTATTTATTGACAAGTTCAGAGCCCTCGGGTCTCGTCCAAAATTAAGCACTTCGAAGCGATTTCCGAACGGCTCTTTTAATTCTGTACTTTGCTCTCGTTCGTAAAAAAATAACTATTTTCCTCTGAAAGATTTGGCTCTTGAGTGAAATTAGTTATGAGGAATGTTTTTAGCACCCAAAATTATATTGGAAATTTTGATAGTACAACTTTTTCATAACTCAAAAAAACACTGATGTGAAGAAGAAAATCATTTCCTGTTTCAACCGTTAGTAAACAAACATGTCGGGTAAATCTCATCAAAGTCACAACAGACACGAAACATAAACAAAGAAAAGGATATTTCACTAAATGAAATCGCAAATAAACGAGGACGTCAAGTTATCCAAACTTTAGTGCTTTGGCTCACTGTTTTAATAAACAACAAAGAAATAGGAAAAGTTTTCGACTGTTTCGTTTGACCTCGAAACCAGTGGATTAGAATAAGAAAATTTGACGCAAAACAAATTTATTGTTCGACTGTAATTAATACTAAGGCTGAGTGCACAACCATGTTATATTGCGAGTAAGCACTAAAGTCTATTTTGTAAGGTTGGTCATTGTTTTACTATTTTTTGACAGCTAGACGACTGTCTTATGGCAACGAGTTATGATCTCCGTTGCTATTTATTGAAACTAAGAAATATTTTTAAACTTTGTCGTCAACACAAATGACATTATGATACCTACTCTCAAAAATTGATACGACAATTGTTTGACCGCTTTTGATTGCAGAACTCTGGCGATTCTTTAAGTTCAACCTAGAGGGCGCAACACACAGTCAAAATGTCAAACTTTATGACTGTAAATATTTACTCAAATCATACTACCTGACCGCTTGCAATGCAACCAGTCGCTGGGACTTTGGGAGAGGTCTTTGTTCAGTATTTGATGTCCTTTGGCTGGTAGTGATACCATCTTTTCAACCTCAGCGAATAGAAAAGTCATAAAATTCATAAAAGTCGTTTATTTTTGCATATAGACCCACTGGGGGCACTTATACACGTCCCAACATAGACCCTACCACAGCTTCGGGACAATTGTGGGCTAGTGCTGAGAAGAAGCTGCGCAAGAAACTCAGTCACTATTGTCAATGCCTCTTTTCAAAAGTTTTACAATGTTTGTGGTGATCATGCAAGTCCATACATTATTATCTTTTAAATAATCATCTACTTTATAATACCCTTTTTTCATTAGGGTTTCTTTAATAACAGTTTTAAATTTACTATTTTTTAAACAGGAACGCATGTGATCATACATTCTTAAGCTCGTGACTACGCTCCGGTGTAGCCACACCTTTAGCATCAAAGGGAAAAGTTAGCAGGAAAAGCAAAAAGCACATTCACGAAATAAATGAAAAGATTCCCTATCGCACATTTCGTATAGTTTTTTAACCATTTCGATTTGGTGCATTCAGGCCGAACCATCGCTCGTGAATAGCATGATTGCCCGTTTGCGTGAGTCGCTTGATAGTTTTGTGCTCAGAAAAACTACTCTAGTTATCTACTACTGAGTATAGTGAACGATTGCCACAATAAATAATGCCTCGGCGATGTAATGCTTACGATATTATATGATTAACTACTTGAGGATATAGCATGCAAGACCATATCAAAGTGTTACCATGGCCGTAAGCTTCGACTAGCAGTCAAACTTTTAACAATAGGTTACAATTTTGTCGCACATATACACACACACGCCAGTAATACGCATAAACGTAAAAGAGCATTGTCAATAAAAAAATAAAACTAATAAAGTAAAATTATAGGAGTAGGCGTTAATAACTGAGACACAGTCTTTGGACTACTGCGGTTGTTAATGCAAAGAAGTTTCTGTAATAAATAAATAAATATGCGTCAGACAACACACCAATTGTCTTGGTTTAATACTTTGTATGTTTTAAAATAAATTTTACACATAATCCACAGTGCACCAATATATCACCTCGGTGGAGATGTGTTATACTCATTAACTGTCAGCTTCATGCAATATCCTATGCTTAAGTTAATCGATGCTTATAATAGTTATAATATTTAATAACGGCATTCGTGACTGGCTTGTCTGTCGCACGGCTTTAAACTGATGATGTATGGAGACCTTTCAAATTAGACAAAGGGATGTCAAAACAAAAAGATGCATCTATTGCGGTTGTCATTAGGGGCATTAGAAAAGAGACAATAGCGATTTAAATTACTATCTCTGAATGCTTTGTACAAATATTGATCGTTATTGATGGTAATGAATTGAAAGCTTTTCTTGCTCGTATTTTTAATGGGTATTTATTGTAAATGTATTTTTTACAAAGGCTTACACGTTAACTTCATGATTGTGGGAATTTTTTGAGAATACAAGGAATCGCAGCCGCACACTGATAAAATCGCAATCACGCCACCAAAAGCTTGATAAGCTCTTTATTTTTTTCATTACAATTATGTTTTTTCTCTTTTTTATTAATAACAAACAAGAAAAAATAAAACTAAGACATGAAACATAAAAAAATAAAACTACCCTATTCAAAAATGAAACCATTTCCTTTTGGCAAGGAGGCTATAATCCTGGCTGCGTTGACTCTTTATTGCATATCATATAGTTCAACAAATTCGTTCGAAGAAAATGTAAACTTTAGGCGGTGTTATCGCTATGAGCAATCTCGTCCTGACAACCTTTGTATAAAGAAATGAAAACTTACTCGTAGATAAGAGAATTACTTATGATTTTCTAATCACAACTACGACGCAATCACCAGGACTGGCATTAACGCACTATTTTCGTATCTATAGGTGAAAAAAAGTACGAATTACTTAAATGATTCATCATCATCATCAACATCAGCCAAAGGACGTCCACTGCTGAACATAGGCCTCCCCCATGGATTTCCACAGCGACCGGTTGTGAGCGGTCTGCTTCCAGTGTGATCCTGCGATCTTTACAAGGTCGTCTGTCCATCTTGTTCGTGGAATTCCTACGCTGCGCCTTTGGTCAAAGGGTCTCTAATCTACGTCTTTTCTGCCCCAACGGCCTACGCGCTATGTGCCCTGCCCACTGCCACTTAAATGATTCAAGCAATCAATTATTAACAAGTATAACTTAAAACTTTTGGCAAGATTAACGTAGATAATCTGTGTTACATTCTTAATGCCGCTGTAAGCAACTCCTAATCTAGCCAAGGATCCGCAAAACATACGCGGCATTGTCACAGTTGGCTGGCATTGCTGCGTTCTTGCCAAATATGTCGCAACAGATAGCAGTACGAACTGGAGGCACAGCACACTTAGATGAGTTAACCCATTTCGTAAATATCGACTTTTATCAGAATCGTCATAGGAATAGTATGAATTGTAAAAAGCCGTGAAAATGTTGCAATTTAAAGTCTGAAGTAAATAAAATTTAAATTCTCGATTTGTAAGGATGGCTGTTTTAAATAATCTAGTGGTAGTCAATTAAGCTAGTCAGCTTTAACGCAATATATTTCGATTGAGTCTTATCTAGCTTGATCTTAATAAACTTTGAAATGGAATATTATTGATTTAAATTTGTTTGCACTGTAACTTGTATAATTGGCGGTCTTAATCAATTAAGGCTTTTTCTACCAGTCAACCGCTTGGTAACGCAGATAAATATTATATGTTGTATGACGTATTCTTTAAAATTTATGCTATTCTTTTCTGTTTTGATCAACTTAGCTAAAACATGTTTCTGCACGCTATACTCTACACGCATAAATGTGAGTCCGAATACGAGTAGTTTGTTAATTGTAAGCTTAATTCGACTTTTGCTAGCCACATTCACTGTCAAATTTACTACTGACACGTGTTTCAATAAACAAGTTTCATACTCATCATGTTGACTACCTACCTCAATGCTGATTTTTGGCAGCGGGCCTATTGCGTTGTTATCAGACTGTCTTATCTTTTTGTGCTATGCCAGAGATTTACTACTGAAATACTGTCACACTCGCCTCCGACTCGCCAAATACGAACAAACTAGTATTCACAGCGCTTTCCGAAAGTTGCCTGATTTATTTTAGAAAATTTTAAAGAGCAGGAGCACGACAAAATGCTGGTCGGTTGCGACAGTACTCCGGAATTTATAGAATAAGAATTCTTCATGTTACGTTTAAATATTTATTGACTCGGTAACGGAATCCGTTGCAGAGATATCCAGTTTTGAGTTCCGCTTTGAATCCTGGATATATTTTGCTTATGACAGTAATCGTATGTGGAAGTTCCTAACTTTTCAAACTCAAATGTTATTTCAGTTGATTTATTTCGATCGACGTTTTATTTAAGTTTTGGTTAATATGTTTAATATTATCCAATAGTTTTCTTCAGAATCATCCACAAATCAAGGAGAGAAAATTTAATCGACATAACATGAACATTAAAACAATTTTCACCTTTAGTCATAAAGTTGAAACTCAAATAAAAAGTTCCACTTTACGCTAAACACTGCAAGGCAAAAACAAAATAAAACGAAAACACTTCAATCGTTGCAATTTTACACAGCTCGTAAACTTTCTCGCTGAAAAATCTAAATATAATTCTGTTTCGCGTTGTGCTACAACTTAAATCCGGTTTGGTTTAATCTCCAAATGGTTAAAGTTAAGTTACGCACGTTGCAGCTAGGTGACGTTTTTCACTTAAGCCCAGCGACACATTGCATGGTCGAGTGGGTACAAAAAGCTGGGCGCAAACCGTACCTATTAGTGAAATGTATTAGGTGTGTGTGGAACCTAGTATTTTTAACAAGTCTGTTAGATTTAAAACCCGCTGTGGGACTATATGGGTTACTATTACACTCTACTTATACTCTCACCTTATCGACCACATCCTCAGGCCTTAGTGCCCGATCTATATCATAACAGCTTTATTATGATCTCGTGGATAAAAGTCCAAATTAAAATTCAAAATAATTCATAAATAACAATAACATTTAAATGAGCACTCACGAGTACTTAAAGGGTAACCAAACGACATTGGTTCAATTATGTACGAGATTTCATTCATTGGATTCAAAAAGCTCAAATCATGTGATACGTCATGTGATTATAAAGATACGCTTGCCCATCACTCCCGGGCCACGTTAGTTCGCTCGGTAACTCGGTAAATCCACCGAGTCTCATTATTTTACTTCGAGTCGGCTTCCTTCGTAGTGAATAAATGTTATTAAAATATAAAAGTAATATTTTTAAAAGGTTAAGCGTAGGCTCTACACTTGCAATTAGAATTTGCACGACGCTTTACGAAACACTTTTTGCACGTTTTTAGTAGATAAGTGGAGTTTAATCGCGTTTATACACTGATGTAAGTGATTCTTAGCATGATTAATTATGTCTTACAAAGTTTTTCATTCTTACGCTTCAGAATATTCTTCCGAAAATTTATTTTTTTAAGATGGAAGTTGTCTATCTTAAATTATAAGCTACAACTTCTTACTGATGTTAAGAGTTACCGAACTACATCATCTATAATTATCAGAACTACATATATTGTAGACTATTTTTTATTTATTTTTTTATTAAAAGACTTTATTGCACAAATCATGGTGTACAAAGGTGGACTTAATGCTAAAAGCATTCTCTGCCAGTCAAACCTTTAGGTCATGCAGATAGATGGCAATGGGTGCAGCGAATATGTATCGATAATTGTCTAACCATCGATCGATAAATCACCTATAATAACGATAAGCTTAATCGATACTATCGACAAGCTTATCCTATTGCTTATGTTCAACTCTCGATAGGCCTATCGAGTAGCAACGCTTCTGACATTAACAGCCGGTTTCTGAATTGAGCATTTGGCGTTGATTACAACTTAAGCTCGACTTAAGTATGGCTCAACAGTATTTTGTTTCTGAATTCAGTTTAAGTGTAGTTTGAGCATTTGAGGTTGAGTATACTCAAATTGAACATCAACTAGTGCTTAACTCGAAATTTGCGTTGCACAACACAACTGACAGTACTCAAATCATGATCACTGTAAACCTAACAGCCGGTTTCTGAATTGAGCATTTGGCGTTGATTACAACTTAAGCTCGACTTAAGTATGGCTCAACAGTATTTTTGTTTCTGAATTAAGTTTAAGTGTAGTTTGAGCATTTGAGGTTGAGTATACTCAAATTGAACATCAACTAGTGCTTAACTCGAAATTTGCGTTGCACGACACAACTGACAGTACTCAAATCATGATCACTGTAAACTTAAGCGTCTGACAGCTAAGCAACCCAATGAATGTCCTACTTAAATATTTGCGACAGTAGTGACATCTATCACATGTCTATTTTACTGGTTTAAAAATAAGCAAAATTTTAAGGTTTACGTAAAAACTATTAAAATAATTGAAAATATTTTGAATCACTCATTGAATTCATTGTGGTTAACATGTCTTGTGACGATTCATCACTATCACCGATGGAGGAGCCTCAAGTTCGACAGCCAAGAAGACGACGAGTGCCAAGAAATCGACCCGTTTTTTTCTTATTACTCGACAATGAACAGTTCAAAGATCGTATTTACTTATTTAAAGCGAATCGCGAAAGAATAGCGTTAGAAACGAAATGTACAATTTACTTTCTTTGTTACAAGTGAAAAAAGTTTTCCTTCCCTTCCTATGTGTATATGTGTGTGTAGTTGTGACATCTTTTTTTCTTTGCGGTTTCCATTTAGTAAACTTTGAATGAATTTCGGAGTTCTTCAACTCAAAAATTTATCAATTTATCATTGAAGGAAGTAAAACTTCAAAAGTTTGAGCACTGATCATGTAATCTTTTTTGAGTATGAGTTTCAGTATGACATTGACATTGATTGATTGACAAAGACATTCCGTTCTCGTTAGTTGTTCACAATTTAATTTTAAGAATTTAATTACAATATAGGATAGTGACTATTTTACTTGAAATTGTGTCCGTAGTCTGATGCTCTTAGGAATATTTGAGTTATACAATAAAATCTAGAATTTATTAATGCAAATAATAAAACTAAATTTCTTTACAAACTGAAACCGGTAAAAATCGGTAGTTTTTTCTTGTAACGGAACGTTGCAGTATAATCAAGATAAAACTTAGTTGAGTGTGGTCCAAGACAACATAAAATTTACAAATGAAACGTAGGAAACTTAAGTACTCATCAACTATTTGAGCAAATCTCAACAGATTTTCACTCAAATGCTCAAATCAGAAACCGGCTGTAAGCGGCTGACAGCTAAGCAACCCAATGAGGATACTTATGTCCTACTTAAATATTTGCGACAGTAGTGACATCTATCACATGTCTACTTTATTGGTTTAAAAAGAAGCAAAATTTTAAGGTTTACGTAAAAACTATTAAAATAATTGATAATATTTTGAATCACTCATTGAATTCATTGTGGTAAACATGTCTTGTGACGATTCATCACTATCTCCGATGGAGGAGCCTCAAGTTCGACAGCCAAGAAGACGACGAGTGCCAAGAAATCGACCCGATTTTTTCTCATTACTTGACAATGAACAGTTCAAAGATTGTATTTACTTATTTAAAGCGAATCGTGAAAGAATAGCGTTAGAAACGAAATGTACAATTTACTTTCTTTGTTACAAGTGAAAAAAGTTTTCCTTCCCTTCCTGTGTGTAGTTGGGACATCTTTTTTTCTTTGCGGTTTCCATTTAGTAAACCTTAAATGAACTTCGGAGTTCTTCAACTCAAAAACTTATCAATTTGTCATTGAAGGAAGTAAAACTTCAAAAGTTTGAGCACTGATCATGTAATCTTTTTTGAGTATGAGTTTGAGTATGACATTGACATTGATTGATTGACAAAAGACATTCCGTTCTCGTCAGTTGTTCACAATTTAATTTTAAGAATTTAATTACAATATAGGATAGTGACTATTTTACTTGAAATTGTGTCCGTAAACTGATGCTCTTAGGAATATTTAACTTATACAATAAAATCTAGAATTTATTAATGCAAATAATGAAACTAAATTTCTTTACAAATAGAAACCGGTAAAAATCGGTAGTTTTTTCTTGTAACGGAACGTTGCAGTATAATCAAGATAAAACTCAGTTGAGTGTGGTCCAAGACAACATAAAATTTACAAATGAAACGTAGGAAACTTAAGTACTCATCAACTATTTGAGCAAATCTCAACAGATTTTCACTCAAATGCTCAAATCAGAAACCGGCTGTAAAACTTGCTATTTTTGTGCGAGCAAAATAATTTATGAAAAATCTTGTAAGTGACGTAGATATAACTTCCAAAGAGCTTGATTGGGGTACAAACTTTCTAGAATAGTAATTAAGAGCCTCCATCTGGAAACCTTTAGATTTTCATAACTGGCCAAGTTTACCTGATTACGTTGGCATAGAAATGTTCCAGTTTAGTTAATCGGTGGAAAAGTCTTGTTTTCCTGGTATATCTGAGAGAAAACGTAATAAAACTTTTGGATTTGACCAAAGAAAATAGATTTATTAGATTGTAATCAACCTATTATAATAATTAACAAAGTTTACGAGGAATCCTAAGACCCAGACTTTAATGCTTAATGTCCCTGAATGTAATTTCAATTAATTAATTAATTAATCTAATCTGTAAGAAGCAAGGCGTAACAACCAATATCAGGATTGTGCGTTGGTGAATAAGTGTATACTTGTTTTAATTTTGCAAGAGAATTTATGAATTTTATTGAAAAGTTATCTTTTATATCATCTTGAAACATTTTTATTCTAAAATATGTACATGTTAAAGTATTAAGACCATATCTGACGATATTCCTCGACTAGTATGGACGATAGCATGTCAAGCTAAACACTGTAGTATCATAATGCTGTTGGAATAAGGATTATTTTTCAACAAAAATGTATAGTCTGATGTGCTGGCCACTGTATATAAACATGTTATGTGTGTGTGTGTGACATATCAAAATCAATACGCAATCTTATTCTTTGCATACCTATTTAAGGAGAACATCTGGATTCGATGTATCAACCAGGAGCCTTATTTTAAATCACTCGCTTCGAGATGGCGACTGATTTTCGTTAGAAGATGAATTAAAAGTCAACGAAAATAACTCGTTTGCGAACGAAAATCACTCGCCATCTTTTAAAGCGAGTGATTAAAAAATAGAGCGCCAGGATATTATTTCGTACCTTTTTACGACGGCTGATGTTCAATACAATATATTGTATTTGTGTTATGTTGATCTCATTTCCGGGCAATCAGTTGTCTGGGCTTATTGGGCCACGTAAATTATTGCCACTCGTTAATAATGCGCGAGATATTAAATTGTTTTATTGGGTTTCAGCTCATTATCGTGATGAGTAATTATAAAAAATGCCAACCGTACAAATAATATAATAAGTAATTTTTTTCAAGCTCATTGAATTTATTTGTTGATTTAATTTTATTGAGATTTATAATTTTATTCAGTTGCAGCAGAAACCACACATTTCTTTGAATTCAGCTTGCATTCTTGTGTTTACTAGACACAAAAAAGGCTAGGTAAAAATATAAAAGTTTACCTTAATTAGTTCAAGAAACTTTCCTCTCCCAAGTTTTAGAAAATCGAAATTTAAAGAGACAAAAATACTCACTTCTACAACATCCCACTCGCCATATTTAATGTATGACTGAAACAATGCAGAGTTCAAAAGTTAAAGCTAGTTTCAACAGAAGTTGCGCTGAATAAATGCTAAGCAACGTTATGTGGACAGAGTCTGGTGACTTCGCTTACTTTTTAGCACATTTTTGGTCTGAATTTAGCCAGTTTGAAACTTTTAAAGCAGACGTACCTAACTGAACAAAAAGTACATATAGAAACAAAAAGTTGCTTGAACTAGTTGAATTTTCCAGCTGGTATATGCAAAAAGGTGAACAGCAGATTAAAAATAAATTTATATGGATACAAATATTTCATAATGCTTTTAATTAGTGTTTGCACGCGACTTCGCCTGAACAAAATACATATCAGATGTTCTTCACTTCACTTTCAAGCTTAAACCAAATTACTTCGTGCTCTACAATAAAAAAAAAATATGTGACCATGAATAAGAACAAGCTGACTGAAGTTACTTAATATTTGGTATAAAAAAAAATATGCGCCAGGCAACACACCAATTGTCTTGGTTTCGAAGTGAGAAATATTCTTCCTTGCATTACAAATACCAGATTTATGACTTTACCAAATCATATTACACTTCACAGATTTTCGTTCATGAAAATATTAACTTTATTAAATTTTCTGCGAGCTTGTTCTACTCCAAATTAACATATTGTTAATGAACTTAAACCTTATATTTGAGTTTCCACAATCCATAATCAGTTATCATGTAGGCCCGGGGCGGAACAAAAACTTACATCCCGCCGCGTCCGCTTGGAACAAAAAGCGTTTTCTTTCACGGGCTGAAGGAAATTCAATAAGAGCGAATTTCCCGTGATTTAAGGCCACTATTTTCTCGTTAAGAGTTCTGAGTAGGGTTACCAGCGTCTGTGAAAATTTAGGACGATTGAGACGATGGTCAAAGATAGATAGAGACGTGGCGAAGCATTGAGTGGTGAATTTACATTTAACCAATCGAGGCATGTTTTACATTATCAATTTATCAAAAAAAAACTTTAAAAAACTGATGAAATAACGTATAAGACGATGATAAACATGGTCATTATTTTCTGTCCTGCCATATAACTTCACTATGTGAAGATCTAATAACATAAACATACGAAAAATCCAATCAATGTGGAATATTTGACTGGCAGAGAATGCTTTTAGCAGTAAGTCCACCTTTGTACACCATGATTTGTGCAATAAAGTCTTTAAATAAAAATAAATAAATATTCAATTACTTAGCATAGTAAAACATCCTTTATACTACTGCAAATACAAATTTCAAAAACATCATCATCATCGTTATCAGGACGTCCATCGATCGACATCCACTAAACATAGGCCTCCCAATCGGTTTTCTAGTGACTGGTTGTGAGTCTGCATCCAGTGTGATTCTGTCTGGAAGTCATCAAACCCAGGTGCGAGACCATTCGTGATGACCCTTTAATTAATGTCAATATAATTTTAAGTTACAGTGCTAAAATTATTAAGTATTCCAAAACCGAATTCACATAGGGTCTCATGGTCACCCTAATTTCAGCCCTCGAGGTGTGTCCGTGCGGGCCCCATTGTAAAGACAATCCAACGTGTGCCGAAGAGAAAATAGAAAAATACATTTTAAACTTGTACACAACTTCCTATGTTTCCATTGTTGGGCAGAAAACTTTTTTGTGTTTCCAAATAGCGCTTCCGCGCGTTGTAATCGCGTGTTTTGACGCTGTGATGTTTCTATAAAGTGTATTAAAGTTCTAAAAAAAGGAAAAAACGAATTTAGATGCAAGTGGTGGAGTTGTGAATAATTTTTTTGACATCTAAAATAACTAATACCTTCACACTAAGTCCATCACACTAAGTTATAAAATTTTCAGGTCGACTACTAAAATATTTTATGTTGTACTAATATAATCTAATACTCTAATAGTTATATATTACTAATTTTATCTTTTATCTATTCTAGGATTTTGAGAAAAAAGAAAAAGAAAAGAAAAAAAAGAAAAGAGTCAATAAAGTATAAAAAAATATCCTTACTCTACGTCACGATGGTTACATACGATGTTCCATAGATTGGATAACGAATCAACAATGTTTTAATTAAACTTACTTGAAAATAAAATAATATTTGTCAATTTTCAACTGATTTTTATTAATTTCCTTGAATTGCAGAATGTCAAAATAAAAATATCATATTATAAGTATAAATGTTTCACGGAACAAGGATAACGACCATACAATAGTGATCGTTACAGTAATTCGATTTCCAATTCGGCTGATTGCTGAACTTTTGCCAATTGAATAAACTACATCAAATTTACACAGAAAATTGGTATCTTTATTGAATTTTTAATAGATTACGTTAGGACAACTTTGTATTTTGGTGCAAGATACAAGCGTATAGGTAGTGTTGACTTTAATCAAATTTTCAGGGTTGGTTATTATTATTAAGATCAGATTCAATATAACATCTATACGAATATTTTATACAGTTGAAGAGTTAGTTTGTTTGTTTGAACGCGCTAATCTCAGGAACTACTGGACGGATTTAAAAAAAATATTTTTTGTGTTGGAAAGCTTATTTATCGGCGCAGGCTTTAGTTAGGCGTTAGGCTATAAAACATCACGCTGCGATGGGAGGGGGGAGCAAGCTTAAAACGCGCGGTGGCAGTCGCGGAGCTAGCTAAATTGCCATGACTTTAGGGTGGTATGGTAACTATAAAACACTCAAATGTCACAGTCAGTTGTTTTTTTTTCAGACAAAATAATTTTTGAAGGCTGTATATGATTTTTAAGTATATTTTTCTATTCTTTAGTTTTTTTTTGTATACGTGGCAATAAAAACCTATTTAAACACACATTTCAACACACACACAGCTCAATTGCTATATTGCCACTGTTTAGTACCGTCAGACATCAGACCGGCATCTTCTAGTGAACGAAAAGTAAAAATCTTGCCACTTGGGCCACACGAGCGGCTTAGAGCGGCCAACGCCAAGTTTCGCTCATAAAGGGCCCGCGCCCTTCCTTGTTGTTATTCATGACGGCAAGCTCCGCGGCCCTCGCCTTGCCTAGCCGCTGCGTCAGCTCAATTGCTTTATTGCCGCCGACGATAGGTAAATATGAGCGACGTCAGACGTCTGCCCGGTAACTTGGTTGATAAGGAGCCTTTTGATGCTCTATAAAGTGTTTGCTGAGATGATGTCTGTCATCGCCCTTCTACTTTCACAAATAATTTTAAAGCACAATGTCTTTTGACAAACACTATAAGTAAAGCTTGTAAACCTGATTCGATTTCAATTATAATTTAAAACCTGATTTTTAACTTTATAATTAATATTAATAACCTATTAATTGATTTTTTTCCAGAAAATAAAACAACATTACAACTAGTGTCCCCATATAAATCTATGACGGTAGAGTACTGCAGCGTTTTGTAAGATAGTTAAAAGTATTTCGTTGATTTTAATGTCGTCATTTGTATACAATACTATACGGTTAGGTAAGTGTATATTAAGTATATAAAGTTAGTTTTGTTTTATTTATTTGAAATGGGTTCGCTTTTGTCTCCAGGCTTGACCAAGAGGCCGATTCTCGCATGATCGAACTTATTTCGTATGGTAACTCGATTACGAGTATCACTGTTTTACCGAAAATAAAAGTATATATTTACTTTTAAACTACCGCACGAAAGAAATCAAAATGCATAGAAATCGTGACCCGAATAAAGCAAAAACTGTATTTTCTTTGAAAAAGAAAATTCGATCGGTGAACTTTTTTTCGTATACGAACTGCATAATTGGACTCCAGTTAGTTTGTTCTACAGTTAAGAATGAGGTCAGAATTTGTACACGGTTGTCAGTTAAGTTGATATTGAAATTAACGACCATGCAAAAAGGTCAATTTCATAATTTACCGTGAAAAATAAACCTACCTGATTTCAATCAAAACCATCAATTAAATAATCAAAGTTACATAATAAGTAATTACATTTCAACAATTCAACTATCAGACAGACGACTAGACTGGTAATTAAAACATTTTCAATTCGTTGATCTAAAAATAAGTCGTATAGAACGGAATATAAAGGAATTACTGTCGCTTAATTGCTTTTTAATATTACAGTACACGGCAAGTCCTACCTATTAGTACTTAGGGCTTGCAATCTGCTAGAATATCAAATGAAGCAATTAATTCCGACACCTCACAGAGCTAGTTCAGTTATGGTTTTATGTGAATATAAACTAAGACGTTATTTATGCTTTAAGGCTGTGCTTTCACGCACCGGGAAATGGATTTTCATGAAACTTTCCCTGCTTAAACAATATTGTTTTTGCATTAACGTGCAGCTAGAACGCGTAAAAATTATCTGCTCTTAAAATATTTTAGCGTCTACTTTTGATTTTTACACAATTAGATGTCAAAGTTTTTGCTTCGGTCAAAAGTCAAGCGTTACAAATGTCTAATATGATTGATTGATATTTAGATATAAAATTAAGGTTGATTTTTATTTTTTATGCACAAATTAACTGTACATATCGCGGACTTAACACCACAAACATTTTCTACCAGTCAACCACAGGTCTTAACAGAAAAAATACAGGCGGTGAGAAGAAAGTGATAAAGGAACAAAAACAGTGTGAAGATAATACATATAATAACAAAACCTTTTTAATGTTTTAGTGCTGGCTGACTGAATAAATACCTCAAAAAACTATAATGTAAAAAAAAGACATACTTGACAGCGCATGTTATTCACCAACTGGACACAAGACACTGGACACACTTGTGTCCAGTTGGTGAAACTGAAAGATATTACCACTTCCAATATCGTTATCTGGACACGCCAAGATGTTTACGCGTGTCTACATAGTATAGGGAAAATTTTTACAATAGTATAGTATAGGGAAAATTTTAACTTCTCAATTTAAACATGCGTAAAAATCTTGGTGTGTCCAGATGACGAAATAATAATTGATAATATTTTTAAGTTTCACCAACTGGACATACGTGTGTCCAGACTCCTGTGTCCAGTTGGTAAATAACCCGACAGCGCAGCCGTGTCGCAGTGTATGCCTAGCCTAAGGATGTTAATTTATCCACTTGTTATAGAAACATTCACGACATTCCATTAATAAAATTGCATGAAATATTGCACTTGTTAACACTGAATTAAACCCACTTCAGAAACCCGATAGCTGTCGTGATGAAGTGGGCAGTCGATGGAGACATGCGGATAAATAATATTGAGTACGATTTCAATGACTGTCAGACCTATTTAGAGTTGTTAATGTGCTTCTGTTAATGTATTTTACTGTCTGCTATCAATAGGTTGAAATAAATAACAATTTTATTAAAGCACTGCATTTGGCACTTGTATGAAAGATAGCCACAATATGAAGAATTTGTCCCTTTCTTTCTTTCTTTTCGACTGTAGGTACTTTCTCTGTTAAGGCCTATGGTTTGATCAGTTTGATCTGTCATGAAGTTTAAAATAAATGCATAGTAGGCATGTATATTATTTCCTTTTGCTCTCTGCAATGGAAAAATCGATTAACACGTTCCGTGCCAGTGAACGCCTACAGGCGTGAAAACAATAACTATTGTGTTGAGTTGAGTAGTGTCCTGGAACGTGTTATATAGCCACCATTCTTTTTGGTGGTGAGAAGAAAAAACCTATCATCTTGAATAAATGACTCTGCCAACTACACATAAGCAACCATTCCTTCATATTGTTGCGTTTTGTATTTTAATGGTATAGGAATGAAAGAGGAAAAGCAATCCAACAATGAAAGCTCTTCCATTCAGCTGTTAATGGCATTTTGTGTTTACGTGCCGGCAGCGCTGACGAATTAAAATCCTTGGGAAATTCCGCGAAAGAATATGATGGACGACCCCTTAAATAGATACGCTTTAAATATATACTTTATAACCTTAATTTTTAAATATTTGGACACTCATAGTGTTAATTTTATTAACAAGAGACCAGTCGTGCTCATAGGGTTGGCACGGAGGTCTATTTTTGAATCGCTCGTTTGCATATGGCGTGTGATTTTCCTTCGAAATCGAATCAAAATACAAGGTTAATCACGTAAAATAATAGATGTAAGTACTTACAAAATTGAGTTATCTATTTTTCAGGAGGATCAACTGTTTTTAACTCGTCAAGTATGTGTGAACGAGACACAATAGAAATTCCATTACTATGCGACTACCGGCTGTCGTTTGATACCTGACTTATTAATTGGAAAATCGGACAATAATCAATAAATATAACACGCCATCTTGACGCGAATGATTAAAAAATAGGGCCCCCGGTTTGGTTTAAATTCGACCGAGTAAAAGTATTTTGTTTCTTATTTAGTTTTATTAGTAAATATATCAATCCTATAAGAATCATGATACGGAAGGGCTGCAAGTCTCGATTTTTGGTCTTGTCTTGTTCATTTCACTGGTAAAAAGTGTGAGATCCATGTATCTGTGAAGATTTGCGATTGAAATATTTGCCGCGTATGTGAAATACGTCATCTTCGGTCCTATAGGAAAAAATACAAGTAATACTAAATGTATCTTACAGTGTATTTATTTTGTATTAAAGACTTGACTTTTTATTAGTTAAGCTAGGTAATATGTTTTTCCCTTTGTCCATTAAAAACGGACCGGCAAAAGACTTTCGTCCGTACAGCCATGACTAATGTAGTTTCTAGTAGTAGTAGAGTAAAGTAGTTGCAGTAGGAAAATAGTAGTCGATGAACAATAATAAAAACAAAAAAGAAAACTTCTTTTCTTGCTATACAAGTAGCAACTTCTTCAATAAGTATTTTTTCGGAATAGATATCATTCCAAAATTGTTTATATAAGTAGGTCAAATCCGTTTAATTGGGTTCATCTAAAAACGGTGCGCATTAAGTATTTCACCAAAATCGTTATCACAAATCTAATTTATGATAGCGGAAGGGATTGAAATGTCGCTACGTCGATATAGCTGCCAATTTCTTTATTGACACTCACTAAAATGATACAACCGTAATAAAAAGCCATTTTTGAATAAAAAAATTGTGGAACGCGTATCAATTTTAAATTCACACACTGGATGCCAACTTGTTTTTTATCGCACTTATCCTGCAGAACACTAAACAGTCCTGTTTACAACTAAAACAAATATCGGGTTCATTTTATTTATCAGGCTCGATAAGGGCGTATCCACACTATCGAAGTTTCTGCCCGAGTGTTATCAGGCGCGGCGCACGCAATACTACCATCACTGAATGCATATCGAAGCTTTGCTTTAACACCTCGATAATACGCTAATTTAACTCCTTCCGCACTTTTATGCGACTTTTCAACACTGGAAGTCACTTCGTTACTTTTCCTATTAACGATCACGCATTTAGTTTTTTTTTGTGAAGCTAAATCTTACCTAATATAAATTAATTAATAGTGGAAACTCCTACAAAGTTATCTTAGCTGAGCTATGTATAGGTATTTTCACTCGTGGTCATTTTTAACAGAGATAACCCACTACGGCGTTGCGTCGACTAATCTGAACATCATGCCACACTTTGCGTTGCGTGCATGGTTTCGAGGGAACGCGCGTGAATCTAAGAGCGAAACCACTTTAGCGTTGCGTCTCCGTTGCTCTGCGCCTGTCCATATCACTCATATTGCACGCACGTTTCTACGACGCAACGCAACGCGCCGTGTGGCGTATCGTCAGATTTGTATGTCGTCGCAGCTTCGTGGCTTGTTGCTAAGAGTTTTGTGGACCGACGCAACGCAACACCAATGTGGCATGGCCTGAAAAAAGTTATATGAACCGACGCAACGCAACGAAGACACAACATAATGACAATGTGGTTTCGCTGTGTCACATTTGCACAAGTGCACTAAGTATCTGTGTTTCTTTACAATTTACTAGTTTCTATCTAGTTGTAGTTGAACTCTGTCTCTAACTTCATACTGTCAAATATTCATGTTTAAAACTTCATATTTACTTACTTGTTAAAGAAAGTTGAAATGTCCAAAACGGATTCCATCTTCATAAAGTAAACAGGATTCCCCAAGACGAAATTGCTCGTTCGTTGCAAATAATTCTGAAAGAAAAGTTTTGTTACTAAGTAATTACATTTGTTCCTCTCTCCCATTCTGAAGTTGTAATTAAATGTCGTATTACTAGGACCACAACAGCATACAGAATTAGTTTCTGTTCAGGTCTCTAATAGACCTTCTTAGTATGCTTCAGGAGGAATGTAGAAAGATATACGTATGGTACAAAAAGGCACATATAATAAGAATAATGTTATCTTTAAAGCTCTATTTAAAATAAAGTGAGTTAAGAATTATCATATTTTTCACATCATATGATCGGTAACGTTCAATTTCACATCACGGAATGTTAACGTTAAAGTGACACAGCACGACTCACGGGTCGAAATATTTTATGAAAATCCATCACAGCCCATGAGCTGTAATGAGCTTTGAATTTGGAAGACGAGCTCGTAACACGTGTAGTGTGCGCGAGTTTACACAAAAGAGAATTTTCATACATTTGTTGGGGTATCTGAAATTTTATTAAATCATCTTCATGACCTATACTAAAAGTTGTATGAATTGATGGTTTGACTAACATTCTAAAAAAAACAAAACAATTTCTACTAAAATAATATCTTTTTAATTTAACATAGCATTTTCAGAAGACTAAAAATAACAAATTTGAATATTTTATAAAGAATACAGTTTGATCAACTAATTCCAAAAAATCATAAACACAAAGTTGTGATGGAGCTTTCAACGGTGTGATCCAAATAAATATATATAGCTCTGCTAAGTGCTAAGCAATAAATTATTTATTCCGGTATTCTCGGAATAATTTTTTATTTAAGTACTAAAAGCTCTACCGAAATAGGCCAATAAAATTGAAGTTGTCCCGTTAATTGATGTATTGTAAAAGTTTTGTACGGAAACTTTCATTAATTTAATTTTGAAGGCTCTTTGGTATTTCTTGTGTAATGGAGCGAAGAGGAATTTTAGTTATTTAGTTACATATTAAAGATAAACATGTTGTTATTACAATATACGTACGTATTTTAGGTTTGATTTTACTGTGGACTGTGTCCTAGTAGGACAACAATTTGGTATTGTTGCGTTACTATTTGTGTTTTATTATTAAGTTTTAAAAGAGCTGTAAATTCTTCTTTCTACTTAAAACACTGACACAAAAGTAATTAAAAATATTACACATTGTCATGTGCATTTATTTTATTTTACTGCTGCTCCTAGAACAAGAGCTCTATTAGTAAAATTTATGGGTTGAATTGTATGAAAAGTAAACATGATACATCATAACCATTTAACCGAAGTTAACGACCAACACTGAGGTTACATTGAGATTAATGGCATAGTTTCGGTTAGATGAAAGACTCGCAGCCAGGATTAATATTCACGCTTTGTTCGAGGAAGCATCGCACAAAGCCTACATGGAAAGGGTATTAAACAGTGGCTTCGATAAACGGCCCAATAAGTTATGTAAAGTGCGGGTGCATCGGGTTACATTACAACCCTACATGAGGTTAGGACGCATGCGCGCGCACGGCATATGCGGAATATTAAAGGAGGAAAGAGAAAAAAATTAACTTGTGAAGCCATTTTCGTCTATCCGTCCCCTCCGCTACTCAGCAGGGCTGTCGGTCTCAGAGAGCCTCGCGCGGTCCCTACGAGCGAACGTGCTACTCTCCGCCGCGCCGATATACATCGACAACCGGTTAGCCCGGTACACCAGACTATTCGTTGTGTGACAATAATAATTGTGCAGTGTTAAAATAACAACTTTACAACCACGCCAAGAGCGCAACTATTCCCAGTGTTCATACTCTCAGTGAAGTGTTGTTCCGAAAAAGTTTTACTTGTGTTGTTCCGAAGTGACTGGGATGTAAGGAATCGACTCCTAGTGACGCATACGCTACTTTTCCATTTGACGGAGTCTCGGTCGAGACTTGCCAAGTAATCATTGTAAAGTTGTAACTTTTTAGTTACTTTGCAAAAGGGGACCATCGCAAGACATACGACGCATGTCAACAAAATAACAGGTACTGTTTACATTATTATAAACCATAGCTTAAATAAAAATAAGGACATATTTTAAAGTGTCCAAGAGAACTTTCATTATTTAAATAAACAGAATAGAAGAAAAAATATTGGTGTTTTGGCGTGTAAGGCTCTCATATAAAATTTCATCTCTACATTATATTCTAATATTTTAAAACGTCATGTAGTTAGTAGTAGTAGACATATATTTTTGAACTATCCTATAAAAATTAAGAGTAAAGTTAATACATATGTAGTTTTAAACATTATTGACGGTGATTCACATACATATTTTAAGTTCCACGTAATATAAGTCAATATTGGGGTTTATATTAGGTATATTTTGTTTTAAAATTGTAAAGTATTAACTGTAGACTAAGAGACTGTAGATTCTTTGCAGTGGATTTTTTGTCGCAGACCTTTTGTTGCAATAAAGCGGGCGTTTCTATTTCACATGTCCTAACATTTGACATTCCGGCCACTTGAAAATACTTCAAGTAACGTTCAAAACTTTTTCACCTGGCTCTATCAGCTGTCACATTCAAACCGGCTTCAAGTATCAATTTCCAAATAAGACATTCAAAGTGCATCAATTAAGATAACTCTTATCTAAGACTCCATAAAGGATGGGGCCACGGCCTCCACCTTTCCATTACCAGCAACATGGTACAAGGATGTACATTAAATCAAACTTTTTATTTACGATCTAATAACTGAACTGCACTCTAAAATAGACAACCGTAATAAAATCTATACTACAACCAATAAATTATCGGGAGACGTTCTTTTTATTGGAGTAACGAATGGTGAGATGAATTATGGGGCAAGTTTTGCCTATAAATCAGTCTTTCCCTCACTAAGAGGAGATTCCGATTGGGGACTGCAAGTTCGATGGAACTCCCCCATTGGCAGTTTTTCTGATACACTATCTGGAATCAGCACGGGTGATATAAGACGCATTCTCGCGGAAACTTTTGACATTTGTTTATTCTCCCTATGAAATTGTGAGTTCTATTATCGATTATTTGTTTTGCTTCCGATCTTTGGTGGATAGCAATGTCCATTTCTGTATTTCAATGAATGCTTCTGTTTGTAAATGAAACATTAATTTTTTGATAAAAATTGGTTGATAACAATTGTTTTCCAAATCGTTTTTTCTACAATAATGATGATGTTCTCCCAGCAAATACGTAGAGTCCTCTAAATTCCTTTTTTTTTCAATTAAGTAAAGTTTCAACAAACAACCAGCGAAGAGCTTGATTCTTATTATATTAGTGCAGATGTTTCGCGAAGTCCTGTTTTCACTTCTGATTAAGTTGGTTGCGGGTTTTAAGACAGTTTAAGTTTCCTCTGGGAGCTTCTTCGCTTCATTGTCCAGGCTCTGCGGTTGTCTTACTTGATCCCGAGTTAGAACTTGCAGTCGGGGTCACGTTGTACGACTGTAATTTGTTATATTTCAGTCCGTGTTTGTTCAATGAACACTCGATGAAAGTTACTGCGCAAACTTTTGGATGCTTTTGAATTATGACTAGATTTTTAGAGAAATTTGCGTTATTTAGGTATAGTTTTTAATGGTTTGAAAGTCAACTAAAATGAAATTATATTTTGGGATCAGGAGAATGTGTCTTTTACATAATAACATACATACAATACCAATACATGTACCCAATGATATATAATTGCAGTATATAGAATCAGATGATCTTGTCAAAATTTATATGCTCTTTAGTTTTTACAAGCATAACTAACTAATATTTAGAATTTGTTTTCATTATGAAGGGAGATAATTATACGACCTCCTGAAAAAAGTTAATAATTTTTTAAGTTAATAAAAAAGTTATATCTCTCTGAGAAAAATATGAAAATATGCCTACAACTTTGAAATACCAAGCTCACCAGAAAAGAGCCAAACCGGTCAATACAGCCACTATTGATACAGAAAGCGTTTAATCCCGCTAAAGTGCTGCAAAGAGGCGATCAATTGAACAGTTTGTGCTCGTCGGCAACTCGTCAAGAAAATAGACGTGCTAAATAGACGAACGGCCGGCCAGCCGTGAAATGACGCGCCGGTACCATTTGATGAACTATTGTTTACTCGGTTACTATGAGCACACATAATGGACACCCGATCTGCTAGAGTTATTTGATGTCCACTCGGAAATCTACGTCTTTAATTGAATGGCCACATGATATACATATGATACACATCATGTGACATTAATTCTATAGCTTTGTATTTATGGAGTATATTTGGGAGTTTGATAAAGTATACAACTAATTAATTACAATTCAAGAAGTGACTATGCCAAGGACATATTTGAATTTGAAAAACTTAGTATATCTTCATAACAGGCTTTAGAAAATATATAATATATTATATTAAATTTAGATATTACCAAAAATCCATATCAATATGTTTAGAAGTGGCACCGACGTCGCGCACTCAATTATTTATACTACGAATTGCGTGACAATAATTTCACCCTTTTTGTATCTATTCAAATCGTCCGAGACAGCCTGAATAATTCACCTCGGGACAGCATCTACATTTTTGATATTAAATTATGCAGAAGGTTTATTACCGATTGAGTTATGATATTGTTTCAAGCACTCTTGCCTGTAATAATTTAGCTTTGATATACTTTTATTTGCTTGAACGACAAAGCTGGAACATAATTAACTGAGCTCAAGCGGGCTTAGAAGAAAATTATGCCCATAATAAATTATAGTAATGGCGATTGTTGGTTCCGTTATTCTTAAGTACGCTATCAATAGTTGTGTCCTAAATATCGGATGGCTCTTGAAGACCTTGTTTATTATTATTTATTCCTGAGAATTTTTATTGTAGAGGTATGTTCAACAGCATAAAATTTTTACGTCGTTTAGTCTTAGCTTCTGCAGTTTTTGTAACTAGTTCATTATTGTGTAAGGCTATAGGTTTAATCTGTACTTGATGTCAGTATATGTACCTCGTCTGCAAATTTTGTATATATCCTACTATTCTTTCTAGGCCCTTGTCTGTTTGTCCAATTATAAATCTGATATGTACTAGGATAGGTATTTTTCATCTAAAGATATCTTTACAAATTATATTTTAACAATGTTTATATTTGTTCTGTAGCAAAAGTAAAATGTTTTTTACAGTACGCTTTAAATTACATTGTGATTTTATTGTATAGTGTAGTACTCACTTCTTGGAAAATCATCTTTCATCTCTACAACAAATTTATTTGGAAGCTTCTCCTCATAAGTCCCGGCACAATTAGTTATCTGCAAGTAATCGGTCTCCTATTGGTGGGCATCACCAAAAGTGGCCAGTTTCTAATTCCCACGTTCCCGGAAGCGTGCTCTGGATGGCCACGCTCCAGTACTCGTCAGCTATTGTCCCAGGGAAGGGCTATTGCGTAACTAGATCACTATCGCATTGCAATTGTTGGTGACATCAAGACTTTGTATTGTAAGCTCTAAATTTAGACTGACAGCTGACAGCACACAAATCAGCTCTTACACTCTTGACAGTGATTTCGCCACGCTTATTATGTCCATTTCTTTAAATATATATGGGACACCAATCACATACATTACTCTTTTCCTAAAGCTAATGACATGTGTTTTGAAAATTAGAAACAACGGTGGTACCACACCACCCAGACAAATAGAAAATTACGATTTTTACATTACCATTTAACAAACAATCCCATCACGTTTATCAAGAATTGGACCTCAAAAGTCTAGAAGCAGCAAAGCTTAAGTGGCTGATGGATATAAAAAAAAAAAAAAATCTATAAGATGAAATAAGTATATTTTGGCCGGGTTCCCTAAGAATTTTAATCGAATCTCTATCGCCTCCAAGTTACGTAACTAATTTCACCCTGTTCGTAGGACGTCAAAAGCCCTCTCCTCACTCCATGGGCCTAGTTAGCTATGCTTGATTCTTATTGCATCATTCGTTCCGCACCATTTTCCGTTTTTTTGCGCTGGATCCAGCTCTTGGTGGTCCCCTAAGTTAAGCGTCACGCGTTAGCAATAAAAAATCAGACACGCCATTGATTAATTGGAATTTACTGCTAATGGAGCTCTAAAGTGTAAATATTGTGAAGTTTGTTACGTTCCTACAGCAACCCGTGTACGGCAATCAATAAACCAATCAGTAGTTAAAACAAATGAACAGTAATTAAATGTTAAGTTATCGACTTGCAGTCCTCAGTTACATTCAAAACAGAATAATTAAACCCCAGTTGCAGTAGCAGTCCTTGATAAACAAAACAATTTCGAAGTGATTTGCGAGACAAACTACGTCAACTAAGTAAGTAGCTCGAGCGATTCATTGCACGTACACTAATAAGTTCCTCGATTAATTTACCCTGCCATCTTTACGGTTCATAGTCTCAATCTAGTCGCTACAGAGTTCAAGAGCACGGAGACCAGAAACACTAGTGAAATTTGCATTCCCGCTTCACTTCAACACAGTCAACATAGCGCAGACCACCCGCGACGCCTGCAACTATCGAACAAATACCAACTTTATTCCAACCAGGCAGAATTCCAAATCGAGAAATAAAGTTATTCCCATCGCACCTATCGTTTGCAATAAGGCGTTCTGCAATCTAGCTGCTACCCGCGAGTCTCGATACGTGCATAAGGTATATTATTGGTTCTCGTTCGTCTTCACAAACTCGGAATCAGTTGCAAAAACAAAAACGATTTCAATTGCGGTGAGATATCTCCACGGTGAGCGATTTTTTTTAATCTTCGCCCAACATCTCAAATACAGCTGCAGCATTCGAATCTCATTAGCGGGCGAAACAAGAGAAAAAAGCTGGGTGTAATAAATTTTAGCAAGGCTCAAGCCGAAACGTTTATGGTTGCTTTTAATTTGGTTGCCATTGTCAGGGCGTCCCGCGGCGCGATTCGACCGGCGGGTTCTTGCTAGAATTCCAGCTGCTTCGAGCATTAGTTACTTCTTATTAGTCCTTTACGAATAGAAATTGAACGCCAAATGAAGAATATTTATTTGATTACAACAGTATACCATCACAAGCCCCACTTATTTGTTAGTGCGTCATTTCAATTTAAAACTCGCCAGATTCTATGCTCGTATAACTTATCATCAATATTTTTCTATGTTCTTTATCTTTCAAGGTATTTAAATTCAATATTAATCGGAGGCTTTCCATAATAGTTTTAAATTAATTTAACTAGTGCTAAAAAGGAGCGCAAACCCATAAAGGTGGTTAATGTGTTTTGAAAGGTGCAACACGTAAAAAAAGCGGCAGATGCATAAAGGCTCGCGAACGGTATCATAAATCAAAGTGGATTTTATGTTGGCACGCAGTAGATCCAATAGCTACCTCTCCACGACTTCGGAGAAGCGATGTTTATTTTAAATGATTGAAGTAATTCCATGGGATCGGCTCAAGAGTGCGGACGAATGTGAGATGGATGACTTGCAGTACCGTACTCTAGCATCATGCCGCGTCCACGATAAAATTAATAGTAGCCTCGCTATATCGATTGCGGCGATAAACTCGTTTCGAGTGTAGAAAGAAACTGTTTTACACATCAATCATTTGTTTCTTGTCCGTAATTGAAAGCACAGCTGCAACTTTACTACAAAACAAATGAATAGCAAAACAAAACACGAAAACAATGCCCAGTCCGTTACAATCATACAAAAATGTTCCAAGCCAGTACAAGGTCGAGCCTTGGAAAAGATTTTATGAGCGAACGCGACACGTGTTTGCAAAGTATCGGTTCCAAATGTGGCCCATCTGTGGAGAAAAGAACGTGCCATTTTTGGTCCACATTAAAATTCCCACACATAAAATTGAATGTAAAAAAAGGTTCTATGCCCGACGGCCCCTTTCCTTCACAACAAACAAGCAGGTAAGCGAATCTTTACGATCCCTACTAAATTAAATATGTGCAATCCGACGAGGGATTTTACATCTTATTACAGTTCAGTAAAGAATAAGTGGATAGAAATATAAATTCACAGGTCTCTCACAATATTTTGGAAGAATAAAAACTTTGTTTTCTTTCCTAAGGTCGAACAAATATAGCTATTATTCCCTTGAGAAAAAAGTTAGATTTAATTTTGTTGCGACCTTTTCGATTGTCCTAAGTTTATAGCTTCACAACCACGTACTGCTTTGCCTTATATGATTTACTTCCTGGGTGCGTCGTTAACGCACTTTTTTGATCACATTAAAGCAGCCAATGTGTTAGGGAGGGTCTGTTTTAAAATGTTTTATTTATGAAAGCTCGAATGATTTTTATGATTTTTGTTCTTGAATGAGTTTTCCTCTGTTTTTAGAAAAAAAAGTTTGAATATCGTTTCGTACTAAGTACACATTATTAAAGCATTAGTATGTGTCTCATATTGCTAATACTACAAAAATAGTAATATCACTATAAGATTTCGGTAGATGTAACATTTAAAATGCAAACAGAGGTCCAAGTGGATTAAATTTCAAAACGTTAGCTTAAACAGTTCGTTGGTGATATCAAAAGTTCGAACAAGCTGTTCTGGGTGTCTGGGTGTTGTGGTACCACCGTTGTGTCTGATTTCCATAACACAAGTGCATTAGCTACTTACTTTGGAATCAGAGCAATGTATATGATTGGTGTCCAATATTTATTATTTATTATTTGGTTGCTTCTTTAGTTAAACTTTTTAATGCTAATCAAGTCCTAATAATTTATAAAAAAAAATATACCTATGTAAAATAAAATTCTTACCATAACATATGGATGACCTATATGTGAAGCGTGTATATCATATTTATGCAGTGTTAGTCCGTATATTAGAGGCAACTTGAGGGCTGTTGACATGCCAGTGTTATTTCGAACTCTTCACACGACCCGGTTTGTCTCGTTATCCTGTAGTATTTGCTGATCATTATCGATGGACTCCTAACATTCCACAGACTGTAAGGCCTGAGTCTCTACTGTGGAAACCTTTGTCAGTCTCTTTCACTACAGCTTACGTACCAATGTGAAAGAAAAAGACGGTGAGATTGGTAACTATGGATAAATTTGTAAAGGGTAGGGCGTCTGAACAAACATCTGATTCGGCGGTCTCATAAGACGTGTCAACGCGGCAAACAAATAACGCGTAGAAGTGACGAGACTTTGATGGTCAATAGCCAGAAACAATATTATTAGTAATACAATGTGTGTTCAATTTGAATGTTGTTATTTCAGGTGTATTTTTTTTATTTCACCCAAATCAGTAATTTCACCCAGTGAGTTGTTTTTGTCCATCCAACAAGCTACGAATGTAAAATTTGCATCACATTTCACTATCGGAATGCAATTGTACCAATGCAGACTTTTATTATTATGCTTGGAAGAAATATTTACTGGGTCTGGGTGTTGTGGTACCACCGTTGTTTCTTATTTCCATAACACAAGTGCATAGCTACTTAATTTGGGATCAATGCAATGTATGTGACTGGTGTCCAATATTTATTTTTAAATTTTTTAAATTTTAGTTCAAGTGCTTTGCGTAGTAGTACACGGTTTTTTACTTTTTACACCTTATTCAAATCTTGTTTGGTGCCATTGCATTAAGTGTGAAAGGCCCAACCATGACAAATATACGTTTATGCGAGCATGTGTCATTTCTGTGGTCAGAGATAAAATCAATGTCATAACGCCAACTGGTATTGTACATGACTAGCTGTGGGAATTTTCCGGTTATGACCGTGACTTGTCACGAAAAAATATTTTAAAGTTGCCTCTTTTTATGTTATTTCACAAATTCTTAGTGCAGCCACCAAATAATAATTGCTAACAGCCATCTAGCTAAGCGTGTTCGCTTAAGACGAAGGTCGATGATGAGTATGAGTAAGTGATGACATACGGATCCAAAACATAGTCTCTAACTATGCGCCTTATAAAGAAGCTTAAAATCACACAACGATCGATCGGTGCTTTTCAGCACGGTGTTTCTCTACGAGATCGAATCAGGAAGTCTACTACGAAAAACGAAATCTGTCAATACGATTATCGTTTTTCGGATCCTAAACATTTTTAGTATGGAATCCCTACTACGAAATGCTTCGATTCCGCAAAACGAGTATCGTATCGACGGATTTCGCTTTTCGTAGTAGGCCTTCAGACACGAGGAGATAAGTAGAATAAGGTAGGTACGGTAACGGACATAGCTTTGCGAATCAGTAAGCTCAAGTGGCAGTGGGCAGGGTACATAGCGCGAAGAACTGATGGCCGTTGGGGTAGAAAGATTCTAGATTGGAGATCCTTCGACCAAAGGCGCAGCGTACCATGTAAAAATCGCAGGATCACACTGGATGCTGACCCCTCAAAACCGGTTGCTGTGGAGAACTGTGGCGGGAGGCCTATGCTTAGCAGTGGACGTCCTTTGGCTCAATGATGATGATTATACCTAATGATATAACTTTGCGCTTATGATTATGCTGTTTTATCTATCAGTCAGTCATGAATGATGACTCATGATCATGATGTTAGACAAAAATCTGTTTTCAAAAGTTGTTTCAAAGTATAATGGACCGTTATACTCGCTTGGGTGTCCCTATTGCATTCAACTAAACTTGAAAAAGTAAGTAGTTAGTACCATCCATGAGTCTTTAGTAACTTAATATACTCATCTCAAATTAGTATAATGCTTTCCTCCAAATTGAAGCATATTATGATAGGTTGAATTTAATATAATCTATTTTCAGCACATTTTGATAGTATGATGCCTCAAATTATTTTTAGCGTCTCCTGTTTTACTCTAAAGAAACTTATCAAAACACGTTGTTTTCTGTTAACCCATCCTGGAGCGCACAGTGATGAGAAAATAATGAGCTTTTAGTTTTCTACGGCTAATCTTGCCGGCTATTTGCGTTGAAAGAGGTTCATCATGCGCCTGATCTAAACAATTTAAAATTAAATCAGGCTCTCAATTTATTCGAGCTACAAGTATATGGATAATGGTTGCTCGGTTGGCTACGCTGGGGCTAGCGACGGTCGAACAATCAAAACAATAATGTTATGATAGGAAGCGGCGGTCGCGGCCCTGTTTATTTTAAACATTCACCGACAGCAAGATTATCTTCCTTGTAATGCTCTCGCCGCAAGCTGTATGCTTTACCTTATACCACCGACCCGTTTCGTGCCAACCGACTGTTTACAGAAATTAGAGTAAACAAATTGGTAAGCACCGAACCCATTGTTTGAAATTATCTTCAGTCAGTACATGTCAGTGGTACTAACAGACCCGACTAATTGATCCCGTCACAACTTCGATGAAAGACCAAATCTCTGTATCGTGAAATACGCGTGGTTATTAATATCTTCGCAGTGTAATTTATTTTCATCGTAAGCCATGACGCATTCTCAACATTAAACACCTGGAACAGAAATGTTTTGAGAGACTTAAGAATAACTCCGACTTATAATGGACGGATAAAATTTATATTTCATATCTGTTTTGGTTATTACAAATCCATAAAAATATTTATATCAATTAATATGAGACGATTGAGCCAGTGAAGGCTTGTCATTAAATAAGTAAATGCTCAATGATGACTGTAAGTAATCTTCTTGTTAACCAAATCGATCCATAACTGGTTTAAAGTTATTCCTGACTGGTTAAATTAGAAAACGGTGTGGTAAGCAAAAGGTTCGGTAATTTATATTTAAAATGGGATACCATTCAGTTGAGAATGTTATATCTACCGTATAAAGATCGAAGCGAGATTACCGTTAGCGTCGAAAAGTTAGATAAATATGTCGTTATTTACAGATATTGTCACTTTCTAAGTGTTTAATTTAGATAACTTCTCAAATATTTACTTTGATTGTCGAGATATGAAGAAATCAATTCGTGTTTGAATTGAATTAAGATCGATTCTGGAACATCAAAAAGCCATTAAGGTAGGAAAGCGCTATTTGACGAGGTGTGTACAAGGAGTTATAATTCGAGATCGTGCAGTTGACTTCCGAGCCCGATGTGCCCGCCGATCGAACTTTACTGCCTATAAACTCTTTATTGCCCATTGTCAACGATTATTACTTAACCCTCATGACTTATGAAGTAATAAATTCGGTCTTCTCATACCGATCGCGCCACAATTCCGGCCGTGCGAGCTTTCAGAGTAAATACACTACGATTAACTTTCTGCTATCAATAAACAAACACAGCTAGAGATAATATTTGGATATTCAACTCAAACGGAATTCGATATCAGAATAAACAAACACATGGAACTCTTTGGGACTTCTGATGATCTGTGAAGCTTTGTGATTAAAATGTATTTACCGACACTATTTGCACAGTTAGAGACAACGGAAACTTTCAAAGGAGCGGTCGTGATCTTTACCCTGTGTTCTGAATTAGCTGGCGGTAATAAAAATACGAATTTACGTTCACGAGCAAAGCGAAGAAACACGAAGAAAAAAAGCAGGGATGGTAAAAAGTAAAAGACAGCGCCAATAAACAATGCAGGAATCCAAGCGGATAACAAAGGCAAGCAGTTGCGTGCCTGAATCAATAGATCGAAGATCGGAATAAGCTTAAAATATCTTCTAATGGACTGGCTGTAAATATCCGATTTGTAATTGCAGCGCGGCGATTCTGCGTGGTGGTGTAGGGGCGGCACTGTTGATCTTGATGCCAATCTGATTTGTGCTAGGCCCCGCTTTCATGTACGCTATTTGCAAGTGCTTGCGTGCTACCATTTAAGGCTTCGATATAATGGAGCGAACGCATTCACTTACTCAAAACCCACGGATATTTGTTCTCATACCTCCATTTGAATATAAACATGATAGGATTCTCCTAGATTCAAGGAACAAACGCGGATTATATCAAACACAACGTTATTGCACAAAGGATATGAAGTACAAAAGTCTATGTATATTATAGAAGGGCCATTGGCTTTATTGAAAGCCGTTTCTGCTTTATACTGTCCCCGCCTTCTGAGGCATAAAGTTATTTTCACAACAAAGCATGCGGAGCCTCTGAGCTCCTTATATTGGACCTCTCTGTAGCCGACCCATTGTAATCTTAATGCTGTATTATATTAATGCGATAAACATCTCCGGGAAGATGTCTGTGCTCTTTTTTGTGAATTATCTCAGTTTAATATTGGCATGAACACAGTAATATCAGGGGTACCGTTTCTCTGGTCACGATGATATCTCTCGCTCAGATCAGAGGGGAAGTATCTAATTCTATTAATAGAATCTTTTCGAATCTTCTCGTTTAATATTTCTCTTTGCTTGCCACACAAAAGATAAGTAACCGCAATTGGATCCGTAATTTCAGAGCTTACGTCGAACTCGTCAATATTTTTTCTTAATCATGCAATTTGGTTTCCTTTATAAAATGCCATGATTTCATTTCGAGGAACGCATTCGTACTTTGTTAATATAGCAAGTTAAATTTCAATATGAACGCACGAATGGCTTGAAACAATACGCATGAATCATTTAAATACCGCGGTTTAGACGAATCAATCATACTTTAAATAAGTTACTTGACGCGTAAGCCGTAATACTGGACACATAATTTAAGGAACTAGCTGCGGGCTGCCCTCGATTACTGAAATATGTGTGTCATTAAAATATGACATGTTATTAAACATAAATAACAGTGACCACATAAAAATGCTCGTGCTGGATGACAAGGCATGAAAATCCAAATTTAGTGAGCATTATGTCTGAGAGCGTACCAAGCACGCACAATGAAACTTTACTTGGCGGAGTCTCTACTCAGTGAAAATCCGATAAGTTGGATATGGTCGTCTTTCACGCTCAACCTAAGATGCAGGTTTGAGTAAGCAGGACATCAGAAATCGAAAGCACAGACATGGTCGTTCAAAGTAATACTCTGTGCTTGTCTGAATAATTGCCGTATTTAAGTCCACGGATTTAGTGTCCCGGGTTGCGTCACAATAGAGTATTTAACTTGAAAGAAACTAAAACGCATTGTTTGGTGCGACCCGTGACAAATAGTGGCATTTTACTCGTATGGTTCACATTCTAGAGCAATTGTTTGGATTTGCGGTTTGCTTTTTCAATACATTAATGCATGTGTTTATTTACTAATAAATCAGCACCTACTCTTTTTTGTAAAAACAGTAAGCACAAATTAAGAGTGAAAGGTTTTTTATGCCTCAGTTACTTTAAAATGAAAGATTCGAGTTTTCGAGTCATCAATGTATTTGTGCCCTAAAATGCAATTTTTGGAAGAGCTTCCATATTAACTTATTTTATAATTTTTCAAAAGCCATCAATCTGTTGGGTCAAATGTAGGTAAATACATAAACTTCATGTATTCATCTAAATTTGGACCCCAGTTTCCTATTTATATAGATTATTACATAGCCTACCTCAAGCACACAAGTATGGCGTCCACATCCCGCTGAGTAATCGCCACGACTTAGACCCAGATTTATGCCATGCCATTCCCACTTCACCACAATGGAATATTTAGGGCGAGAACGAAACTTTTGCAACGCGAGCGCTCATATTTTATTTCTGTCATGCCATGTGAATGCTGGTACGAGTAGGTTTGTACTTATGGTTTGAAACGGATAAAGGATTCATTTTCACCTGTGTGCTCAAGTTTGAAATTCGGTAAACAATATAAAAAAAACTCCTATTTAATGCAAGGTCCAAACAATAATGTCGAGCAGAAAGTTGTACCTAATCCAGATCGAGAAAGAAAAATTCAGAAAAAAAATCACTTGAAACACAATCAACTTCAGATTTAAACTGGTTCATTCAAACAGTGATCTTACACAATGACTAGCTTGATTCCTTAATACACGACTCAATACGAAATATTTACATAAAAAATAAACTACAATAAGTACACTCATTGCAGAAGTTAAGAACAACATCTACAGATATAGACATTGTAGCTAAGCTTAAAAAAAGCCGAACTTGTAAACGAGAAAGGTATGAACCAGAATAATATTTTTGACGCGTTTGCACAATACTTTACTTTGGCTAGGATTTAAACACGTAGAAACCAAGAGTTTGTGTTGCGGTGTGCTATTTAACTTGACTGTTGTGTAGTCACAGAGAGCGGCGAGTCTACGAATAACTTTCTTCTTCTTCTTCTTCTTAAACTTAAGAGCTTCTTCGAGCTCGAGCTCTTGTCAGTGGAGTAATTGCCATTATTTTCTTATGTGTGCCCTTTTCTTGACCTCCTGATATGACGTCACATTTACTTTTTCGAATAACTTTAGGAGACCCAAAATTATATGTTGTGGACGAAGACGTTCACCTGGACATAAATACACATTACATATTAAAATAACCATTCAAATACAAATATAAAAGTTAGATACTTGTTATAAAATATGATCGGAAGTTTTCACCTGCGGTCTCGGATCGCAATCGAATCGACTTGTCTAAGGGCTGTCTGAGATTATACTTTTTATTGATAGTCATATTTTATCGATGTGACAGTGTTTATGATACTCACTGTGAGAATATCTGATCGTCCCACGCAACACTCAGATACAATTGACATGTAATATTATCGATAATGCACGAAAGTTAAAAATCGATTTACCGGCATCGGGATGCGATATTCGTCATCGTTATTGAGGCCGGCCATGGAAGTGGTCATAAAACGGTTTAAGTACCGATGCATTCCACTTATTAAATCATGGTGTGAAGTTACACTCAGCCAGTCAAGGCGTGAAGCCGAAGTAAGGTTGGAACGTGAATAAATAACGACACTCGACTCTTTAGGCTCTTTGGCCACTAGTGGTATAATATTCATGAGAATGTTATGTTTTCGTACCAAGATTTGTAAGAATAAGCAAAAAGCTGTTGATTCGTCTCGCGTAAAAGAAAAGAGATTATTTTTTTCAGTTTTTTTAACTACCTTAGGGATCAAAATAATATATACAAAAAAGAAAGAACTTACAAAAAGTTTTATATTACCTAAACGTCGAAAAGTATATCTTTATCCATTACTGAACAAATTTCAACGTAGTAATATAGTTAAGTAAGGTGAGAAGCTTGGTACTAAGTTTTTGGAATAAGGGGTAAAAATTTTAGAATAAAGAATAATTAATAAAAAAAACACTGATTTACATAAATTAAGCTAATATTGATCCTACTCTATATTTAAGATGTGTGATATCATTATTCATTTCACCAACGTTGGTGTTCATAACACAGATATTACCATGCCATTTGAGTACCCATTGTTCAGAACTTCAGATTATGTTCATGGATATCACCGAATAATTCATTTCTAGTTCACATTTATGTCTCTACTCACAAAGTGCGCGGCATATTTTATCGTTAGTAAAATTTCAAGCCGTTCGTGCTACAGCCCGGGGCACTTAGTGTCAAGTGTTAGTTGATTTGTGGGATTTATTCGCGAGCATGCTCACTCGAAGGCGGCACTTGCGATGACTTAGCTCACTTAATTAATTCAACACTTGATGTTTCAATAACACTCAAACATAAACTTAGAGACAACATCTTTCTAAGAGGCGTTTCAGAAATAAATTGTTAACCTAGGTATTGCAAAACTTGACTATAAGTCAAATTTTTGCAATTTCCTGACATCTTTTCAAAATAATCATCTTACCAGTGTGTTAGATGATAAAACCAAATTCAACAATTATAATTATATACCTACCTTTACTTATCCTTTAGACTTTTTATAAGCAGATCCCGCTCGAAGGACCATTAACGCTGGTTTTTTCAATCATGACCGATTGCGATCTGCTTGTTAATTTGTACATTGTAAATTTCGTTCCACATTGTCCTAGTGCATTGAACGTTTAGATTTGTATCGTAGTGTGAGACTGTAACAAAGCACCTAGACTTATTAGGCTAGGATCCCACTTAGTGCTTTACTAATTAGAATGTGATGGTATTAGCTTATTGTGGGTGTTTACTAACTCTTCCACCTGTGGGCTTAACATGCGCGCCTCTTCATCGTTTGATAAATTCAAACGTCTTTTTATCATATTAAAAAAGGTTTTTACAATGTTAAATTAATGTACTTATTTGTTTTCATAATGAATAAAACTTGCCTTATTAGTTCAAAAATATTGGAAACCATGTGGTGTAACAAATTTGATTATTTTATCGACGCGATAAAAGATATAGAGGCTCACAAATAGTGGGTTAAATACTAAATTTCAAACATCACATCTCAGTAATTCCATCCTATAAATTCAATCTTGTCCGTGCTGTTCACGCCTACTGTTTGTTCGTGAGTAAATCAAAGTTTCATTTTATTACCAACTACTTTTACTACCCCGTGTGCACTAAAGGAAAATCGATACTTAACTTTGAAAGTATCCTACTTTCTTCCGATTAAATTCGTTGTGGTACCGAAGTATACAATGAAGCGTTCTCCAGGGTCCACCTAACCTTGTAGTTTGGGTTTTATTGGCGGATGAGCTGTAAATTCAAGGTTCAAGACAATCAAGGCGAGCTTCCCGTGTTCGGGCGTCTTTACTTAAAAACACATAAAATTATAGTGCTGGGACAGCAAAAATGGGTTTAGCCCGTGGAAATCCGGTTGTGTGCTCACAGCTTTACAGTATAGGGACTTTCTGTTCGAGGTAAGTCGGTTTAATTGGCAAGTCACGCCACGCTGTCGGCTGGGGTGGCAGATAACGCGCTAAGTAACAGCTATACATGGTATAACTTGAGGCACCCACTTTATTAGGTTCACATAATGAACTCCGCAATGAAACTGCTTGACTTTCACATTTTAGACATTGTTTTATTAAGTTTATAGAACTGCGAACACGGCTAATTTTGGAGCATCTCTTGTCAACTTTGCTACGTAACGTATTTATAAAAAATAGTTGAAAAAGGGCATCTTTCACCATTGTCAAAGAATCATTGTCAAATAAGCACTATCATCATCATCATCGTCATTATCAGCCGAAGGACGTCCACTACTGAACGTAGGCCTCCCTCATGGCTTTCCACAACGACCGGTTGTGAGTGGTCTGCATCCAGTGCGATCTGGCGCAGCGTAGGACGTCCATCGACAAGATGGACAGACGACCTTGTAATAAGCACTAACCAGCGAATAATTTGAATATAGAACATCATTTTGCATGAGGTATCTGGCAGATGACGCAAACAAGAACTTTTAAGACATTGTGAAACAGGCCGTGAATCTACTTACTAACCTATCTGAGATTTATATATATCTATATTTCCAAAACTTCATTATTTTGATTTCATTATTATTTTTTCACTCTTTCATATTGCCACCTTATAATATATTTCCAAGAACATTGAATTGAGCATTGGCAAATAATAATATTTCACCTAACCACGTCTCACAATTAACAAAAGCTCGAAATTCAATTCCATAACTGAAGTTTCAGAAATTCAGGCAAGCATTTTAGCTCAGACGGGGAAGTGAAAAGACAGGTAACAATTTTGGAGAGATAATTTGAGCGAAATAGTAATAGTTGGCGGGGACTGAATAATTGCAATTTGCATAGGTTTGAATCAGACTCAATACAGTTAAAAGCAAAAGCAAGTCAACGAAACAGTATTTGAGCTGAAATAGAATAGAAGCTGTTTGGTTAAGTAACATAATAACTAATATAAAGTTTGCCTCTTATTTTAAGGGTATCATTGTGCGATGTTATTATGTTTGATTAACTTTTTCGAGCTTTTAGCCAAATCATATAGTATTTGTCTGGAAAGTTGTGAAGTCTGAAAATACTGACATGGTGCTACTTAAGGCTTCATGCTTGAGTAAGTAATAGTGCCTGGAAATTATATAATACTTTACATAAAATATTTTTGCTATTCTTTTACTACTACGAAAATTATAACTTAAAATATTTTCTTGTATTTAAAAATGGGAGTCCAACAGGTAACATACAATCATTTGTCTGTTATTATTTAAAAGTTATTTGTAAAGACAACTTTTAAATAATAACAGACAAATTAATAAAGTGAAATTACATACGATTAAATTACATTGTACAACTTTTGATGTACAAACTCATAATTTGCACAAAATGCTTAGCGACATAAGGCTCTGTGCACACGAGTGTGCTGGGAAACTTACCTTCGGGCCACCGCTATATTTGCGGCTTGTTTAACTTCGTCGTCGGTTAGATTTCAGACCGCACAGAGGCAATTAACAACAACATTTATTTGGTTACCTTTCCTCCTTGAATAATATTATTTTTGGCACATTATACTTACTTACATAGTGAGTTGAGTTTATTTTTGTAACTGTATCCAGATATGTAAATTCATACTTTACGACTTTTGTTAGATATAGCTGCCCGACTGTCGCACTCAATATTAAAAAAAATACACTAAAAAACGATAATAGTACCTGAGTCAAAATACCTAAAGAGTGGAAAAAACCCAATAAACTGGAAGCCGAGCGAGTAAACAAGGCTTGCTCCAATAAAACTGGATGAACAAATCCGAACCCTGTGATTGACACTATCGACCACTACACTATTGCTTTAAAGGGTGGAAGACACAACGACCTACATCTATCCTCATTTTGGCACCGACTTGAAGTGCCATGGGCCCAAATTGCTCTACCATACGACTTCATATATTATTCATCAGGACAGCTGCTCGTAGTAATTCTGCATTACTTATAAAACAACATAAATCAATACAACCCTCCTTGAGTTGGGACAAAATGTTTCGGTCTGGTTAAGGGTATAAGTTAACCACCTGCTTACGTCGCGTTTCGGCAATAATGATACCCTTGTGAGGTAAAAAATGCGGCGACCTCGATAAAAGTTACGAAGAGAAGTATGAACGTAAACCTAACATAAAATAGAACGGTTATGAAAGGTCTAGAGCCGTCCGCTTGTCACATCAAAGGCATCGTCGTAACGTTTTCTGATAGTAAACATTTTACTAGTTTGCGAGCCTGGGAATTAGAGAATTCGGTGTAGGTACATACACATCAGGGTATAAGTAAGGTATGATTTGCTTAGAATCTTATCAAACAAGTGTGCATATTAGATAAAGTAATCCATAAATTTTCACCAGAATTATTTTCACACCAAAGCGCAAAGTTAGCAGGAAAAGTAACCAGCTTTGTCGTTCTGTCTGGTTGTTCTACAGTCCACGGACACAGCGTTATCTCCAACAATATGTTAACATGTCCCAACTGTATAACAATATTTGAAACACGAAACTTCTGGAAAGCAAGACGTTACAGATAAACTGTTTCCAGTGCACCGTCGCGTGCGGGGCGCAGATCCATTAATGTATCCACAGCGCGCCGCCAACAAACAAATTACGAATGCAAACACGGGCCAGCACGCGAGCCAGCCTTGAGTCGAGAGCTGGCTTTGTCAGGGCTAGAAGCTTTTCATGCATTTTTTTTAAGTTAAACAAATCACTTTGGGCTTGGTACAAACAAACGGGTGGCTAGATGATGGGCAGTTTAGACTTTTTGTTCACGGTAGAGTCAATTTTTGCAAGACAGTTAAATCTGATCTCTGTCAAAAATTATTATATTCTTAAGTGAGCATAATATACATATCTCAAATATCTCAATCTCCTACTAACTTTAGTCATTAGTCATTAAGTAGGCATAATCAGACTCAATCTTTATGATGAAAAGGTTATTACAATGATGCTGAAAACAGGGGTCAAAATTTCACGTAGCTTTATAAATCAGATAAAGAGCAAACACCTACATCATACCTACAAACAAGGACCTCCAGGACCAGGACCAGGAGGAAGTGAAAGAAGTAGGTACTTCACTAAAGTGGTATTTACCTCCTTCAAATAAACAATCTTCTGTGTCGTTTTACCTAGAACAGTAATATCTTAAACGTCAGCCCTTTATATCGCAGCCGATCAGGCGGGTAATTTGATAAATGTTATTGTTATTGGCAGCGCCAACAGAGGTAATTGTTTGAGTTTGCCGACGCTAAGTGAACAGAAAATATAAGTGCCTAAGTAATTTCCATCAATTTGTTTTGTCCACTGCTCCAGTAACGTCGAGAAATGGATAAAACTTTGTCTACCTATTTTTACCACAAAAATATACCGTCATGTAAATATGAAATGGCGTGCATCAAAATTCTCCTCTTATCTTTCCAATTTTCATCTCTGCTCATCTTCAAGTTCCAAGTGCCTGAATTCACAAGATTAATTTTAATGATCCACTACATAAAGCTCACCATCATCTCCGGAATGGTTGTAAAACGAACAATCCGAGATTCAATAACATTTATCCCATCTAAAACACTTCATGTGAAAATGGGGCCAGCCGGCGTGACCCTTTGCCCATAAAAAGTAACGAGATCTCATGTAAAACTGACTCTATAGCTTTCTCATTAGCCCTGACATTTTCGTTTACAAATCTTTGCTTTTCTTGCTTATATTTAGTAACGGAGAGATATTACTTATATTTACTAAGATAGGAGAAAATTCATAGAACTATCTACTAAACGCTGTGCTAGTAAATGGTAATTGTTCTATCATCATAGCTATGTACGTACACGTTGGACCTAAGTCAGTTAATTACTAAAACAGCTCAAACCTAATACCACCGTAAAAGATACAGAATTGTTTTCATAATCACGACTTGAAAACCCACATGCATTGAAAAATTTCATTAAAATCCATAAGTAACTAATAGATTTATGATAAATTGTTTTAAGACGTATAAGATTACATATATATTTAAATTGCTTTTTCTCATGTTTATGATTTTTCTTGTCTCAAATCAACACCCTGAGATGCATTGTTAAAGTTAGGTTCAAAGATAAAATTCCAGGGATGTCTTCCACGACACATATTTGCATACGTAACAATGCTTTCGTCGAGTTTTGAGCTACGTAACTGTACGTGAACATGGCAGTTCCTTTGCAGACATGTAAAGGACGATTCACATCTCAAGTTTTCAGCAGAGTGTAATTTGTTTTTGAGGGTGCCAGTTGCTAGTTAGTTCTTTTGCTGAAAAATACATATAACTGATATCTCTTTTGAGGTTGCGCGTCATCAATTAATTGATCAAGATTGAAAAATTCAGCGAACCTTTGGTAATTTAAGAATGGCACTAACATATAAAATGACGATACCAACAAACTGTGGTTCTTCTTTTTCTTCTATCTCATAATCAAATGGTAGATAAATGTTTTCAGAAAACCAATCGTCGCTGATAATTTCAGTATCAAAGCCATGACATCATCAATGTTACGTTACGTGAAGGTTAATTAAATAAAGCACCACAAAAAAACAATTGCCAAACCAATTCGCGGACCTAATTTTGTGTTTATTTTTAACATTTCCCTCAACACGTTTGGCGATTGCTTTTATTTTTAGCCCCGTCAGTTGTGGATGGTTCCTCCAGGGTGGCTCACGTGTCGGCTGTCTCACCCCCGCGGCGGGTGGCACGTTACTGCCGTGAATATCCAAAAGACTGTAAGTCGACTTACAGTGTTTTTGCTTAACAGAGCTCTATCGATTTCTTTTTGCCTGTATAATAAGTCCCTTAAGTGACATTATAAAACATTTAACGGTTATTTTAGAAGATATAGCAAACAAAAATACACTGTATTACTTAAAAGTTAGGGTTCAATTCAACAGAAAGACTGTAAAGTAGTGTACAGTGTTTTGGCAAAATAAATTCGGCGATTTGCTGGAATGGAAAAATTACAGTGTTTTGGTACATGCACGTTGTTGCTAGCTAACCAGCGTAGGCTGAATTGACAACATGATTGCTATCTCGCTCTTTCCCACGCGCTTGAAGATTCTTCTGCCTTTTCGGCATGATTATAATGGTTCAGTTAACGTTAGTTGCATGACGCGACACACGTCATCGCCGCTAGTGATCGTAATTTTTGTGTACAAGTGTAATTCACGTAATTAATTGGGTTGAATTGAAGTGATTTCATGGTAATTATTATACTTAACAATGACTTCTAATCGCAGTAAAATGTTGGTGAGACTATCAAAACAAAATATTCAGCATTACAATAACACAGATTCTGTAACTGTCGTATCCAGTGTGTTAAGTGATTGTTTACAAAAAGATACAAAAAATTGCAATGACCACCAGGACGACGAAAGCCGCCTTCATGATAGTTTGGAGTGTAGAAACTGTTTGAGCCCCATTGTTCCATTAAGCGAGACTCAGCTTGATGAATGCCTATCAGAAACGTTAGGTGAAGGAGTTTACACCCAGTTGATGCCTGCTTTGATGTGTGAAAAAACATTGTCGGTTTCAAATGTTTCATTGGAAGATGTTCAACGTTCTACTAATACTTCGCATATTCAGTTTGATAGCAGTGTGTGCCAGTCATCTTCAGATTTTGAGCCTCTTGAAAATTTAGGCACTCAACCAGGAAAACAGATAAGTAAGAATCAAGAATATATTGTTACTACTTCTGATCACAGTTTAAATGGCAATGCTAACGATTTGATTGAAAATACTTTAGAAAATATTCAATATACAACTGAAGCTAAATCAAGGCAACCCTTTGAACTTACAGATGAAATAAGGCAATCATCTTCTTGTTTAGAACGTTCTTTACTACGCCCAGTGTCTCCAACCCCGTCAACTTCGTATTCTCCTATAAGCATAGAGACGACTATGATAAATACTGGTATTACAGTACCGGCAAAGGAAAAAAGGCGCATTTCTTTCCAAGAAAATATAACAACTGATGAACTTAATTCTGAAGAAACTTGCCAAAAATCAAAAAAGCCGAAACGAAACCGGAATCCAGAAGCTGTTTTAGAGAATCAACGATTAAAACACCCAATGTTGTCACCGTGCTCGTGTAAGAAACAGTGCATTCAAAAAATTCCTGAAACTGAAAGACAGTCTATTTGGACTCAATATTGGACCTTAGAGCGTCAAAGACGCCGAGATTTCTTATCGAGGTCTGTAGAAAAACTGGCCACTGCAAGTACAAAACGAAAAGGTGAATCTCGAAGGCACAATACTCTCATATGGTCAATGAATGATATTAAAGTGTGCAAAACCTTTTTTCTAAGGACCTTGGGATATACAAACGATGAAGCTGTGCAGTCAGTTTTGAAAAATAACTATTTAGAGCGTAATAACAATCCAAAGATAAACGCTACACCGGATCTACGAGGTCGTGGAGAACCATCCAACAAGTTTTCACAAGAATATGAAAGTCGTTTATGCGCATTTATATTACAATACTAGCTGTGCCCGCGACTTCGTCCGCGTGGAATAGTGACTTTGGATAGAATTTTTAATTTATAGGCTTATGATTTTACAAATAAGATACTTAAGTATAAGTACTTATAAGTACGCAAGATATAAAGTATTTATATAGTACATTTTAGTACTCACTTATCATTAAAATTGGCCATATTACAACAATAAGAAGCAAGTAGTAGGTACATCAAAGGTGATCAATTATTATGACCATACCGATTATTTGGACGTTCACAATTTGTATTTCGATTAGGAATTCCTTTGTTTGATAGGATAATATGGTTACTTAACTTTTAACTACTACTTTGCCACAAAAAAAAACTACTACTTTACTAACATTTTACTTTGTTGTGTGGAAAAAATGGATCTAAATATAAATTTTTTCATGGCACTCTTTTGTTATACTTTGGCAAGTACCATAAAGTACCAAATATTCATTTAATTTATACAAACCAATATGGAGGAAACACTACACATTGAATTAAAACACTTTACAGATTCATTTCCACCCACATTTATTTTAAATTGTTTCGCCTCGGCCCCGTCCCGTCTTAGCCCCGGCCCCATCGAACGGGATAAAAAGTATCCTATGTCCTTCTCCTGGTACTAAGCTACCTCCCCACCGTTTCGTCCCGGTCCCGTGCTACCCCAGCCCCGGCCCCGTCTAGCGGGACAAAAAGTATCCTATATGCAGTATCTTATGTCCTTCTCCTGGTACTAAGCTACCTCCCCACCGTTTCGTCCCGGTCCCGTGCTACCCCAGCCCCGGCCCCGTCTAGCGGGACAAAAAGTATCCTATATGCTTTTCCTGATTCTAAGCTACCACCCCACCAACTTTCAGCTAAATCGGTTCAGCCGTTCTCAAGTTATAAGTGTTGTAACAAACACGACTTTCTTTTATATATATATATATATATATATTTTCTGCCTACCCCCTAAGTCTATTGGCGTGATTATTTCTATCCTAGTTTACTCTCCAAGTGATGCTGAGTCAAATAAAAAAAGCCCCATCAAAATCGGTCCAGTAGATTCTGAGATTAGCCCGGACAAACAGACAGACAGACAGACAGACAGACAAAAATTTTAAAAATTGTTGTTTTGGCTTCTATTACGGTAATTAAGACCCCCTGTAACAATTTTTCATAAAAATCTTCAATGTACAGAAATCGATCTTTTACAGTCTTATTATATGTATAGAAGATAATCCCATTGCATCACACTATAATTCCAATCATGCACCAAATAGAAAATATTTACCTGTAGGTATAAGTTTTACAACTATTTATAACGATTTTAAAGAGCATTGTGAAAAAAACAATATTAAGATATGTAGTTGGACACATTTTCACGCTATGGTGAAAAAAATGAATTTGTCAACGGCTGAATTGTCTCAAGATATTTGCACTAAATGCAGAAACAATAAAATTGCTCATGAAGGACTGCCACTCCCTTGCCATTGTGATGATTGTATAATGATAGGCCAACACTTGCAAAATAAACGAGATGCCCGAAGAGATTTAAATTTAGCTGAAGATCGCAGCAACAGTTCAGAAGGCAAGGAAGCAGTTTTTACCGTCGATATGCAAAAAGCTATTTGCATGCCGATTCTAACAACAAAAGAATATTACTTTTCTAGAAAACTTGTTCTTTTCAATGAGTCTTTTGTGCCACCAGGCAAGAACAAAAATGCAGCTTGCATCCTGTGGCATGAAGGTGAAAGTGGCAGGAAGGCGTACAACATTGCCAGTACATACATTTACTTTATTAGAAAATATTGCAGAGACCTACCGTTTTTAAACTTCTTTTTAGACAATTGCAATGCCCAAAATAAGAACAAAACTCTTTTCTCCGGACTAGTAAGGGTTGTTAACGATGACAAAACAGTCATTGAAAGGCTAACTTTAGAGTATTTTGAACCAGGGCATACGTTTATGGCTGCAGATGCAGTACATGCTGCTATAACGAAGAAACTGAAAGCATCAGGTGAAGTTTACGACCTGGAAGATTTTGTAGCCAAGATTAAGCAGTCGAGAAAGAACCTGGATGTTGACGTCCTTAAACACAACGACATGATGCTTTTTTCAAATGATTGCAAAATTGCATTTCCAAAAGACTGGAATATTCAAAATCTAAAAGTAGTTGAATTTAGACGAGGAAAACTTTCCCTTTTTGCCAAAAATAGTTACAATGGAGATTTCAAGGAAATCCATTTTCTGAAAAAGAAAGTTGAAAGAGACTTAGAGAAGAAAATTAGTGATGGCATAGATCTTGTAAATGAAATAGAAAAAGAAAATAAGCCAAGAGGAGTGAGAGAAGTCAAAAAGAAGGAATTATTGGCGCTGGCGAAAAGTATGCCACCATCACGACGAATATTTTATGAAGCTCTTGAAGTAACAGATGCACCTGATCTTGATTCAAATATTGATTCTGATTTGTAGTAGCAAAGTCTGACTTCTTTGTAACGAAAATTATAGAAGATATAACTTTTTTGTTTGAGTTTAGAGATGATGATTGTTTTTTTGTTTTATTAATACCTCGTGCCATAATGTTGTTGATACTGTCAAAATACATGTCAACATAGTGTTGTGTTTTTTTTAAGAAGGTTTTATAGAGTCAGATGCACTTGATTTTGATCAGATATAAAAATGCTTATTTGTAGTTACATGGGCAGTTTTAGAAATGACACCTTTTTTATTTAATGTAGAGATGATGATTGGTTTTATTCTTATGGATACCTGTGTCATAATGTTGTTGGCACTGGCAAAATCTATTTTTTATGAAACTCTTGCGATAGAGTCAGATGCATCTGATCTTGTGACAAATGTTGATTTTTATTTGTAAAGACTGAATTTTTCGCAAAGATACTATCTAAAAGATAACCCTTCCATGTTCAAATGTTAAGAAGATAATATTTATGTTTAATTTTATTGATGTTTCGTGCGATAATGATTCTTAATTAAACTTTATGATTGGTAATTTGGTTTTCATTAAAAAAATCCTTTTTTTAACACATTTAAGGTACTTTTCACGACAATACAGTCTTATGGCTTAATAAACACTTGCATATAACACATCGTCAAACACTGTACAAAGCTATACAGTTTTTTGGCTTTTAGGGCTAGTACTCCATTATGGCAAATGTCTTGGTAGAACAAGTTATCGGTCATATATTTTAGAAGAGTTAACTCATCTGAAAAAAAAATACATGGCTATGTAGAAGACATATATAACTTACTGTATAATTAAAAAAAATATTAAATTTCGAGTTAACAAACACGATAGAAGCCAATAACCTAAAAAAACTTGTTTTCTCAAATATCTCAAAAGTGTTTTTTGCAAAATACCGTGTATTGGCTTGGTAGGGCAGGTTACAAGCCTCTACTAATTTCGCAGTCTCATGGGCCGGGATCCGTGCATTTGCCTGCCTGTTGCCACAATCCCGTCTTACTGAACGGATTAAGGCCTTTTGTGAGAATAATAAAATTGATGCTGAAATTTGCGTTGTGGCTTACTGTGTTGCGAAGTTAAATACGGATGAGATAATTGTTTGCGTGACGTGTTGCGATTGGACGGTACTGTAATAAGTAGCGACTTAAATGGAGTTTAATGGCTGATGTTTTTTGAAGTATGCAACAAGCTGAATGTTTTACAAAGCGACTGTAAGAGATAACTACAATGACCTTAACTTCAGGTGTAGAACAACGTGTCCAGAAATTCATAGCCACAATATAATTATAATAGTTGGTAAAACAATATGTCGTTTTTCTTCCCTCATTGATACAATACCTGTAATTAGATATAACTAATTTGGACGCACATGTTTGACTTGCAATGCTAGTTGTAATTTCTAATTAACATTACTCGCGGCATTGCCATCAAAAATCCTATTACGTGGTTAATCCGACAAATGAATTTGTCCAATGGTAATGCGTTTGCATCTACACAAAGCACGTAACAAATTAGTGCAAATTAGCAATAGGCCAGCAAAGCCGATTTATTTGCGCAAACACTCAACTTATTTGTTTTGCGGCCGAATTACTACGAAAATATCCAGCCACTGTGTTTTAGCGGACCGTGGACGTAACTAAGTAAGGATCAGTAGGTCTTTTTCATTTACTTAACTATCTAAATGACACTCAAAATCTACCAATATATATCCAACATATTGCGGTGAGGATTTCAAGTAGCTCTACAATGAGCAATACTTAGGCAAAAAAACAATATACGAGGATATACGTTAAATAATCATAGACTTGGTGACTATTTTGTGGTCATCTCATGGATGTTTCAATTTTGGCTAGTAAACAGCTCCAATAGTTAATCTTTCTCATGTAAGTTATGCTCGCTTTCGCTAAAAAAATACCAGAAAATGTAACAATTTTAAATAAGCGAAATATAAGTCTTTAAAGTTTAGCAGACTTTAGGTAACGTTACTATGTCAGTACTTATAAGTTATTATTACCTATTTAACAAACAATATGATCTATAACGAGAATGAGCCTTTTGCCCATTAATATCTTATACCGGTAGCCAATGGCCGAGTTGTTAGCGCTCAATTCTATTCACTTAGTAAATGTAGATTTAGGCTACCTGCACTGGAAATTGGCTAATTTGGAATTGAATAATAGATGCTTCACGAACCTATTTCGATTTGACTGGCAATATAATTTAATAAAGTTTCATCAGTGTAGGCTTCAAACAATTTTCTAGAGGCTGTCACAAAACCAAAATTCTTAATATGATATGAGATATTTTTGGTTTAAGAAAATGATGTTTTCGGTTAATTATTGGAAAAATCAAATTGCGACTGAATGAAGTAAACATATTTTCATAAAAACATATAAACGAATATTACTGTAATGTACGAAATACATGTTTTAGCAATTTCACATATTCTTAAACCAGCACAAAGAAGACTTAAATTAACATTGCTGCAACCAAATCTGTTTGGTTTTGTCCAATATCAATTCATTACAGTGGTGAAGATAAAAACCAATGAAAGATATCATTTACAGGTCAATATGGTAATTTGTATACAACAAAGGTCACAGAGAACTAAGATTGACAGTTCAGTAGAAAATCTCAATAACCATGATCATTTTGTTGGACAAGTGATATTTTATTCAAATTCGATGAAAACATAGAAAGGTCAAATTGATAAAAAGTAGGTTCCGTTTAACAAAATTGAGAATTCAAATTAGTCTTCTCATGACTAATCGGAATGCTTGAATAAATAACAAAACAATTCAAATCATTGATGTTGATTAAAAAAATTGGCACCGCAGCCAATATATCGTCACTTCCAAGAAGCGATTATACAAAACTGCGTTGTGTTCCAAGCACTATGACTAACAGCCACTTAACATTCTGATCAGCCCAGCCCCTTAAAAGTGGAAATAATCCTACATCTGTGTAAGAAGGATGTTAAGTTACACACATCGACATGTTGCTTACATAACTATAATGATATTTGGTGTATTAACTGATAGATAATTTATATACTTAAATCATGGAGTGTTTCATTCATCCAGTTCATCATTATATATAAATGACAGAAGATCTAAATTAGACCATTTAAGCAAACTGGAAACTAAATATTTAAGACTGATTTCTGTGCATAGCCAAAGAGAGAGTTCAGAATTTAAAGTTGCACTACAAATCGTTGCAAATAAATCCTTTACAAAGATCGAATGGACAAATCGCAAAGTTCATCTCCACTCCCGCTCCCAGCTCACGTAAGGCGGCGGCCAGATGGACTGATGCGTCACGTGCCGTGCACCACTCTTTGGTGCAACTTCAATTTAGTTAAAAGTGCCGGAGAGCGGGCGTGATCTAACTCTGTCTGTGTGCACTCGGCTTTTCAAAGCCACTGTCACTGGGGAATTCAATTCCATAGTTTGTTACTACGCGCGTCCAAAAAATTGAGTGTTAAAGTTTTACGGTTCATACGGAGCACTTTCAAGAGTTGTATGTCATCATTCAATGCTTAATCTTGATACATAATTAGCTGAAATATCAACAAATATCGTACATATCTATCTAGCTAAAAGCTTCAGTGGTAAAACTTTAAAAATTTCGAAATCTACCACTTGAACCTTTTCAATTAGAGATACTCAAGACTCTGCAGACTTTTAAAATGATTAAGACACTCCACTTGGTGAGCGTATGCATTCAATCTAAATGCACAAACTTTTAAAGCAAATTGCAGTCGATAGAAGATGTAATCACGCTAAGCCCTTAATCCTCGAAACTAAAATACCCGTCCATTCCGTAGTTTTCATTCGGAACGCCTTCGCTGCAAGTTTTTCCTCTTATATCAAAGTGTCGTCCCCTAAAGCCGACAGAAGCTTGGAAGCAGTTTGTTTTGGTTTATAATTAATTTTGGCTTCAAAGTTTTCGCCACAAGCATCTCCGCTATTCAACATTCTCAACCGAGAATTTCATTCGTTATGATTTTATCACAGCTAATGCACAATGTTATGGCCCTCCCAGTCCAATAAAATTTGTCGTGCGGCTTTTTATAGATCATGTTTAACATTTTTTTGGTGTAACACAAAACGAAATGTGTTTGGATTATATAAATTGGTATTTGGGAGACAAATAAAATGTAGCCTTCTTTATTATTACCAACCTAATCGGGTCATTATCGTAGATTCAAAAAATGACACCGGGTTTCATAACTTTTAATAATGCACTCGATAGCATTTTAGATTTCTATGGTGTTTCCCACAGCGATCGGAGTACCGACAGTCAAGAGTCAGAAACAAATGAGAATCGAGATAAAACGAACAAAAAAACCTTGTAACTGCAGTGGCATTACGATTGTCAAGGAATCCCGACATGGGCCGGTTCCCATACGTAAATAAACTCTGTCAATCCGTGCCACGCTAGCCGATCACATTTCCATATCGCATCGAACACTCGCGTGATGTTCACTCCAAAATATTCATGTTGCTTGTCACTTTCTGGTTTTTTACAATGGCCGCGCCGACGACATGTGTTCCGCCGGCCGGAACCGCCCTATGATATTAACATACAGTTACCGGCCGTCTAAAAACCTTTTTAAAACTGTGACATGACAATGATGCGTTAACATTCCGACAATAGCCCGCTAAAGGCAAAATGGGGAATCCATTTATTTGAGTTCGCCTGTTTACGTCCGCACTCCCATTCCTCATTGTAACGAATTCAAGCAGACTCATCAAATTAAAAACAAGATAGATAGATTTTTAAAATATAGACAGCTTGCCTGCACTATGATTTACCCATAAAAATCTGATTAGGTACATGAAAATTAAACACTTATTAAACTTACATGATAGCCTCTTAGTTGAAGAACAAAAAGATATACGTATGGCATTCAAATTTAGATCAAATGCATGATATATGAGGCATTTTATTTCAAACAAACGTGAATAATCTTTAAATTAAAATAAATTGAACCATTGCAGGTCAAAACCGATCTTCTAATTTTATTAATGACTGTTAGGTCTGCACACTCACTTATGGTTTAGTTAGATGCCCGTGTAATTTCGTTGACTCTAGTAGAACAACGGATATTTATGTTTTAATTTATAGCTTGCTTAATGGGTCTTGTAAATAAATAATTACGTATCTAACCGTGTTCATATCGGTTGCATTAGGTTAATGGTATTTTCGCGTTAGTGCCATGATCAATATGTGTCTGAATAGTCAAAACTATTTAAATGTATGTCAATTAATAAATTAAAACAAGAATTTGATATCCAACGGCGAGAATTTTAAATTAAAGTCCCCAATTTTTGTAAGTTGATAGTTTGAATTAAAATAAATAAAACCAAAGTTATTTTGTTACCATAACCATTGGAAGTAACATAATTATCGGCGGAGAGAACACTAAGCTACAGGTGGTATTTAATTTTGTGGCCAGTCTCACCACACGAGCCACTATTAACTGTAATCATATTCCAACTAAACCAAATTCATTTCATCGTAAAACCGTTTTTTGGAAAACTGAGCGCGCTAAATGCCAACCGCTTAACGATTTTCAATGTGGAATTAAAGAGATAAAGCTTTGTAGTTTGTGGGTTTTATTAGTAATTGGATTTTTGGTGTAGAGTATTATTAAAGGTACCACCTACTAACACAGCTGTAATGTGGTATATTATAATTGATTGGAGACTCAAACAATATACATGTTTTGGCCACGATATCATGTGATGATTAAGTGAAGACGCGGTCGAGAGTGGATCATGGCAGATCATGGCTTTTACAATTTAGAGCAGAAAATCTATCAAAATTTAATTCGAAAGATTCATTATGTGCGCTTTTATTAAGAGAAAAGGTTTTTTAGGGTTCCGTAGCCGAATGGCAAAAAACGGAACCCTTATAGTTTCGTCAAGTCTGTCTGTCTGTCTGTCTGTCTGTCTGTCCGTCCGTATGTCACAGCCACTTTATTCTGAAACTATAAGCATCACATAGCTGAAACTTGGTAGGTAGGTGTATTTTGTTCACCGCTTTCCGATTCAGAGACAAAAAGTAAGAAAAAATAATATTTAAGGGGGGGCTCCCATACATGAAACTAAAACCTAAATTTTTTTTTTACTCAAACCTATGCGTGTAGGGTGTCTCCATAGACAACATCATTTTAAAAGACCTATCCATATAGGTCTTTTAAAATGATGTTGAGGTTTCTAAAACCATTTTTTCTAAAAGTGTAAGGTTTGAGATATAGTCGCTTCCAAAGTGGTAAAATGGGCGTCCCCCCCATCTAACGGTTTGAAGGAGATCGAACCAGTAGTTTTTAAGATATTGCACATTTTATCAACCGCAAATATAACTTTGTCTTTCATACAAACACTATGAAAAACAAAGTTATTTTTGCTGTCGCAATATATTGTGATGTTTTCGTTAAGTGAAAGTAAGTGGACCCTGAATTCAGTTAAGGGTGGCACGGAACCCTCAGTGCGCGGGTCCGACACGCACTTAACCGGTTTTTAAATTAAGTTCCCTGAGAGCTCGAGTAAAATTGCTGTGATTCCTAGCACACGATCGAAAGACAACTCAACAAAGGGTTTGTTCTTTATTATCCTTTCGTAACACGACAGTATAAAACACATTTATTTTATTCGTGGTTATATTTTCAGCCCGTTAATGCACTCGGCTCCGTTATAGAAACGGTTGAATGGATTTTAATGGGCTCCGCGTTAAATTATTATAAGTTACACTCCACTATGGGCTCACGCCTCACTAGCGTAGGCGGGGTCGTAAAAAACGAATTAATTTATAATCTTTCGCTGCACTATATCGCGCCACGACAAAATATTTGACGACACGTTTTATTATAGAATTTGTCAGCAGATACATGGAACGCAACAACTTTACTTTTATGAATATGGAAACAAAACAACGACGCTTTACTCATGCGAGTTTAACCACTTTGCAGCAGTGTGTAATCAAACTGTCGTATGTTGGAAATTAAAACAAAACACGAAGTGGAGTAAAATGATGGGAGTAATTTTAAAAAGTTTTGGTTGGTATTTATTCTGTAGCTATTCCTTACTAGATTATTGTATGACGCATGGAACACGTTTGAAGAATACTAGTGAGGTAGGTACTGAAAGTTTTTTTTTTGCCAAAAATCCTCTCTTTTAGTGAAAAACCTGACGACACCCTAAGAGTAAGTTGCACAAATAATCAGTTGAGTTACAGCTATAGAATGACGGTAAAGTTATGATAAAAGTAACGTTTAGTTTAGTTTAAAGTCAAGGTTAAAATTATTTAATAACATTTCTTGAGAGGTTAGGTACTGTGTTTACTTAATTTACTCTACACGCCGTTTCCTTACGTTTTTATTACATTTAAAGGTTAAAAAGCAAAACAACAATTAATTAGTCAGCGATATTATGATCGCACTCAGTACAAAAGGTGCTTTTAATATTGTATCAGAGAGTAATATCAAAGATAATGGTGGGTTGTCCGTCGTTACACTGCTCTTGGAAATTAATTTAAAGTGCATGGGAGTGGTAATTACAACGCAAAGTAGCTATTAAAGTAATAAACAGACGGATCAGGGACGATTTGCATGCTAATACATTGTTATAAGTATATGCTTGTATGGGTGTGGGTTGATCCTGCGTTAGATTAGCCGAGCGTGAAGATATTTTGTAAGTTAAAACTAGTTTCAAATATTTACTTCTGTGTCCGGCATTTATTTTAGAGACAAATTTAGCGACTTAAAAAAAGTTACTGTTTTTATAGATATCTACCTACAGACCTACCTTTTTACCTTTTGTGGCCTTTTAAGAAGGCCACAAAGTCTTCTTTTGCGTTTTTTTACGTCGCCTGAATAGTTTCTGCTTCACTCAATGGTTGACTGGTAGAAAATGCTTTAAGTATTAAGTCCGCTATTTGTACTTTATTTTGTCAGTGCAATAAATAATAAAATAAATAAATAAGAGTGATACTTTGGTGCCCTGAAACCGTACGGCTGCTTCTTCTTGTTTGGCTGTTTACTTGTAGTCGGCTTCACATTTGATGGCGCCTGGATATACTGTTCTTTTTTTTAAGGTGAAGAGTATGCATTGAAATACATACTCCCCACATGGCCAGGTGGAAGGTTATATGAGGCTCTCCTCTGTCCTTGGTAGTCTGTGCATAAAGCTGTGCCCGTTCAATATCTTTATTGAAAGTTGTCCACCACGTGGCCGGCTGCTGCTACGGATTAAACAGTAAATTCTAAAATATAAAAATAAAAATAATTCACGATATTTATTATGCAGTTAACATATTTTTTTACTACAAAAGATAAGGAGAAACTGTTCCCTTTACCAGCGATAAACGAAATAAGCATCCCCCTAGTAAATACGTCTTGTAATGAGCAATAGAAACCCATCTACTATCATGTGATCGTATCGTTTGCCCGATCGAAGTGGCACCCCCTGGCGGAAAATGGGGATGTTTACCTTGACGACGAGAAATACATGTCAGAGATACCTTTACCAACATTCCGGAAAGGAGAGACGCCTTTGTATATTTTTTATTTCTTCCTCCTCCACCATAGCTCAGACAAGATTACTTTTTAATTCTCTTAATTTGTACTTATTTAACATTCTGTCTTGTAAATCGTTGAACGAGGCATGTTAGACAAATAAACGTAATTGATACTTTTTTAACCACAATTTAATGTCTGCCTTTTTATCTTCGTCCATTTATAAGTGGCGCTCTTAGTTTTATAGCTTAAGGCGGTATAAAATATGAGTCATGGTGCAACAAAATTAAAAAGTTTGACCTACAGCGTTATGCATGCACTCTCATTTTAGGCAACGATCGAGATTTGTGGTCGTAGTAAAATAAGCTGGCGATTCCTCGTGATGAAAGTAAGATTTATTATACAGAAACGCAATTACGAGTCACGAAATAGGCTTGACAAAAAGCTAGCAAGTCCTCATTACACATGTATGAAATCCGGTCTCCTTTGCATGTTTATGAATCTCTTTGACCATAACACGGTGTAATTACAGGCCAGCATTGAATGCGTTAATTATTTTTCTCTTGAAAGTAATGTGGTTGTGCGTGGCTTTGTTTCGGCGTGCAAACTTTATCGTGCTTTAGGCCACGCCTATCACTAATGCCGGTTCCTGATTGGTTCAACGGTTTCTTTGTTTCAAACCGCAATAACTTTGCCCAAGCGCTTGCTCAAATTAGCGGGTAAAAACTCTTGAAAGAAAAAATGTGGAACGAGTGGGGGATTTCGCTTATTGTTTCGGTTTACTTTACTCATATTGTTTGATAATACTGAGAATTTATATAATTAATTATTATAAAAATTTGGCTTTTATTTGTATAGTGGAACACTTCCTATACTCAGGAAACATTACTAGCCAAGGGAGGCACATACAATGTTGTAAGCCCCCAACTTAAGGTGAGCAATATTGCAGGTTATGTGGTGAACTTTTCTAACTCAAGTTGATAAACATAAACGTTTCTTCTAACAACAGGTGAGGTGTTCCAAACAAGATTGTATCAAAGGCTTTACCCACAAAAACTTAAAGATACGAGTAACTGTAGCACCAAATTATAGGTTCATGTACTGAGGCACATTACTCTTAATTGTGTGAAGAGAGCGTTTCTCATACAAATTTGTTCAGAAGCGGCATTGTTTAAGCTGTTTAGTGCAGTTATAACGCGGGTGTCCGGTGACGTGCCACACGCATTGTGACCTTTAATTGATAAAACACTAACCTACTTCAAATTGAGGGCCTCTTAATGAAAGAGGAGCTACTCCAGTTTATTTTTATACCAGAAATGGAATGGAATTATTACCAGATTTAAAATTATTTGTTTATTAATAGTGTTTTCCGTGTTATACCATACAGTTGATTTTGCAACTCCACCAACGAATAGTAATTTAAATATAGAAGGTCATTTCGTAAAAATTAAGTAGTGAAGAGATCTCGTTCATGGGAACTAATTCAGACAGCCTGAAACAAAGCATAAGTTGGTATAGACAGAGACAAAACATTATCAAAAATCAAATTATAGGTTGATCTTTATAAAAGTGATCAATATAAATAAATATCAACAAATCCCCTTTATATGAGATTCGGCTCGTTTTTTGAGGTACACATACATAAAAACGTCCTAAATAGCGACCATCGTCCATTTCTCTCACTAAAATGTAATAGGAAGGTTATATTACTAACAGAATCTTGCGGTCAATGTACTTATAGTCACAAAAACTAAATCGTCATTGCACATCATCTGTCATAGGACATTAAAGTTGATTAAATAAAGTTGGTAGTTACCTTCAACACGTGGAAAAAACTGTCGTAGGCCATTTCCCGTTTTAATGTGGATAATAGTTTTACCAGCTTTTATTGTCTTAAGGGGAACCATCTTTATTTATGCGTACTAGAAAGATCTAAGATCTCTTTATCTCAAATTCTACCAGATAATATTCATATAACGTTGTGCAATCTAAAACTTAAGTACATGTTATGTTTAAAGGTTAATTAAATGTTCAATGTTAGGTATAATAATATAGGTTATATTTAAAAAACTAAGATCTAAACATCATCCACCTGCTATCACCACTGACAATATTTTTGACAAATCTGTGTCTAGTGTTTTTATTTTGTTTTTCAAAATTTATTATCTAAATAAAAATGCTTTTTTCCTATCATTACTCCAAAAAAAAAAACTTGAACCGTTGCACCTTAAACTAATGTCAAACGACCGGAGTAATTTTAGTAGTTGCTGTAGTTTCGTTCACGGCTCCAAATGTTTTTCTAATGCACCTTAATGGGTGTCTCCAAGCTCCGACACGCATCGTCTACTCCGTTTTCCGGCTCTGATGCCTCTAAAAACTTCTGTGAGCAACGACTTTTTGTTCGTTAATCCAAATTTTGTCCGCCATTTTGCTTTTTGCCGCAATATAGCTGGAGGCCAATTCTCGTGCAATTCGTAAACGAAAATAGTTCACCGATCGATTTTTTTTTAAAGAAAAAACAGTTTTTGCTTTATCCGGGTCACGATTTCTTTGCATTTTGATTTCTTTCGTGCGGTAGTTTTTTTTACGTTGATATATTACTTGTTTTTTTCGATAAAACTCGATACTCGTAATCGAATTACCACACGAAATAAATTCGATCAGGCGAGAATCGGCCTCCTGGTTCTTTGCTTTGTAGAATGTTTGAGAGTATTTTAGGTATATTAAGGGCCTGTTTCACCATTGACTAATAAGCACTAAGCAACGAATAATTCAAAAATGGAACGTCATTTCGAATGATGTACCTATTGGGCAGATAACAGTCAATAATTTATTAGGACATTGTGAGACAGGCCGTTAGTATATCATCGTAGTATCTATCTACATGTAAAAGCAATAATGGGTGTACTTTTATGTTCACTTTTATCTTAAATTTATGATATGTAATAAAATTCATACTTTACCTACCATTTTTATGATAGGAGACGAAATTTTATTTGCGATCTGGTATTATCTTCAAAAAATTGTCTTTTTATTTGGGTGTCAATTTTCAGAGGTTGCTTTTTTAACGACTCTCTTTTGTTTTCATTATTTATTATCATTCACTGTTCTATAAACATATCGAATTACAATCCGATGCCCTCGACCGATTTTATCTGTTTTAACTTGTGAATAACGCATCATGACACGACCATAATATTAAAACGTGACCACTGATTGTAAAATGATGTATTTTATGAAGGTAGTAAGTTTATTTTATCGAAGCAGTAAAAATTAGCTTATTATTTAAACCATTTAAAATATGAAATACGTATGTAAATAGTAAATATGTTGTTTTGAAAGTTATAGGAATAACTCAATATTGTTTTGGCATAACAATCGATACAATGTAAGTTACCTACAACTTTTAGTGTGGATTACAAAAGCACTAGAGATTATATTCAACGCCGTGAAGATCGTCAGTGACTTAATACATCTATACTAATATTATAAAGCTGAAGAGTTTGTTTGTTTGTTTGTTTGAACGCGCTAATCTCCGAAACTACTGGTTCGAATTGAATAATTCTTTTTGTGTTGGATAGTCCAGTTATCGAGGAAGGCTATCTATAGGCTATATAACATCACGCTATGACCAATAGGAGCAAAGATATGTGGTAAATGTGTAAAAAACGGGAGAAAGAAGTCACTATTCACGCGGACGAAGTCGCGGGCAAAAGCTAGTATTTGATAAACCTTCGCCGTACGATAATAGGGACAATGAAGCGATCTCGCGGCAACGAAATAAATTCAGTCTCCTCGAAGGAATCATTGCAATTACTCGACTCAATGAACACAAATCGATTTAATCGATGCTTTACGATCCTGCCGATTGTCGTTTTAAAATCGCCTCCATACAATATTTCCGTAGTAAGACCACTCCAAAAAAGGACTCGTTTGTCGTCGGATAATAAGATCGGGCCATCACGAGAATAATGGGTAATTTGTTTCGAATAAAAAAACCTGTAAATGGGCCTTAACGCTATAATAAAAACAGAGATATGGGCTCGGTGGGTCGGATCGAGAAATGAATTTAGATTACAGGTTAACGCCGACTAAGTATGGGTTCTCTCTTCACCTGTGCTTCAAAAAACATCGGGCAAAAAACGCCTGCCAAAAGAGGGGAAGATGGACGTGATGTTTTTGATATTTGTAATTGATTCCCACAATGTATCCCTAATTTGACATATGCTTTTTAGGGGAACATGTGTTAGATTTGGGAGATTGTATTTTGCCAACCACATAAAAAAACATGTATTAAAAATGTCATGATCGGAATATTCTTTCATTTAATTTTGAGTCAATTATTCTAACATCATTATTTATAATAATGTAAATAGATCGTAGTGGATAGTGGACGTCCTTTGGCTGATAATGATGATGATGAAAAAGATCCTATAAAATGATAGAATGAAATCGAAACTTATCAAACCTTGAAAAAAATGAATACACCATTATTCCATCCATATCGTGGATCCTCAAAAGCTGCGATAACTTTTTGTCGTTCAAAAAACCATTCTCATATTTTGGCAGTGTGTCTTTCAAAGAAAACGTTTTATATTTGGAACGAATCATTCGTTTTTGCCTCGCGCAAGGACGCAAAGTTGTGACTTGGGATGACAGAAGGATGTTAACCGCGAGGCCGTCTTATTATAAAATGTTTTTGTGACGCATTGTAACTTGGGAGATTCAACTGAGTTCATGATATTATGGATTACCTTTAAAGATGGCATTTGCAGAATCTTAATTTCGTTATTGAATTTCAATAGGGTAAATATAGCTATACTACGCACAATATGACTTAAAACTTCCTCACGAATCACTCTATCTTATATACGTAGACCCTTCAAAAAATACATTGAGTATTTTAGAGTTTATCGCGAAAATATATATCCATATGATATTTTAGCTTTTTGTTGTGTTTAATTATTGAAAAACGTTAATCCATCTCAATTCGATAAAAAAGGGCCATTTTCGTTGAGTATTGTTAAACATAATGAACTAAATCATTTTTATTGAGGCATTTGTCACATTTACATATTACGTTAAGAAAGCTATTTTTTTTGTATTATTTTTGAGATACGAAAACAAAGAAGTTACAGAATCAACTCGACGAATAAAGATGCAAACCATCTCCAACTCTACTCTTAAGAAGTTTCACCAACTGATATCGCTTGATCATATAATACAAACAGGTGAAATGTAATAACTGCTTTAGTTATATGTATTTTACTTTCCGGAGTTCACAGTACGGGCACTGGGTAGATAATGAGACCCTTCCGTTGCGATACTATTGTTTTCCACATCGCAAACAGTAAAAGGGTTAAGTAACCCTGTTTCAAAGATTTCTCCATCTCTAGAAATGCGACATAATAGTGTGCGTACTTTAAAAGTGACACAACAGAATTGCGACACACTTAGTAAAATGTCAGCTGAGAAAGTGTGGAAAGCTCAACAATAAAGCTCTGCTTTAAGTGACATCTCTTTATCTAAAAGAATATTGCGCTGTAACAAAGAAAGGTGTATTTCTACTAAATGACCAGCTCTTAAGTGGTTCGCTCAGTGCATCATAACCGGTTACAAGGGGAATAGTTCTGAGCCAGAACCAGCCAGTGAGGTGTCAGTCGACTGTCGATATATTTAAAGTCGAAGTTGGATTATTTCGTCTGTGATGAACGGATGTCAATTATTGTACCTATACTATACTATAAGCAAGATTTTAGTATCATAGATTATAAGACACAGACAAATATTAACCAGGTTTACATTTAGTTTTAAAGATTTTGATAAATTTTTACCGAGTTTGTTGCATGAAATGTAAAAAGTAGTCGTAATAAACTTTTTTCCTAAATCCTTTTTTCGTTCACAAAATACCCCTTTGAACACTTGGTGCCAAAATATTAACGTCCATGTATCAAAATGATAGCATAAGTCTCAATATTGTCGCGCCAATAACGATAGCTAATTATTTTACCATAACCACAATTACCACAAAATGCGTATCTCGTTAACCTTATCGATGAATATTTCAGTAGTTAACCAATTTATATCGACACAATAACCTTTACTGACGACATTAACGCATCGATAACATCAGTGCTCGATAAACTGCGCATCTATAGGTTTATCAAGTATGGCTACGACGGGATGGTCCAAGGGTCCGTGACTAAATATGCCCACGCGCATTATAACTTATGGTGCCTCCAGCAACTCGAGATGCCATTGAGTGGCGGCGTTAGTGTAGCATTATTTATTCGAGAGTAATCTTTGCGTCGATGAAATAAAGATTAAAACTTTCAAGTCCCTCAAAGCTCCAACTGAATCCGCATTTTAAACGCAGTCCCATTCCTCGTTGTCAGCGCCGAAGTTTTCTTTCGGTAGTCGTTTTAATTAAATTTAACGCACGTTTCACGAGGACCCCGGTGTAATGTGATTATAATTGAGTTTTGATCAATTTTAGATTTGTTTGACCCAAAGCAATTTACGGAACGTGCTCGGAGAATTTAATAAAATACCGTTTGTTCGAATGTGCAAGGTGGATTTATCTCAGTGAAGTTATTTATGTCTGTTTATTGTTTCAGGTAAAAACATAACCCGTGCGCTGAAACAGCATTGCCAATTCACCATAGATATATTGCTGACCTATCGTACAAGGTATGTGTTCAAAAAATAAAATATATTATCGCACCCCGGATGACATTAACTTACTCGTATTTATATTTATTTCATGTTTTGATATGCTATTTTAATTATTTTACAACACAACATAATTTAACAGGCCCCGCCCAATCCTAAACTGTAATACTATGAAGACCCGTCAAAACACAAACCGTCATTCGCGAAAAGTAAATCAACGTCTCTTTGACATTCATTAGTTTCATAAAAATGCCTCCCCCTTGAAATAAAAACTCGGCGAATAAAAGCTCGTTAAAATCACTCGCTGGGCGACTCTCAATGAAAGTTTCGAACAGTTTTTTTACTTATATGAAAAAGCCGATCTAATTCATAGAGCACGACTATTTAAGGGTTCCGTACTAATAAAAAGCGGAAAGTTAATGTGAGCTCATACTATATTTTTATTTTACAAGCTCTACTATTACACTTGGTCGTTGTTTTTCTTTATTAAGAATCAATCTCGACGAAAAAAAACATATTCCACTTAAGTCACGGTACCCTAAAAAGAACACAGGAAGTGAGGCGTATTTAATCATTACAAGCGCGGCAGTAATTTTTTTCATCTTCTGAATTAATTTAAAATTTGATTCTATTAACATAATAAAATAAATCGTTGAGAGGCCGCGGGCGCCGACGTCGCTCCGTATCAGTTTGGGTCGGGTCGGGAGGTTACCGTTTGGTTGTATAGCTAATATTTTGATAGGTACTAGATGTTACTAAGCATGTTCCACGCCGGCATCTCGGGGGCTTTGTTCGTGTTTTTGTTCGGGCTCAAGACAAAAACTAATAGTGTGGTAACCGAACAAAGGATGTTGTAACGAACCCGACGGGAATATCGGCTCTTCGGCAGGAGTGTTATTGAAAAAAATGGATCGGTTGTGTCGTTGTACGGTTTCTTGTTGCGTACAACGTTAATTAGTACGGTTTCTGTCCTTGTTGTATTAGTACGTTTATTTTTAAATACATTCAAATTGTAATTTAATCCTTCACATTGAACTTAGGTAGGTATAATGTGTGTGTTTTTGGTTATATTTATTTTCCTCGTCCATTTTTCTATGCACTAAAAATTCAATTCCTAAAACTGAGGCTTACTTCATGAGGAAACAAAATATAAAACGACGAGTTACTTACAACCACTATTAACCGCCAAACCTGTCTTATACAACAAACGCAAATACAGCTTTACTATTCCACTTTAACTGCTTCTAGGTACAACAATTCTCACAAATTTGTTGCTCTATCTAAGATCTTAACAATGATTTACAGACTAGACGGTGCACTGCTAACAAACAACTCGCCATTCAGTTCTATGCATCTGGGTCACTCAATTTCTGCATTCAGACCTCAGATGAGATCTCACTTTATAGTAACGCACTCTATTTATATAAGATACTACGGCTTAATCAAGTGGATCAACCATGAATAGGGCGAAGTAAGTTATTTAACTGTTTCAAGTGTTCTCAATGTTCATAATATAAAAAAAAACAAGTTGAAGTTGAAGTCAAGAAAATTATCCAAGTACTTTCAAAACTTCGGACTTTAGACCCTAATTTACAATGTTCAATTCGTAGTACCCTTATATTTGGTTATATTTTAAAAATAATATAGCCGTTACTTATTCTTCGCAACACGCAGCACCCGAATTCCAATAAGTCATATAATTTCTAATAAATTTATTTTGCGATACACCATTTACGGAATTGTAAGGAGTCATTTACATAAATTAATTTCGGGCCATAACCAAAAGATCGAAAGTGTCGTTCATGGTTTCAAAATAGCAATATCAAAGGTTGTAAGGCTCCATCAAACGATAAATAAGTTTTACCAATATTAAGCATGTAGCCCCTGGAATGTAAGCAACATCCTAATGAAGCACTAGCTTGTTACCGCCGTCTTACCACCACAGAGACAAAATCACTTGCGCCTTGCGTAGTCTTTTGTTTGGAATAACGCCCATGTTTATGTGACATATGTGCTAGCGACATTCGTTTGAAAGTGGCATATCAGCAGAGACCTCAACCGTACTTCTACCAAATAAGTAATAAGTTACGCCAAAATAAGTCATAAATGAAAAAAGTCGAGTAGGTAAATACCTAACCACGTCTAAACCCCTGAAATGTGAGCGGCACCCTAATGGACAAACACGCTTAGCATGCATACGGCGGCGAAATGAAGCGGAAAACTGATTTTTGCTTGTACACACGACACACATCAACCTACACATCCCCATATTTACCTGAACCCTTATGGCATATATACTCAGTGCATCAAGAGGTCAGTTTACATTGGTAGTGTAGACCTGGGTTTATATCCCGTACTATCCAATCTCCATAATTCAGGTCTGCCAGCCAACAGGATCTTCGGCTTTTTGCGTTGGCTGATTTTGTATTATAGTGGACACAACAGACATGTCAGTAGCGTGTTTTATTGGCTTAGGAAATTAGATTTGCCTATTCACAATTTTCGTAATGAAATTCATTAAAAAATACTATGTGTTTTTGCTTGATTTGAATAGTTTGATTTAAAGATAGTTTTATTGTGCGAGCCCATTATTGTGCAAGGTTCCAAATGAACAAACGAATTCGGGTTTAGACCCGTCATGTCTAAAACTTATGAACAAAAAATGGTATGTGTTGCCAAGACGCCCAAAAAATAACATCTACAATAATGTTTTAAAGTTAGCACCAGAATACTAGGAACACAGAAACTAGCCAATTCATTTCAAAGTTTATCTCCTAGCCGGCAATCAATCGAGACTCCCACTAACACTTCTACGAACTAGTAAAACACAAAGTTGACACAAATCGACTCTACATACGATTCGATTGAACTGCACTATCAATCACGCTATAAACTTGTACTTACGTGCAGTAGAGTCATTTAGTCTTTGAAATAAAAACAAAAAGTAGAAAATCGCTTCAAAAAGTTGCAAATGTCACAGAGGCTAGAAGATTTCCTGTACTTTGTACACACAAGTGTTGGTGTGATTTATATTATCAATAAGAACCTTATTGCAGAATTTCTTATTTCAAATAATAACCATTACATAATGGCGTGTGTGCAATAAAGTATTTCTGTCTATCTAACATTAAATTTGGGAAAGCAGGGGTCAAAAAATTTGGCATTAAATTTTATACAGGGTGTGGCCTGTAATAGAAGCAAAAATAAATAATATAGGCCCTTTAAGTAACCAGTTATCAATTTTAAATAGTTTCAATTTATTTAATATTTATAAATTTATTGTTATTTTCTAACAAAATAAATCGAACCAGCAATGTATTGCAAACAAATTTGTCCAGTCATAGAACTTGACATTGTCATTTACTACAAGGAGTTAGCGATTTTAATATAAGTACGTTAATTAGGGATTATAACTTCGGATTACTATATCTCTGAGTTCAAGCATTTTAGAGCACTATGACCAGGTCCAGGTAACTAAGTATACTTAGTGGAATCATAGATTAAAATTTTTGCTTTTAATATCCACAAGTTGTATATATTGTACACACCACGTTGACAACAAAGTATAGCATTAAGTCCACCTTTTGTACACTTTTATTTGTGCAAAAAAGTTAAAAAAAAAAACAAATATGAAATGCTCAATCTCTCTGGATCTACGTTTATTGTGGTATCACATTCAATAGCGCTCGCATTAAAATTCATTGAAAACTTGTCTAATATGGCAGTACGTGACAGGACTAGTGCTATCGCCCTTCAGACTCGGAATACGAAAATCCTACATCGATTTAACTCTTTATAAGGACTTATAAATATGTAACGTCTGAAATGGAGGAGCGAGAAACCTCGGCCACTGCACTTTTGACGTGATGCACTTACGAAAACAATGGCGTATTAAATTACTAAGTAATGTCTTAATGCGCAGGGCCAGTTTTAAGTCGTATCATTTGTCATTCTGAATATCCTCTTTATATTTCTTCAATTTATTTTTAGTATAACGTACGAAGTTTTTAATGAAACTCCCAAACATTTATGGTCAAAAACTTTGACTTACACTTACATGAGAATTGGATAATCCTCTTTATTTCTGCATAGAAATCTTTAGTGTTGACGATAAAACACCGCCCACACCCAAAAGTGCATTAAGTGGGCTATTATCGGTTCCACGAACGCATTAAACAGCTGTAAAAACAAAAAGTTACGAGAAATGTCCAGATAGTCGAGTTATCGAAATAACTGCACTGGTTTAGGGTTGCAAGGCTGCAGCCTAAAAATATTTATTTATTTAGCTTCACATATTTGTTTTAAACAAGTATAGACAATCTTAACAAACTCTGAGAAGTCTAAATACTTGATGAACTTATCAAAGTGGTGAGACTTGCGTCTTAATTCAAATTAGTTTAACAAAGTTCAGTGGCTTAATCAGACATTCACTTGAAATTCAAAGAATAACATAGCTAGCTCAATACGGTTTTGGCTTTCTAAAATAAGCTATTTAGCTAAACTAATAAATTTCTTGATGGAAAAGGAACTTAAATCGACGTTATAATGCGGTTTTGCACCCCTCAGATTTATAACAACCAAAAGTCGGATAATTTATAGGCCGATTTCGTTGTTTCCGTTCAAATGATCGAATCTGTCATTTCAGATGGCAATCAGACAATTGCCACCCCTAGCCCTAGGGCCGGACGCCGCTTATCTTCACGAAATAATGTAGTTTTATTTTAGTTTTGTCCTTGCGGCAACCGAGAGCATCATTCGCGCGCTATCTACGCCACAAATCAGAACCTCTGCGGAACTACCAGATAAAGACCACTAGTTAAAAGCAATCTTAAACCGACCGTCCACGAATGCTTTTTGTTTAAAAATTCCTCCAAAGGTACAGTCTGCTTGGAATGGCCCGTTTAGAAATGTGCCGAGTATCGTTTTACTGGAATACTCGATTCTTAAGTAGTCGATTACTCGATTTTAAGTTAACTGGAATCGGTAAGTCGAGCTGGAGTGAAGCGTTCCGTTATCGATTAATGCTTGCCATTAGTTTCAGATAAAATTGTAGCAGTTGTTTTTGTTATAGACGAAACAATTTTAAATTATAAGTTTGTTTTTTAAGTTACGTACGAGTTAAATTGTTTTATTCCAAGGTGCTAAAAATATAGATATATAATACGTTTCTCATAAATCAATATTTTATTTGTATTTATTTACTACGACGCAACATTACATGGTAAGCTAAGTATACAGCTCAATTATAATACCCATTGAATTGGCATGAATATTTGCTAAATCGAATACAAAAACCACGAAGTCTTGCATCACTAATATAATGCAGCGACTTATCTGCACGCGGCAATCTTATGCGAATACTATTTCGTTATTTTTGCAGAAGTAATGTAGATGAGCGAAGAAATATTACAGACTTCGCCATTAAGGGTTTATTTATGAGGCAAACACTGCTTCACTTGCTGGTGTTGAAATTATTAATGGCATTCAATGTTGCGCAAAAATGGAATAAACCAAGCATTGTTATGGAATCATACTTATTTTAAATAAAATAAAACAATTTCATGGAAATGTTGTTTGCTCAAGCTTAATTCATCGAAGCCTATTGATTTTATTAACGAACAAATAATCAAAGTTCTAAGTTTTAAATTGAATAATTTTGCATAAAGACAACATTAGTAAGAAAAACTTCCAAGACTTTAATTAGGATTTTATTAAATCTAAAATGCTTAGACGATATTTGATACGTCTATCCAATCGCAGTTCTTAGCTCTCGTAAGACTTCCAATGAAGTTTAAATGTATTGGTTTTGATATTGTATTAAATAGGTGAGTTATGGTTCTAATGGGCTGATAAATCAACATACTTACTTTATGTTATATAAAAAAAAACTAAAAACAAAATTCAATTTGTATTGAAAAAGGCAAAAACCATTCTGGTTTAGTGCTTTTATTCCTCATTTTAGTCAAATCCGCATAACAATATTATTTTTATGTGTAAGAACACAAAATTTTGTTTTTTATAGTATTTTGATTCTATCAAACGCAAAAATGAGCTTTATTTTGCAAATGACTAAATCGGAATCATTTCATCAGGCTCGCCCTGCCATAATTTACGAGTTCGATTTATTGTGTAACTCAATAATCTCCCATTTCACGATATCATTAATATTTCGTCAGCAACAGACATCCTAATTTATGTCATATTTCAGTGGATCGATAGAGATTTGATAAATTTTGAAATGGATAGAGCCATAATAATTGGCAATGGCGGCGGAGGCTAAGTACGCAGGAGATATTGTATTGTCCAGATGTGTGCGCAATACACAACTGCACTCTCTATTCCTTTTCTCTCATGAATTCGGTAAGATGGCAGTCCGACATGACCGATGAGAGATCAGGCGAAGGTCCAACGACTTAACGTGCTATGCGAAGCACGGGGGTGTTATCACCACCAACTTCCTGGTCCAAAGAATTTTCAAAACGTAGAAACACAGCTCGACACCAACGAGGTAGTCAAAATAATATATTCATTTACCTATAAGTTTAGTATTATAAATAGTGTCATATTTCTAATACTAAATGATAGCAGTTATCCAAAAAGCTCAAAACAAATATGATTTCGCAGCTACAAAACCATTTTCTGCAAGTTATCGTGCTATATCTCTCGCCATTAAAAGGAGCGAGTTTGAACTGCTTATCCGGACGGCAATCGAGCATTACAATATCACAGTGCATTCCGAAGGTTGCCCAGCCCTGCATTGTGTGAATGACTTGGCAGGATTTTCTTGGAACGCTGATTCTAATATGACGCGGATTAAGTACTTTGATATTTCAATCTACTTATGCAGTAGAGCATAAAGTTGAATTTCCTATCAGGGATAAATTATTACGGTTGCAGAATTCAATTTGATTACTTGACTATGGGGCGTGTTACCTTTTCTGGTTATGTGTAAGATATGGAGATGTCCACTTCTGCAATTTATCTGATGCAAGCCATGTCATGACAGAAATAAAACCAAGATGTTGCTTACTGCATAATTTTGTAATTAACTAGCGACTCTTTTTATGGATACATGACTATTAATATTTAATTATATCATCTATGAGTGGACCAAAATTAATAAGCCTTTTATTACTAAACAAACACAGTGTGTTTCTTGTGACACAAGGAATAACGATTTGCTATCAACTTTAGGTCAAATTGAATTATGGGTTCCCACATATTTTAGTGGCATATTGGGCCGAATACGTCCCATTGTTTTGACCCACAAACAGAAAGATGTTAAACCAGTAGAGTTAACATGAAAAAATAATAACTTTAAAAAAATAAACAAGGAATTTTGTTTTTTAAAACTGTAATATCAGAGCTCAATATCGAAAAGCACTGAAAAGGAAAAAAGGTAAACAAAACGAATGGCCACAGCCTGCGGCTGCCAACATTTATTTGTCATCCAACATCCATAAAAGCACAAATTAAATCTCGTAATGTTTGTTATTATTATACTTGACTTAATATTATGCCTTAGACCATTTAAAAAGGATATTTAAAAGTAAATATATAAAGGACAAAATAAAGTACATAGTGATATAAACTCCATGTGTTGATAATTAATCTATTTCCGTAACATAACAATTATTTATACAATAATCAATACAATCAATATCGATCTAATATCAAAACTATCTATCTGACAGGTCTAGTGCTGACTATGCGTGCTAGTGTTGTCTACCATAGTAATGCCATTATCGATTATCCGTCTAACAATAGGTACTTACTCGTGTATTAAGTATTTGATTTACAACAGAGACCCGAAAAAAAGTAAAACCGGTTAAGTGCGTGTCGGACCCGCGCACCGAGGGTTCCGTGCCACCCTTAACTAAATTCAGGGTCCACTTACTTTCACTTAACGAAAACATCACAATATATTGCGACAGCAAAAAAAACTTTGTTTTTAATAGTGTTTGTATGAAAGACAAAGTTATATTTGCGGTTGATAAAAATGTGCAATATCTCAAAAATTACTGGTTCAATCTCCTTCAAACCAATTTTCGTTGCAAGTTTTTGTTGAGATCTACATTATATATTTTTTTCAAAATTTTCACTTTCTTAGTTCAAAAGTTAGATGGGGGGGGACGCCTATTTTACCACTTTGGAAGCGTCTATATCTCAAACCTTACACTTTTAGAAAAAATGGTTTTAGAAACCTCAACATCATTTTAAAAGACCTATCCATAGACACCCCACACGTATAGGTTTGAGTGAAAAAATTTTTTTAGGTTTTAGTTTCATGTATGGGAGCCCCCCCTTAAATATTATTTTTTCTAACTTTTTGTATCTGAATCGGAAAGCGGTGAACAAAATACACCTACCTACCAAGTTTCAGCTATGTGAGGCTTATAGTTTCAGAATAAAGTGGCTGTGACATACGGACGGACAGACAGACAGACAGACAGACAGACAGACAGACAGACAGACAGACAGACAGACTTGACGAAACTATAAGGGTTCCGTTTTTTGCCATTCGGCTACGGAACCCTAAAAAGTAACAATAAATAAAACCGAAATTATTTTATAAACTGATAAAATGCAAAATTTGTTGGTAGTCACAAAATCACGGTCACTTTTATTATGTATAATAGTATCAAACGAAAGCAAAATTATTAGACTGGAAATAGAATCAAGTCCCCGGAGACATCCCTACGCCCTTATATGTGTGAACGAGATTTTATTTAAATCGTAATCACACTTTAAACATTTTGACACAATGACCTCTAATTTTATTACCTGAGGGATTTGCAAAGGATGCCGTGATCGATCAGATAAGCATTTTAAGCGAATTAAATTCATAAACTATTGTCTGTTACTTACTGTTATGTAATTATTTGACTATGTAATCTTATGTATAATATTATCAAACGAAAGCAAAATTATTAGACTGGAAATGGAATTAAGTCCCCGGAGACATCCCTACGCCCTTATATGTGTGTGTAAACGAGATTTTATTTAAATCGTAATCACACTTTAAACATTTTGACACAATGACCTCTAATTTTATTACCTGAGGGATTTGCAAAGGATGCCGTGATCAGATAAGCATTTTAGGCGAATTAAATTCAAAAACTATTGTCTGTTACTTACTGTTATGTAATTATTTGACTAAAAAGTCAAATGATTAAATAACTCTTTGATAAGTTTCTGCGTATGAAGTACCTAAATGTTTTAATATGAGTAATTTTAAACCCTTTTCATTGCGAAGTAAATCAGCACTGTGATTTTATAATCACAACTGGCGTTGACTTTAACTGTAGGATCAGCATCAATTATATTAAATTGGTCATTCATGTGTGCGCAGGGCTACGTCAGCGCAATACGAATGAATCTTTTAAATCTTATATGAAGAACGTATTGCGTGTACGATGTCTGTTTATCCAAATAAATATAGCTTCTGTTTCGTTTTTTACTAACTCTACATAAAAAAATAACATTTTTTATTTAGGCTATATTTTTTTTCTTTATTTTTTAACGACTTCAAGGAGGTTATGTGCATTCTAATTTGAACACCACCATTGACATGATGTTGACATCCCTGTTTTAAGCATGTGTGCGTAAGCTCGTGTGCGGACACGTACTAATTTCGCTCGAAGCGACGTCGGCGCTTAACATTCGGACGCGGCGCGAGTTTTAATTTGTGATCAATTATGCGCGAGAGGTTATTTATCGTTGTTTTATTTTATTTGCCTCGCCAGTGGGTGGTCCGATCACGATTTCGGGACGATGTTCACCAATAAGTTCCACTGATTGTGCCATAGAGCTATGAAATCGTGTTACTTTTGTTATCGATACTTTTTGTTGGACTTTTCGGTGCTGTGCACGATGGTACGGAACGGTGCACTGCGAACGGTATGAAGAGCTTTTTCTTTTTTTACGGATGTTTTATTAATACCTATTTCTTCTACAAAGCTGACCCAATTCTATTTCTAAAATGAAAGTATACAAGAGATGACATTCTAATTGAGTACCTGAGAAATCAAGTGTATTCAAAAACTGAGCAAATGCTTTGATTGACTCTTAGAAACCAGTTTGATAGCAGTAAAAATATATTACCCTATTTATAAGCGCTTCCGCAAAGAATATATAATAACTTTGTGTCACACTCCATTTATTATTTTGTTATGGTCACAAGACACTGACGAATATTGTTTCGTTTGATCTTAGTAGCTGTGATGTAATATCTTTGTTAATAAGTTAACCGCACCATGCTTGTAATTTCATCCTCTTTCACAAAGCTTTGTTCCTGTCTGTCAGTCTGGCCCTTTTCCGGAAAACCCTCATTTAGGGACGAATAGAAATATACAGGGTGACAACGTTATGGTATTTAAGCTATTGTTTTGTTGTCAAGAGGGCTAACAATTATTATTTCATGATTAATTCATTGTACATTAAATTGTATTGTTGATTTGCACAAACCACGAAATGTTAAAAGGTTATTTGATATTTTTTCTGTGGAAGTCATATTTATTACGTATTTTTTATTTTAAAAAATAATTAATATGACATAATTCTGACTTAAATTATCTCTATGCATGAGTATTTATTTAATCACACTATGCTCGCTAGTCTAATTTAGTACTTTTATTATTAAATATTATATGTATAGATAATATAAGATTATTTTACTGCTAATTGCTAAAATTATATTTTTTATTTAATTTTTTATGCTCCTGCCATCTCTAATCAACTCATGATCCTATCTAAGCGTCCGGCCATTTTGTTTTTGAACGAGCAGCGCTTGCCAGTTAGCGGTAAACTGGGAGCGTAATGTGATTGTAATTGAGCGGCTCATACCTGGAGACACCGTATTATCTGACCAATTACGTGGTTCAGTCAGACTGCCGACAAGCGTGGTTAGTTTGGGAGAGAGGGCTCATTGAAATAACACAATAGAAAAATAATTATTTGAAATTGTGAACTATGAAGTGTTTAATACACACTGCTTGACGTTGTTTGCCATCTGCACACAAGAGGACCTTTACAGCGCCAACCAGAAGGCCATTGATGTTGCCACTTTTTGGGCGCAGAAAGTTTAATTTCCATTGACTCGAAAAGAAGAAGAAGACGTTTGAAATTATGTCCCACTTATTAAACTTTCTGTATTTTCTGGTGGTAGACTGGTAGACATAATGCTTCTAAGGCCTAAAACTTTAAGTCCGCCAATTGTACAGTTTTTATTGCGAAAATATTTAAACTTCTGTCTAAACCTAAAAATGAGACATCACGAACACACAAATGTCCAAAATCCTAACTATACATAATGAATTTGAATGTCACTCTCTATGCCTTTAAGATCGCTGTCTAGACTAAAATTTAATAAAAAAATGGCAAGTCACATGCCGTGTAAGCAAAAAACGGAAAATAATCTCACCTTTGTAACTCCATCAAAATAACTAAAAAGAATCACTTACCATGTCCACTTCAAAGCGGTATTATTAATTTTTATTTTAATTTAATTGCCTTGAAATCTCGAAGCGAACGGCCATTCTGTTACTTAGAGCAAATTCTTACAATTCGCTACGGCCATAACTTTGATGCAAATGGCCGAAGACCAAAGACATTTGAAGTCACAACAGTAAATCACAGCAAAGGCTTACTCCAGTTTCTAAATGAAAATATGTACGACTTTCAACTAAAGTAACAATCGTTAGTATAATTGACCCACAAAATAGGCCGGGCCGGGCATTCGGTTAATAAGCCATTATGGACCGGATAACCGGCAGGGTTATTACGCAGGTAAATGGCGAACGATCGTAATGTGATTGAAATCCGGGTGTTTTTAAATGTGGATAGCAAGTCATTCAATTGGCCTCAATCTCACTTGATAGTAAGTGATGATGGGTCCTGTGTAGTATGGTCGAATAATCGATAGGAACTAAAATTACTGAATGAGTTCAGAAGTGCCTAGGCAGAGTCTTTGACAGCGTTGTCTAATGACTTTTTCTTTCTTTAATTTAATTGTATAGAACGTAATTCAAGATTCTAATACAAAAACGATCAGTTAACTGATATTTCTACGGACGCGTCTTGTTTTGCTCACGTGGGTTGCCTAGTGCCTGTCGACTGTTTATGTGGATTTATCCAGACAAGTGTTAATGAGGGCTACCCTTTTTGTGCTCACTGCTCACTAGTTGGTGCCACTGTCGCGTGAGTTCCAGAATATAGCTTTAAATATAGAGAGATAAAAAATCAAGTTTGCCATTAAATATTAACATTACAATACATCGGGCATGCCGCAGTCCAGCTTGGTTAGGAAGGATAGGAGTAAGTACCTAGGTTATTAAAAATTTAGAATTTATTTTTTAGTCCCCCTTTTAAAACACTCTCATTCATTGATCCGTAACTAGTATTTGCCAAAATTATTCGAAATTATGGCTAAATATTAAAAAAAAAATACCTACCGAAAATGCAAAATATTTTTGTACATAACTAGTGCTAATGATAAATAGATGGGTTTTCCAATTACATAGGTATGCATTTTCTTTGTATAAAAAACAATAAGGTTAGTAAAGAAGTTCTCTTGTTATGATGCGACTTAAATAAGGATATTTCTACATCTAAATCGTTTCTGTCTATCAGAAGTGTAACCGGACACTGCTGGCAGCCTTACAGCCAAACCTTTTTACCGCTACATAGCTACGCGAACGCTAAGCATTGTGACAACTCGAGCTTAACCGTTTTACGTTCGGCCTTGTTTGCGCCAAAACGTAAATAATATTAAATGTGTAAATCAAGGATAAAAAAGTAATCCGATTCTATTAGTATTGCTCATAGTGTAGATTTTGGACGTTGGAACCTGCATATTTAGGACATGACGTACGACATAAAAAAGTCGTTAGTAACACCATTTCTAACTCAGGAACAGATTTTTAGGGTTCCGTAGCCGAATGGCAAAAAACGGAACCCTTATAGTTTCGTCAAGTCTGTCTGTCTGTCTGTCTGTCTGTCCGTCCGTATGTCACAGCCACTTTATTCTGAAACTATAAGCGTCACATAGCTGAAACTTAGTAGGTAGGTGTATTTTGATCACCGCTTTCCGATTCAGATACAAAAAGTAAGGAAAAATAATATTTATTTAAACCTTAAAATAATATTTAAGGGGTTTTCCCATACATGAAACTAAAACCTAAAAATTTTTTTTTACTCAAACCTATACGTGTGGGGTGTCTATAGATAGGTCTTTAAAAATGATGTTGAGGTTTCTATAACCATTTTTTCTAAAAGTGTAAGGTTTGAGATATAGACGCTTCCAAAGTGATAAAATGGGCGTCCCCCCCATCTAACTTTTGAACTAAGAAAGTGAAAATTTTGAAAAAAATATATAATGTAGATCTCAACAAAAACTTGCAACGAAAATTGGTTTGAAGGAGATCGAACCAGTAGTTTTTGAGATATTGCACATTTTTATCAACCGCAAATATAACTTTGTCTTTCATACAAACACTATGAAAAACAAAGTTATTTTTGCCGTCGCAATATATTGTGATGTTTTCGTTAAGTGAAAGTAAGTGGACCCTGAATTCAGTTAAGGGTGGCACGGAACCCTCAGTGCGCGGGTCCGACACGCACTTAACCGGTTTTTACTTTGTTGGATTTGTCGCTGCTCCGAATAAGGCATAGGAGGAAAATCGAAGTTCCCTGGGACCGCTAGTACCTTTGACATAAATAAAGCAAATTACGTTGAATAACAATTGTCATTGAATATTTCCTCTATCCATGAGCTATGTGTATAAATCATAGAAGTACTATCCCCTGTATAAACACATCGACTTGGGTACATACCTGGTATGTCGGCAAGCCACTTACGCCAAGTGCTTTTTGATTGATTAAAGTAGTTAGACAGACCTATTATTTTATCAATTTAATTTATCTGATAGTAACGAAGCAGAAAACTTGAGAATGTAGATGTTACGTAAATGTACGATGGTACATACGTTTTAGAAGTGGATCCGTAGAATTTAATTAAAACTTGAAGTACCTCGAGCGCTCATAGATGAAATTAATTATCCTTCAGTATTTTTTATACTTCTTCGTTTAATATATTGAAGACTTTTAATTTGAGACTCTCATTTTGTTTTTAATGGTGCCCTTATTACTTAGTGCCGTATTTTATTTTTGGCATATAATTCCGCATGCGGAGTGCTTTAGGAATTTAAGTTACTTATTTTGTTAAGATCTTTGCAAAGTAATAAAACACATTTTATTTTTATCGCAATTAAAATACCTCCCTACCGCACTCTATAAGATGCAAATTCAGTGATTGTGTTATCGGTATTGGTATAAAGATCCATTTATTTGATGTTATCTGTAGCTTTTTGAAGACTGCAAAACAAAGGCGTTACAATAAATGTGTGGTAAAATAAAAAAGTTATCAAAAGAATATTTAAGTTTATAACATAAACGTTTTATTTCAAGAAAATAGCAGCCATGACTAAGTTTTATTCTATTACTTTCAAGTAAAGTGGTTTTAAAAGCTTACAATCTCAAAGTTCATGAGTTATCTGTTTAGTTCTATCCAAGAAACCTTTTCGCAATAAAGAAAATTACGGCGATCCGGGCAATACAAAACATTTTATTCGCCATAGGAAAACTTAATGCTATAAATTTTAAAGATAGGCGCTCTACAATTATTACTGGGGAGATAATTATCGCTGTGCTTTCGTTAATAACAAGTTTAATGGCCATCTAATAAGCACCTTGTTACTGTAATAGCCGAGATATAGAAACAAAGCGAACGAACTCAGACCCTATGTATTATGTAGACAACGCAACTCCCTGCGACTTTAAATTTCAGTCCGTCCTAACTAGATGAATTGAATGTCAATTGTGACTAAATCAATATTTTAAAACGAAGATTTATTTTCATTGATGCGGTGATTTTGAAACATGAGCTCAATAAAATGCCGTTAAAATCGCGAAACGCTGTGCAATGCACTTAAGTTGGATTTTGACACACGAAGTACACTTACGTTCTCTACTTAGATATTACTCTGTGCGAACAAAACTGAGTGTCCGTATCACAAATGATCCTTCGTAATAACCGAAATTACCCTTTTGTCCCGAAGTTACCTGTGTTGTGTTACGGTGAACTTTCGGAAGGCGAAATCATGATTTATGAACTAGTGGGATGGAAGTTAAAACGCAAAGTCCTTTGGAATAGGCCTTGCGTGTAATGAAGTGAAAACCCTTTATTAGAACGTAACGTAGAATTTGCATGCTTAATCAACGTATTATTTACGAAATGAGTGTGGTTTAACGAACAGAGATTGGACCTATAATGACATCATTAGTCGCGTAATTGTATAGTTGTCAAAGTACTCCAAATCAAAGGTGGTTGGTGGTGACTATGTCAATCAAATATTACTATACCTATCTAGGGCTTTATGTTAGTTATGTCGAAAAAATTAAATAGAAAATAAGTAAAAAAAACATAATTTAAAGGTTACCCAGCCTGATTAACGTCCACAGACGAGCGAATTCTCTTTATCTATACCCCTCTTCTCTCTCTAAGATCTAGTTCAAGCTCTTTGTTTGTTTGGCTTAAATCGAGTTATATGTACTTACACAATTGCCTTTTGAATATTAGGTACGTCAATGTTTATGCCTGACTTTCAACCGCTGAAAAATTATCATCAGATCTATTTATTAATCAGGACCGGTGTAATTGGCTCCAAAAAGCTTTGAACATGACGGAACATAAAAGGCTTACCTTCAGGACGAGAATCTTTACGGATGGTTGTCGAATAGCTATCTATTACAGCCCAAATTAATCTGGTTATCCAACTCGTAGTAACGATGTCGGATACGATAAGCGCAATGGACATTTGTCGAGGAGCTTTGTAGTGATGTCGAAAGACTCTCGGCCATATCGATAGAATAATTGAAAGTTATAAAATATTTACATATTTGGTACTTGCCAAAGTTTGGGGCGATCGATAGTCGTTAAATCTGGTACATTTCAGATGCAGTTATATCTTTTACCTACTTACGTGTTACGTTAGCATAATAAAAAGCAAATCCATCGTGTCAATTTATTGCGTGAATATAATTCAAATAAAGCATACTAAATGGAGTGAATTCAAACACTAATCGAAACTCAATCCAAACTATACTCTCCGGTCGTGTCAGATTGCTGTCCCATCGGGCTATGGGAGTGAAAGGAATAGAGAGTGCACCTGTGATTGCACTATAATATGTCCCGCGCAGTCGGTTAGTCGGGGGACTATTACTATTAATAGTACAATGGGATCGGTGGGCATGGAACCTTAGTAAGGACTGTAAAACTGTCATTGACTTTGCGAATCGATACTTAGCATGTCAAACGCTTGTCGAGATAACTCAAAATATTCACAACACTATTAACGGATAGGGGAGGTTGAGGATAATGATATAGCGGTCACAGATAGATCTTTTCTCAGAATATTGCGAATCGGTTAGTCTTATTGAAGTGTTTTGTGCTGCTATCCGTCTTTACCGGGATACGAAGAAAAAGCGATTCTCATTCATATGTATGAATCGGCCATATAAACAAGATGAATAAAACGTGCCATTGGCAAAGACTAGGTGGAAAATGTTTGTCTATAAAATCAATTCGTATATTGCTGCAAAGCGGTTTTTGTGTCATGTATCGAAATTTTATACTACAATTTATAGTGATAATGTTAACCATTTAATAATTCACGTTCTTTTTTTGTTTCAGGTCATTATTAATGAATCATGTTTGCCGCCACAAAACAGTAGTGTAAGAGTCGATTTTAATTACACCATCATAGCACAATACGTATTTCCCGATACACCATAAATTCACTCTCTGCGTGACATACGATACAAATGATGGCGTTTATCGAAACTTGTTTTTATTAATAGTACTCGGGCATCAACAAATGAATTTATCTTTTGGGGAATTAAGGGTAGCCGTCCACTGAACTTTTAAGCTATATCACAAAAACTAAATAGCTCAATCTTGTAATATAGCTTTTTATTTGTTAACATCGTTAATAACAATAACGAATTGAATATTAAATGTAATCAATAAGACATTAAACAGGTGAATATCAAATAACAATATCAATGCAATATAAAATGGTAGGTATCCGCTCTACCTTTATTCCCCTAACAGTTGTGTCCAGTCTTTAAATCAGAAATCAGTAGAACAATTTATTTATGACAACGTTTCAAACTATGTTTGCGACTACTACAACCAAACACAAAGGCTTAAGAGGAACAAATCATGTCACAGTTTAGTTAATACTGACAGTCAAGACAGGCTGTTTCCATCGCATTACTTTAGTGGACGACAAATAGATAAATTGTTAAGAAACAAGTGCTATAAGAAGTGCTTGTTAACTGCCGGTAATGTACTACTGCTAAGAACTGATTATTCTGGCGTATCTATTTGGATAAAAGCCTCAAATTAAATAAAGAATTAATTTTGTAACTCATGTAGGTAACTGACGTTTTCATAATTAATAGTTATAACAGATCATTGATCTTAAATAATGATAAAAATAACTTTTTTATTAAAACACTTACACGTAAGATTAAAATGAACACTAGGTAATACGCACTGCAATGTAATTATTTAAATAAAGAACATTTTAAAATCAAAACAAAATCAATCAGTGGACGATACGCCTAACTCGCTAGGAGTGACACAGCCCACGCCTTACGCCTAATTAGTGGGTACAAAAATAACTGAGGGATATTTGTCAACTTCCGAGCTTATATAGCATTCCTTTGAGATTCCAACGGTTGACATGTCCCCTGATCTCGCTTGTAAATAGATCGTTAACCGACTGTGAAATATCGTACAACTTTCGGGTGGTCTCACGGCAATTTTTTCGCAATTTAAATTTTTGTCTGCAAACTTTCACTTAACTTCTTAATGTGATTGGAGAAGTTGAACCAAAGTTTTGGACAGAGATTTTATTTAAGCAAAGCTTAGCAAGAAATTGTTTGTATAGGCTTTCTTTGTTGATAAGTTTAAGCTTGGATGACTTTGTAAACAGAGAATAACTCCAGTATTTGGAAAGATAATAAATATCTTCTAATTACTAAAGTTGGGCCGCGTTGTGTACTTTTACTTTGAATTTCGTGCTATCGTTTTGTGGGTTTATTGTTTTAAAGTCAATACTTTACCTGTTTTACACGAAGTGTTTATTGTTTGTGTAGGTATATTTAAAAAATATGAATTTTTCTACTAACTTAGATAAATTGATGCTCATTTATTGTTTATAATTTAAATATTTCAAATGCAATGATGTATTGAAAAGATGTATTGAAGATGTATTGAAGCCAATAGTTTCAATACCCTTTTCCATAGCTACAGATATACACATTCCCACTTCTTTATGATAACAAAACCCGCCATTATTACCATAGAATTACTCTACGCCAAAAGAGACCAGTCGGAACTTATCTCCAGGCATGACCTCACAATCACGTCAAACAAAGTTTTATCGGAACGAAGTTGACAAATAAATCCCGGACTGCAACTTTTCTCATAGCCGACGCAGACGTGATCCGGCCGACTTTGGCTACCTCTGAATGTGTTTATTATCTATGTAGCGGGTAAAGCTAGACGTAGTTCTGTAAGCTATGTGCTAACAGTTTTTCCGCAAAACTTTACAGACACGAAATTAATTAGAAACTTAGAGAAAAACAGATTTTTAGGGTTCCATAGTCAAATGGTAAAAACGAGACCCTATTACTAGGACTTCACTGTCGGTCCGTCGGTCTGCCCTTCCGTCTCTCTTTATGTACAGATTTCTGTTGCTGCTATAACATTACATAATTACTTACTAAAATTTAAAGAAATTTAATGTTTAAGGGGGGCTCCCATGCAAAAAAGGTGAGTTTTTGCTCAATCAATATCAATAATGGCAACAGGTAGGTATTTTAATTATCACCTAAGTTCCGTACATTGTCAGTGGTACGGAATCGGAATCCACTTGGCCGGTTCTTTTAATCAATTGCATGACTTTACCAAAACCATTAGATAATACGAAAAAAAGTTACGGGATACACTTCTTTATAGCACAACCCTTATGTCTTATCTATCTATACATATAAAAGGCTTTGTCCTGAATGACTGACTGACGGATCAACGCACAGCCTAAACCGCTGATCGTAGAAACCTGAAACTTGGAAGGTGTGTTCTTTGTATGACGAAGGGATCCGATAAGAACGGATTTTCCAAATTTTCACCCCTAAGGGGTTGAAAAAGCGGTGCAAAGTTTGTATGGGACAACGTTATACCTTGGTTCAATCTACTTTAAATTTTGCACAATCATTCTTTAAAAAAAATAAAGAAAAATGTGTATCAAATTTTATTGAAATTTATCTTGCAACGGGGTTAAAAAGGGGTAGAAAGTTATTTAGGGGATGATTTGCCACAAAATTGATATCAATACTCTTTAGTGCATAAGATTAATTTTTTTTCATTTTTGACAATCATTTGACATATCTGAGACACATGTTTGTTATTGATTTTGCTCTCGAGAAGAGATTTTATTCCCTCAAGATATCAAGTGATCTGTGTCCAGTGTAGTATGCAGATCGTTTGTTCATATTGTCGGTGGACATTCTACGCTGCTCCTGTGGTCGATGGGTGACTTTTCTGCTTTTTCGTGGGGGGCCTATGTTAAGCAGTGGACGGCCTTTGGGTGTTGATGATGATGATGGGGTAGATCCCTACATATATTTTTTCCCTTGAATTCAAACTTATAAGGTAGCGTGAAAAGACTTGAGAGAATTTGCTTCTTCCTCAGCCTATATGTTATGAAGCATGATGCTGTGTAAGCGCATAGAGTAGCCTGTTTTTTTTAGCACCCGAAAGAAATATACGATTGACATAAGGCGTAGAAGTATTTCCAATACGTTGTATAATAAAAAGATAATATCCCTGTGTAAGTTTGACCAGATTAAAGACCGGGCTATGGGTTGTGTGTACACAAAATATAACATTTGTCTATATATGTTTAAAAACTGGATGTTATTATTTGTTGGTTTGAACGCGCTAATCACAGGAACTATGGGTCCGGTTATCAAATATGTTAGATACATTGTTAAATAGCTTATTTATCGGGGAAGGCTATTTAAGTATAGATAGTGCCATCCACGAAGGCGCGCGCCTTTTATTTTTGATTGAGGAAAGCGCGGGGTGCATGGTGTGTGGCAAATATTAAAATATCAAATCATATACATTTAATAATTATATTCATTATAATATCATTAAATATTGGCAAAACCTTGCACACATGTACAATAAACGATAAGGACGAGAGATGGCGCGCGCCTTCGTGGATGGCACTATCTATAGTATAGGTAATGCTTATAGAGGTTTATACATATTTTCGCTACATTCTATGGGAACGGAGTAAAACTAAAACGAGCGTACGAAGTCGCGGGCGGGCCGCTAGTTACTTATAATTAGGTCGCTAAGTTCAGAATAAATGGAACTTGAACTACTTAGTTCATACCAAGTGCGAACTATTTTAAAGGTTCAGTCATTAAAAAAACATACTATTTCTTTTTTACCTATACATAATTTAGCTTTATCAAAGCAGGTTAAGCTGATAAGCCGAAACATAAAACTAAAAACTCAACGAACTTCAACAGTAAAAGGCGATTTTATTCGTCTTTTATCAGAGGCTCTCGTGTTGCTTAATTGCAGTATCAAAGAGCCCGTATAAAACGCACAGTAACCTTAACTTAATTGAGATAATTTAAAATAAATGGAACCCTTTCTTAGTAGCTCTATAGTTCCCTTAATGTTGAATAATGAACGTTTTGAGCGATCTTGTTTAATAGGAGAGGTCTGATTTAAATCAAGATTTACATTGCCTTTGTGGACGTGGGAGCAATTATATTTTGTTAACAAACTTGTATCCATTGTTCTTTAATCTTTTGTATCGTGTTTTCATTATGGATACTTTTTCACAAGTAGGTAATATTTTAATTATATATATTTTTTTGTTGTGAAAAAGGACGTGGTGATTCGATCGCAGGTCATACTGCTTAGTATGGTTTTGGATGCTTAAATGATTTCCATGATAACCGATATACCAACGCACAAAATCGCACTGCATTAATTGCGACCTCCAAAAATAATAAAAAAAGCTATTCAAAGGATTAGAATTCACCTGCAAATCACCGCAGGAATATTAGGTAACGTAAAGGCAATTGCCATCCATATGCTACATGGCATAAATAAGCGATTACAAGTGTAAAAGTTTTTAAATATAATAAAAACACATCTGGATCGATCCACCCGTTTGTGCTACGATAGGCACAGAGACACATAGGCATACAGACAGACTCACATATACCTCTATAGTGGTGAAAACTTAAAATAATTTTCGACAGTTAAAAATGGCTACCGTAACGTCCAATTTGATTCTTTGTAAGCATTTTTAAAGATGCCAAAATTATTAAAGAATAGTCATATTAAAATCATTAAAGTTTTTATTTTTAACGCGATATTGTTAGGTAATAGCCCTGTCGGTGTCTGCTCCTTTGTTTTTGTCGATTCACGGCAATTTTTCATGGTACGATATCGCATGAACAATTGTCTATGACTGTGTGTGTAACGTAGCATGCGATGTGACTCAAGCTAGCGGAGCTCTATAAAATCTGTTGAGCGCTTATTCCCATTTGGGAATCGTGTGGAAAAATATTGGAACCGTTTCTCGTATTGTGTACGTGTCACATTATCTTGCTTTGTTGACGTTTGTTTTAGCGAACATTCGGAGGAGGTGACTCAGTGGATAGCGTTAGTTTTTAGTAGTTAGATGATATTTCTTAAGCAATAAATGCTGGTGGTAAATTCTTCTAACCTATAAACAGCATTTCTGTTTGGCTGTAGGCTGTAGAATGGACCCATGGATTGTAATCGACTGCACTTGTAATTTAATACATATAAGTTTGATTCCCATTTTCCCTCATACTCATGAAGCACATAACATATTAATGTAGATACAGCTGTTTTCCGTGGAGTGGCCAAAAAGTGATAGATGTCCGCACATCCGCCCAAGTTTTAAAACGCCGTATTGTTATTTCAGTCCTTGTAACGAATGGGCGTGCTCAAAGTGACGGCGTACGTATATTTTATACTGAACCATCTGTCTCGAGGCACATGTGTCTGCGTGGCGCGCTGAAATATTTACGAGCTATTAGGACAACAAGAACAAATATCAACCTCGGATCAGGGTTAGCAAATGACTGATTTAATACCACGCTGGATTAAAGTCGGCAATTAACGTCAAACCGATATTTCAGTGCCTTTTGAAGTCGCATGAGCTTGTCTCGTTATTCAGGATGCATTAGGACGCGTTCATAACTCAGATATAATAAGAATACAAAGTGTTTTAATGCTCTTAATGGCGTGTACTTCCTTGGCGTTGTGAACTTCCGTACATAAATTTTATGGGTATTTAACTCGCATATTTTTGGTAGTCTGACTCCCATTTGTCGCATTTAATAGGTATGTGTGATAACAAGCACATACTTCCTAATTCGTTTTCATTAGTAAATTGGGAAAAGTTATTAATTTTGTACCTACCAATGGTGTTTGTCACCATTACCCGATGAAACTGATAAACACTTCCGATAATCTAGCAAGCTTGTCAATTTACGACTAGCATTACCAATAACGTCCATTATTCCATTCCATCGTAGAATCGTTTTAATGACCGAATTTAACGACGCCCCACCCTGGTGGACAAGTATGGGCGCAGTGCACTTGATAGATTGCTTAATTTCATTAAGTGCACACATTTACCACAACCATAATGGGTCCAGAAGGTTTAGTGGCTTGGCAATAGACAGAATCGTTGCTATGGTATCGACGGGGTTTTTATTTGACATGTCCTTGTAAGTACAGTGGCCAGACCATCAAGCTACACACTTTTGATGCAAACTTATCCTTATTACGAATATCTAGGATACCGCAGTGTTTACCTTGACGTGCTGTTGTCTGTACCTACGTTACGATATTTACTACATCCAATTAAGGTCTCCCAACTTATCTTTGCTAGGTATTAACTTTTGTTCTAAAGCTATAGCTATAGTTTTAACGCAATACTAGGCCTCTATTTTTGAATCACTCGCTTGGATATGGCGATTTTTGTTCGAATACGAATTAAAAGTCATAGAAAAATCTCGTTTTCGAACGAAAATCACTCGCCATCTTGAAGCGAGTGATTCAAAAATAGGGCTCCTATTCCATGTACGCTACGTTATCTTGTGTCACAGTTACACACTGTACTTATGCGCTTAACATTTCTTAAATTAACTGTAACCGAGACTGCTGCTATCCAGCTCTATTATGAGTCTACTTACTATGTTTGTTTACCATTACAAGCCTACCCCAGTTGTGAACCACTGAACTGCTATATTAACCGCGGCGACAAAGAAACGGTAATGGCCCCTCATATATATGCAAATAAACTTTCCAAATGCGTTTTAAATTAAAATAATCCCGAATTTATATGTAAATTTGTGACGGCATTTGTCCTTCGCGGCTCCTCTTTACGAAATCGATTATACTACACGGAACCAGGCTTAGATCCGATCCTGATAAGTTAAATGAAGGGTACCACTGTGATTGAGAACCTTTTAGTCGAATCAACTTGATTCGTAATTCTATTCAAATTGAAAAGAGTTTGTTTATTTAGTTAATTAATTTATGGAATTTTGAAACAGTTATGTTATAGACCTCTGTATTTTTTCTTAATAGTTCCACAATGTAATAGAATAAGGCATTATTTTTATAAATAACTCGTTAAGGGGTTGATAAAAATTAGATGTACATAGACGAAGTAATAACATACGAAAAACAGATAAATTAAAAAAAGGTTGTAAATTAAATAGTAAAAGTAATATTGAGCCTTTTGCAGTTTTGATTGGCCAAAATTGCCCATGCATATTATACCTCTATATATTGCTTTATATACCCTAATGCAATTGTATCAAAAAAAATTAAGATCCTTGTGTCTCTGTGTGTACTGTCAAATCTCGCAGTAGGTAAGATAACATTCCCCTCTTCTTATTTTCTTTTTCCATGTAACTAAAATTTCCACGAGATCTTTGAAATTATTATTTCCTTTTAAAAAGCTTCTTTATCCACATTTCCCTGAAACCGTATCCGTATCTATATTGTAAATAAAGGAGCATTTATACGGCCGTCCATATTCTCGGAACTATTATTATGATTAAAAAATATTATCTGGAATTTTACGATGAAGCCTGCATTAATGTGTAGGTTTGATAAGTTTTACTGCTTTCCTTCTATTATCCCTCTTTGTGAATTCTTACATTATCTTAATTTTTATGTTTTTAAGCTTTTAGCGTCTATCTAGTATGTGCTTGGGATATGTTTATGGGATGTATGGGACCACCCGGGCAATCGGTTACTTTGAGAGTTCGTGTTTATGTTACGAGTATATCAGTCCAATTAGTCATGATTAAGTTTAATTTGTGAGTCCGTTTAATGGTCTGTTAAGTGACTCCCTAGTGTCTAATCACTGCTTATTGTTGGACCCTATTCCATAAAACACTTTCGTCCAATTAAACCTCATATTGGTATTTGATCTTGCCACGAAACCTGTCAATAACAATTAGTATCAATTACATGTTATGTATTTGTGTGTAATTAGTTGATAAATCTTGAATTGGGCGGAATTGATTATTACGTATAAATAAAGTTATTGATTCCCTTATTCAGGTATTTGTTTTGAATAAAAAAATGTGTCCTTTGCCAAATGTTAAAATCTTGCAAAATATTAAAAATCATGTTAAGTCCAATTTGCTAACTACTCGTATCTTTTAAATCAACTTCGTCATTAAACTTGTTAGCTCTTATTAGCTCCAGCAAAAATAGTTAAATGTTTGAAATCGTTATGAACTGCGCTTTTTAACGTAAACAAGTTACAGCTGAAACTTCAGCTTAAATTCGAGCAGACAAGCTGTAAGTTTCGTTTTGCTGCAGACAATGTAATGTGCTTTCTAGTGAGATATATCTCGGTATACTGCAACGTATATTCTGATAATATCTTCGCGTTTCAAATGCTGTTTGTGTACGGTTGAACTTTAACTTACAACTACATTTTGTGTTACTATTAATTCGTGTATATTTCGTTATTATTTCCGTGACTCAGTGGACTTTATTGTGATCGTGACATTCTGACAATGTAGGTTAAAACATGCTTGCTTATTGTAATTTAAGTTGTCAAGTATATCTTTGGCTGTAGTAGGCTGGCCATATCTGTCGCAGAACCAATGAACGTTGGAGTAGACGGGTTCTTGAATGGAGACCACGTCTCGGCAAACGAAGTGTTGGACGCCCCCCTGCCAGATGCACCGATGACCTAAAGTAGGTCGCAGGTAGTGACTGGACGAGGAAAGCAGGGGATCGTGCACTTTGGCGTGCCCTTGGGGAGGCCTACGTCCAGCAGTGGACTGCAACAGGCTGATTGATTGGTTGATTGAGTATAACTTTTGTTCTTAAAACGAATAAAATATTATGGTTAATAGGTATGTCTGTAGGTACTACCGAATCTAAAACTGAAGACCCCGTAATTATGTTTCTCTCAGAAAGTTTAAAGACAAGAGTTCAAACGTAGGTATACCTAAGTCTTTTACCAAATTAACTGAATCCACCAAGTCTGTATTTCAAATTTGTAATAAACCCTTATAGCGTCGTCATAAATTAGGCAGTGTTCATATCGTATGATATATTCAAAATGTACAGAGGAAAAATTGTTTCCTTTTTATAAATTGCTGTACTTATGAACATTTGCCAACATTGATGCTGAAAACGACCTTTATACTTTTCTCTGGATAAGCAATTTTAAATGGAGTAAATCGTTTAGATTCCGGAAGTATGTATTGTTACAAAAGAGTAAGTAAATTAATTGTAGAAATCCATATTTTATCTTATTGACCACCTTCGAAGGATGTAATCATAGACAAATCAGATACTTACATGCAACATTCTCATGTGCATCTATATTGAAAGAAAGAAAGAAAGAAGTTTATTAAGAATTAAGAAATGAGTTTATTAATTTAGGACATCACAAACACACATACGCACTTTTTTAAACGAGTTCACAAAATAATAACATACACAATCACAAGACGAATTAACAAAATATAAAACAGAAAAAAAACAACCAAAAAACAAAAGCAGAGAGAAAAAAAGAAGATGAAAAAACCAAGCAGAATATTATGGCCACTGATAATGCAACCTTTATGCCAACCATGCAGTGCGTGCCACGGTGTACCAACCGTGTATCGGTGATGTCTAAATCAAAAGGACCTCACTCATTATCATCATTAAATAGTGCTTATGTACGGACAACATCACGTCAGGGTAATCTCTACGGTATCATAAACGGTTGTAATTAGGGGTAGGGGGTTAGTTTCTGTACAAGCTGTATTTGACATTCGTATAACTATTTCACATAGTTTGAGACATTGTAAACATTCTACGTTACTTCTGGCTGCTTAGATACAACAAATTGTACTCAAAAAACAAAAGTGGACCGTCTAAAAGCGCACTCGTCCGTTATCAATCGCATAACATCCCGTACATCCACTTGATAAACCGTCCACAACTCTTTAGCGCGATATATCCGTCGTATTTACATCGCGTGTATCGTAAGCATAAGCATTTGTAACCCAAATGCTTTCCTCAGTGGTTGTCAGCCGGCAAATAGAATACAATTTATCATGCAATACAGAGTTCAACGCTCTGATATGCTAAGGTGGACTACATCTATATCTTGACGGATAACCAGATCGGAGAGGAATATTTCAAGTTATACGCTACCGTTCAAGGCTAGTGAATATATTTTAGATGGTTTGATCATGTTAGATGTTAAATAGTATACCAATGGTTTGATCATATTACGGTATACCAACTATTTGAATAAAATAAGAAATAATATCTGTTTCTAATAAACAGAGCACAACAATTAACAATTTTGTAAGTACTGATGAACGAAACATAAACAATTAAATTGAAACGTAAAAATAATTGTTGAAAACATCATAACAAAACTTTAACAATCAAACCACCATGATGTTAATACACGTGACAAATCAATAACACATCGTGTTGGCTTTACAACTAAAGCGATTTACCCCGATCAATGGAAGTTATTCGATTAAGCCTATCGAGTTATAGCCGGGGTGTAATTTTAGCTGTTTATTTATGCACGAAAAAGGGGGGCAGACGAAGCAACGGGGAATGCTTCATTAATCATCACCCTAATGCTGAGGGGTACAAATTCGTGAAGTTACGTGTAGTGGAGGAAGAAAAGTATAGTTGAAAGGTAAATTATAACTTTATTATTTTTTGTTGATTTTAAATTTTAAATGCTATTGCTCTGCTATGATAATTTATTTATTTTTAAAGTTTATTAATAAGTCGTATTGACTGCTTTCTTCTGACGTCAATTATTAAATTTTCACTACCTAGGAACTCTATTTCCAAGTATTATTATGTGCTTGAAATTCCTTAATGTTTAAACCGATAACGCTGTAAAAATATAGTCTGATGAATTTATTGTCTGATAAAGTAACCAATAAAAAACAAATGATACAAAATTCTAATAACATACAAGTTCATCGCAAAACCAAACTAATAATATTACGATGAGACGACCATGTATGTTTTATTTGTAACTGCCGAGAAAAGTAATCCTACTCAGAAACTTCTCAAGGCCAAGCCCAAGTTGATTTACCGTTCTATTGTGACTGTGACGAACGGCTGAGAAGGCAACTGACATTAAGGCATAATCCCGGTAAAGAATGTGAGGACGATATAAATTTCACGACACATGCCAAGGTAAACTTTCTTGTATGTCAAAGCCGGGCAATAAATTTTGGGGTGTAATGCAACGGATTTGTCCAATTGCCTGGTTTATGCTTCCTGTGAGATTAGTTAGTTTAGGTAAGGGTGGCAATTGCTGTAATGCCAGTAAAGATTTACGTCATGGGACCTGATGGTGTGCACTTTGTCTTACTTTTGTATAATGGCATAATATTTATGTTGCATTTACCCTACAATTTCAGCTAAAAAGCTGTCAAAGTTATACGTGTTTATCTTTTGCTTCCTTGAAGAAATTGATAGAGCATTTTGATACATAAATAGATCAGCAGAGCGATCTTCATTTTTTAGGGTTCCGTAGCCGAATGGCAAAAAACGGAACCCTTATAGTTTCGTCAAGTCTGTCTGTCTGTCTGTCTGTCCGTCCGTATGTCACAGCCACTTTATTCTGAAACTATTAGCATCACACCATTAAAACTTGGTAGGTAGGTGTATCTTGTTTACCGCTTTCCGATTCAGATACCAAAAATTAAAAAAAATGTTATTTAAGGGGGGCTCCCATACATGAAACTAAAACCTAAAAAATTTTTTTTACCCAAACCTATACGTGTGGGGTGTCTATAGATAGGTCTTTAAAAATGACATTGAGGTTCCTAAAATCATTTCATCTAAAAGTCTAACGTTTGAGATATAGACGCTTCCAAAGTGGTAAAATGGGCGTCCCCCCCATCTAACTTCTGAACTAAGGAAGTGAAAATTTTGAAAAAAATATATAATGTAGACTTCAACAAAAACTTTCAACGAAAATTGGTTTGAGCGAAATCGAACTAGTAGTTTTTGAGATATAGCACATCTTCAACAACCGCAAACATAACTTTGTTCTTCATACAAACACTATGAAAAACAAAGTTATATTTGCGGTCAACAAAATATTGTGGTATTTTGGCTAAGTAGAAGTAAGAATCCCTAATTCAGTTAAAGTTGGCACGGAACCCTCCGTGCGCGAGTCCAACTCGCACTTGGCCGGTTTTTATATTTTCTATTCATTAATAATAATGAATGACATAGTTTGATCGGATGTCGATATGCCTTTTCGATAATATAGTTTTGACATTAATATTACTAAAGGGGAATCCACCAACAGAGCTTAAAGTAAATATTTAACTTTCAGGTTCTCTCATTTTCAAACGAATCCGATTCTTAGTTCTACTCGTATTATGAAAACAAAAGTAATTTCATGTCCATTCTTTCGTATCTCTTGCGCAACCGTGCCACATTACTACTAAACATTGGACCCACCGACCACATCTGTTAACGTGATTAAAGACACCGACAGCTACTTTAATGGCCTCTCTAAAGAAACCTGTCAACCACTGGCATAATGAAGAAGAATTAACAATGTCCCCAAAGTGTTGCAATAACTACCGGTAACAAATTACCGGTATTTTGTATCAGTTTTGTAACACTAAAGCTAGTATAGAAGCAGTTAATCATAACTAATCTGCCTTCAATCTAACATTAGGGTCGTAATTAACTTGTGCAGTGGGTCGTCGCAGGAAGCGTTACGTATCACAACATCGATCGACTCGGACGATAGTGTAAGGGCACCCTAAACTACTCAACTCCGGAGCGTAGTTTCGGAAACCTTTTAAGGCGGGTCTGATAAATGGGTCTACCTTGTTTCGCAGAATTTTTATTGTCATAATTTTATTTGGCATATCATCAAATAGCATAATCTTCCTTTCGCAGAATTTCAATTAGCATTCACTCATTTATCAGACGTTCAAAACGCATAATCGTGTAAGCTAGAATCATCTTTAGGCAGACATTTAATATTCATAATAGTCTTAAAGCAGAATCATCCTAACGCAGAAAGTTCACAGATAGAATCTTCTTGTGGCATACAATTCGTATATATAGTCATTAATAGGCAGAATCATCTTATCGCAGAAAGTTCACAGTCCGAATCGTCTTTTGGCATATTTTTCATATTTAAAATCATTACAAGGCAGAACTATCATATGGTTTTTATTTCTCTGTGTATCCCAAGTAGTTCTATCTCAGCAACACTAACATACAACATGCATGGCAAATCAAACATGCAGCATGCAAGCAAGCATTCAGCATGCAAGCAAGTATGCAGCATGCAAGCAAGCAAGCAAAGCATGCAGCATGCAAGCAAGCAAGCAAAGCATGCAGCAAGCAAGCAAGCATGCAGCATGCAGGCAAGCATGCAGCAAGCAAGCAAGCATGCAACATGCATGGTTTCTGTCACGGCTCCGGCGCTGCGGGGCTCCGGCAGTCCCACGCGAGCTTATCGTCGCAGATGGTTTTCGCTCACCACCGCAGCTTCGGCTTGCTGGCCGGCTTTGCCGGCCAGCCTCAGCCGCGGCGGCGCGCTTTCAAACCACCTGCTCCTCAGCTCGCGGGCTGCCTCGCCCCTCCGCGCCTACGCGATTTTGAATTACACTCTAGGGGTGGGGCAAACAAGACTGCGTGGAGTCGGTTTTGCACCGATTCGTTTCTGTCACTAACTTTTGTACCACAACTTAATTACTTTTTAATTCATTTTTAGGGTAAAATACTATTTAAAAGAAATAGCAATATGCGAAGTGAAATTATTCTAAACGAAATTCTGCTTTCTTCATAGTATGCCTAGTCAAATGATGCCAAATAAACATTATGCTTAACGAAAGTATGCAAAGTAAAATTTTGCCAAAGGTAATTATGCCTTATAAATTTCTGCTATCTTAAAAGTATGCCATTGTAAATTCGGGCATATAAATATTCGACCAAACAATAATTATGCTAATAGAAAATTCTGCCTGAATAATATTCGACTAAAGAAAATTATGCCAAGTGTGTTATGCCAAGTGACTTTCGGAGCAAAAAGATTCTGCCAGATAGAGGGAACCCCTGATAAATCTAATAAAAAGAAACTGGACGTTCGAGCTTTTTGTTGTAAATGTGTAGCGTCAGACATATAAAAATAGGTAATTTTTATTCATTTTACCAACTATAAAAACTCACATAATACACGAATCAAAAATGTTTTACGCAGAGACTAGTCTGAATTTGGATTATCCAATTAATGAAATGAACAAAAAACTAGTAACGTAAGCCTCATTTCATTTAAATTGGGGAGTACGCTTTGTTTCCGAGCCCTTTTTCTTTTACTGAATTTTACAGGCCCCCAATCCCCTTAACGAAGTAAGAAGTTGACCCTTCTTGTCTGATTTAGGCACGGCTCGCCAGTCCCTTGTGACGCGGAGAATATAAATTGTAATTATTTCTAGACACTGCAAAAACCCAAAACAAACTCACAATTACTTATATAAAACCGCTATTTAACTTTGCAGATTTCTTTCCCGGTTTAGAAGGATTTATTCGGGAAAGGGTGGCATGTCAATATACGTATGAACGAAACCAGCGCATTACGTGTCCCTAACATTCCCCAAATTGTACGAAACGTGAGTTGGAGACAAATTGGAGACACATTTTTCCTTGAGAACCGATAGCTTACAGAATATTTTAAAACTCCCCATGTCGTGAGAGCGTTTGCTACGTTTTACTCATTCGCTAACGTTTTGGCATCTCATTGCATAAATTTAACATGTGTTTTGTGATTTAATCACGAATAAATTATTTTTTAATCCGACATCTCAATAATGAATCGATTTATTTTATTAAAATATAAATTTAATTTGAATTATCGCTATAATAAAATGTTTTAAAGCGCTATTAATAAAAATACGGTATTTTCCTAGCATGAAAATCTAAATATTTTTTCTATTACAGCACAACTGCCTATTTATACCCAAATGAAATGCCTTCTAGGCATGCATAGTCAATGACTACCGGGAACCATTCAACTTCAAAAAAACTATTCGGTATTCGAACAGCCTCACTCTAACGTAGTCCACAAAATATTAATAGGCTACTTTTATTTGAACTCGTCGGCTTACTTAGCATTTGTCTTATGAATTTAACAGCAGGCAATGATAAAGCAAACAAGAACAAGATACCGGTATCCGTCGTTAAAGTCTTATTATTCCCATTCACGTCAAAATTGCGTGCAAATCTTCAAAGGTTAATAAACAAAGGTGATTCCTGCAAATTGTTTGTTTTTTTCCTGCGACAAAAGCGGGCCTAACCTGGGGCGATGAGATCTCCGTGCCTGCGTAGTGAAATAAAAATAATTCGCTTTTCATTTTGTTTCGTCATCACGGTAGCAAGGCCGCTCAAAGGCTGAAGGGCCATCGAAGTGGAGAGTTTCGGCTCAGACTTTATTATTGGCTCGTTCTAGCTCCGCAGTAGGGGATGTAAAATGAGGTCATTTCGTATTGGCTCTTGGTATCTCGCTTCGAGTATGCATACTCGATACTATGCTGCCGTTAGCCTGAAGTGCCGCCACATTTAATTGCCACGTCTAAGCACTTTTTGATTGGAATTGGAAAATGGAATAAACCTTACGAATTAAATGACACTTTTGTTCAATTAACTTCTATAACCTTGGAAAAAAATATCTGTCCGAAAAAAGCTTTAGCATAACATCAAAATAAAAGCTTTACAAAGCCCTCAAAAAATAAAGTGACTGAATCTCGCCAAAGGAAACGCAAAAACATAACAATTTCCATATTTTTGACTGTAATAATTGAAATAAAAGGAGTGACATTTACTTTCCTGTCACGCAATGCTTCCAAGATTAAAGTGCCTTTATATTTTGTACACGAGAAAGATGTTTTAGTTACCAAAAATGGGGCTATGTTATGAAGGTTATGTATCTTTACGTTTTATATACCTTTGTCTGTGCGAGAAATTTGAAGCACAAGATTAAAATGATTAATTACTGTATGCGAGGGATTTGCAGGCATAAAATTGTTTTACCGAGTCATTTCTAGCATTTTCCGTGAAGGGATTACTTATTTATACTTATGATTATTGAAATAAAAGAAGTATATTCTTTTCACACAACGTGATAATTATAACACGTTTTAACATCAATAGGCATAGTTAGTTATCTAAAAAATTGCGTCGCAGTTAAGATGCGGAATTTCTTACTCTGAATTAGTAACTGCTCATTTACAGTCTAGTGAGGAACCATTCGTCTTTAAGCCTCCTTCAATTAAAAGTATAATGAAATTTTTCATACTATCACGTATCCGACTATAAAGAAATGACGTGCCAACGACGTAATCCCGGCAATGACGAGTGCGTGACCCAGGATACTAAACGTCACCGGGGGTCCACTACAAAAAACTATGTTCTAAAATTAATAAACAAAAAAAGGTGATATACGTTTGACAATATTCTGTCTCTATTACATCGTAGTTCCTTAAATAATAGACCAATTTGAAGGGTTTTTATTCTTCAGACCTAAGAATCTCAATTTGTTTAGTTATTTAACACTAAATATTCAAGCATTTTTTGAAGTTGATATATTTTTTTTATATAATCTAGACGTCCCCACTCACGTTGAAATGTCTGCTCGAGTAAAAATAATGGCAGGTGTTAAAAATGTAGATGCATTTTAGAGTAAGCCCATAGTTTTGTTTCAATTAAGTACTGCCCAAACTCAGGTAAGCTGGCCAGTTACGTGACCGCTGGCCACTGCCGTTACCCCAAATAGGACTAAGGTGACTAATGTCGTCATAGCTAATGTAAATTACCTCAGATAGTAGTATTATCGCTAATATTCCGGAATTTCGTAAGCACCCGTAGAAATTTTAATTGGAGAGCATTAGGTTGGTATTACAGAAGTGGATTTGTTCAGTGGTTTATAGTTAATGATTTTGTTTGTTAAAATAATTTATTTATTGCAAAAAATACAGAGTAGATATATAATTAATTCCAAAAATGTTTATCGCTACATGTGCACACCCGGTAGGGTACAATAGTGCAAAGTGAAGCCTATTTAAAGATAAGTATATAATACCTTACTCTATACATGTTGATTTTAATTTTATAAGTTATAATGTATATACTACTATATACATTATAACTACTCTAAAAAGTTATTTTTGTAAAGAGGCACTAGTAAAATAAATCATTATTAATAGCTTAGTAGAACTTTTGTAATTAATATTATTGTCTCCACCGTTTTTTATAACCCAGAAATAAACACAAGGACGATATTATTTACTGGTGTGTAAAAAATAAGATTTTTTTTTTCTACATAATAATACCGATTTCATGATGATTAAAACGTAGAAGTAATATAGTTTCATTATGACTTAATTAAATAAGCGTATATTACCCCTAGATTGGTTCTTGAGAAAGCAATTTCCTTACAACCAAGATGATACGCAACTACTCGTGTATAAAGGTCACTGGAGTAAAACGAACAGCTTAGTGGTAATTAATCCCTTTGTGATGCCCCGATGTCTTCCAAGGAAACTGTGAAATTCACCTCACATTGTTAATCCCGACCTATTGTCAACCCCCCGATTCGGTACGCTGCACAAGCAATAGTGTACCAAGTCAAATTTTGATATTTTCTTGATTATTGTTACAAATTAAGAATAAAATCATAAATTAAGAAGTTCTTGTTTTTGTCACATTTACAACTTTAAAGCGGCAATTATAATGATGATGATGAGGGTTATATTAGATAAATATCCCCACTGTCGAGAGATGCAATAAAATTGCAAAAAATACAAATAAAGAATCAAAAAACATTTTCATAAGCTGGACCAACACCTTATGGCAAACACACTATGAGCTAGGAGATTGACAAGTAAAACAGTAGTATTGATAGAAGGAATGGAGTAATGGGTGTGTCACTGGACATACACCATGCAAGACATATAAGCAGATATAGCCAATAGGATTGCTGAATGTCCCAATGTGTGATAGATTGCAAATGAAACGAGAGACAAGAAAGTTATAATAATAAAAATATTTATACTTATACCACAGCCCGGACACTCGGAAGAAACTTTTCATTTTGGCCATACATTGACAGACGGCGTGTTGCACAGACGCTGCGTTTGTGTGCGTGCCATAAGGGTTGACAAAGTCCGTTACACGGCACCGGTCATAGCTATTTTCACATAAATAATCAGATACATAAACAACGTAAATAATTTGCTTTAAATTAGTAACGAGTACTAATTTTCGTAATGTCATATTCACGTGGTATCGTGGAGAAATAAAAAGATAGTATCTACCTTAGCAACACCTGATTTCACTGATCACATAAATAATACAATTATAATTTCCTAACTACACATAATTATGTAGAATGTTACCTTACCTAACGTTTTTAAAGTTGTTAACTGAATAGTTAGATTAAGTTATAGTTGCATATTTTGTATGTAGTTACTTCCCATCTCTCATCTTTTGGGAAAAAAAAAGGTTCTATCGGAGTCATTTCTATTATATATGCTGTGCTTATACTTACCTACAAAATTTTACATAAGAGGCTTAAAATTGTGGATTTGAGTAATTTATTGTTTAATACATATAAATAGAGGAAAATTCCTAAAGAATAAACCTCTTGTGCGATATATTTCAACTCAGTATCACCTCCTCTCAAAATATACGATTTACGACTTGCTACAGTTTTACTGTACTCTTTGTATCATGGGTGTGACGAAGCTAGGCTTTTGTAGGAAGATCTGTCCGTGACGTCCTTTTGTGATAAATGAGTGGTAACAATTCAATTCTGAGGGAACTCATGACTCCTATTATTTCGCCGTCTCGGAATCTGACGGAATATTAATAGTTCTATTGGAACAACAATATTGGGTTAGCCAAGTTAACGTGAGGCTGTTAGTTACCTTCCTAGAAATAATAACTATGTTCTAAACCTTGTATCTTTGACTAAGATGATTTTATATAACCTTACCTTAGCAGAACCTTTTTAGTAGTACCTAATTGGATGGAGCGATTTATGACTACGTATTCATGTATGTATATCATATGATTGAGATAACGATATAAATCTGTTATCAATGATTCTGATTTGATGATGAGAGATTGGGCTTGCATTCAGAGCCAGATTTTTTATCCTTACTGTTACTATAAAAAACTGGCTCTAAGTCTTCTACCTAATCACAGTGTTTAATTAATCTGGCTAATCTTCAATTTTGTCTACTTACGAGTACACCGGTACCTTTTTCAAAGGTCAAAGGAACAGTTGCTAAAATTATAATGATACATTTAAATTAATCTGTTACAACTTGGGTCTAAAGTTACCTCTTAATTATAATGTGCAAGTATGTATTAGTCTATTAGATTCATACAAGACATTCATCGTTCATTCTTAAATACTGCCTAAAGTCTAATCAATAATCCCGTAGAAAAATTTGACAGATGCTAATGTCAATTTGTAAAATAATGTTGCCACATTTATCTTACTAGTGACGTGTACCGTTCATTTGGTTTATTTCGTTCATATAGTTCACTCAAACAAAGTTTGTACAAACGAACATAATATATTATTAAAAAAAAGTACTTATGTATGCGAATTCCATCAGAGACGAGATGCACGGGTATAGGGAGTCGGAAACAAAGATAGGAATAGTTAAAAATGAATGAAAACCGGAAAAGTTAAGTCTATATCGGATTAATGGATTAACCAGTTAATAAAGATGTAACGGCATCGGTGGCGCAGCGGTAAGAGGGTCACTTTTAAAAGTTACGGCTGTGCCAGAGGTCCCGGATTCGATCCCCAGGTCGGGCCATAAATATGTACCTGGATTTTTCTGTTTAGAACTCTGTCCCGTGGGATTGCTGGCTCACCGGCTAAGAGAGTGAAAAGAAAGAGAGTACAACTGTGTTTGCTTGCGCACTTACTTGTGCACTATAATATGTCCCGCGCAGTCGGTTAGTCGTTGTGTTGTTGTGACTCGCCACCGCAGTCGAAATCAGCTACGGAGACTATTAAGGTTTGATAAAACTCGTCATTATAGGCTTCAACAATATTTATTTATTTCTCACAATCCCTCTATTTTTCAAAGATCAGTCAATTTTCTTTCTTTTCTAGTTTTGGCTATGGGCTTCGCCCATACAGCTAAGTCGTCAGTCCATTCTTCACATAACCAAATGAGGCGATTAAATCGAACACTCATATAAACTCAATGGTTTTATTTCAACGATTGCTAACAGGTGTAAAAGAAACCTTAACTTTTTCAAGGGGCAATAACTGAAATCGGTTTGAAATTGTACCCGGTTTTAGCTACCTACGCGGAAATTTAGATGCGTTTGTTTTTCATCCAGCAATGCTAATATTTTTATACCGACTTAACGAAACTAGCCTAAAAGATAGCTTAATAGAGTAAATAAAATAATATGAATGTTATTTAATTTGAGACGTAATAAGAATTTTTGAGTGAATGAATGACATCGATGAAGTTCATTCTTCTAGTCACACCACTATTTATATTTCGTCAAAAAGTAGTAACACTATAAAAGTCAAATCTTTCTACGGGATTATTGATTATACTTTATCTACCCAAATACATCAAATAAATAAATAATGTTAGATCGAAAATGTTATCCGCATGAGAAATTGAAATCTCTCTCGTGTTCTAAGCCAATTTTATTTATATAATCCCGGCTTATGAATAACTTTTTGACGTTCCGATTTACGAACTATAGCGACAGTTTAGTCGGCTCGATGACATACATATCTAATATAAGACGTTAGATAAAAATAAGGGGCAGAAAGTTCGCTTATCATCTATTTTGAATTTGAAAATATGACTGTAACTCTCTCAAGTTTGACCTACACGAGTTTAGAAATTATTTTGTGGTTGTAATAATCAATGTCAGCATTTCTATTTAATATTTATATTGATTTTGTTCTATCACATACAAGAAACTGCAACTTTTAAATTATATTAATTATTTTTTTTCGAAATAAATAGGACTCAATCCTAGCTTTACTTGGTCAAGCTATGCCTTATTTCAATAACACCATAAACGAATATGAGTGTTTTTTATAATATTTTATTTATTATTAAGAAATACATAACAAAAGTTCGATTTACATAGCCTTAAAACCACTATGAAAATTAATGAAGGCTGTACCCGTACCTTTGCAGGAGCACTAGGGTCAATTGACAGACTTGCGATTTTTACAGCAATTAAGCGACTAGTCGCAAGAGATTTCGCCCAAAGCGACCATTCTGTGCCTTCTTACAGTGTAGTGGACCACATCATTGTGCCTTTCGTCAGCTAATCCCATCCGAAGCAATGGAGCGATAAAGTTCAGTTCATGCATATTCGTCCAAGTAATACTAAGCCTAATGAATGATTAGACTGACTGTGCGTAGGCGTGGATTAACTTGGCTTTGAATTTACACGAAGCATACACCGAGACAGAAACAGCTAAACGTGTTTTTAATTACTCGTTTGACAGTTTGCTCTTAGAAATAGGCAAAGGTATCCGTATCTTCCGCCCACTCAAGTCAAATGAAAAGTCAATTTGCAAGATAACAATTAGTACCTTAGTTTGTGGCTTCACTTTACTTGTTGTAAGGTTCTTAAAAGATGAAATATGAAACCAAAAATTGCGCACGGGCGGGACTCGAACCAGCATCTTTCTGGCTAACCGGGCCACTGCTCTTCCAATAGACGCGCAATGACGTATCAATGAGACCAAGAATTTCGCGCGGTCGGACCGACAGCACGGTAGCTCAATTGGAAGAGCAGTTGGCCCGGTTAATATAATATGACACTGTGGTAATAAAATATGACACTGTGAGTGTTAAAAATATTGTAAAACCATTGTTGTAAAGTTGTACTGAAATATCCATAGAAAAGTTCTACACACCTCTAAGTCTAAACATTCACACATATATTACATAGTTTCACAAGGCATGGATCAGGGCAAGGAAATTATGATAAGTTACAGCTTTATGCATTTAATTAAATAATTACATTAAATTATCTGCATAAAAATGTGATATACTTCTACCTGTATTTTGTCATGTCTTCAAGTTTTTTTTACGCTTCACTCCGTCTAAGGCCGTTCTAAAACCGACTGGTTGAAATTAAAAAAGGCTTATCTGGTCCGCTACGTACTCTAATTGTAGATCCGTCAGTCGGCTGACGTGCTTTTGCCAGCGAATAAGGTTGCTAAGCAAACATTTCACTGATGGTTATCGTCCACTTTACCGTACTATGCCATGTGAAATTAAGTCCATTGACTTATATGAGACGGGCTTCAGTATTTTATTCAAAGGTACAGTTCAATAAGAGATAATGAGTACGTATAATCAAAATCTAGGGTTCATATACTAACTTGTTTGGGTATCAGTCTACATCAGGATTATTAAATGTAGAAAAAAAAAAAACATTTTTTAAAAATAACATTTATTCAAGAACAAAATAAACTAACCTAATTATTTTACGAAATATTAATGCTATGTTTAGTATCGTATAAAGCAAATATTACCTTATTATATACCTCATTATGACTGTACTTTTAACGCACGATAGCACTTGTGGGCGGGTATTGACGAGCAAAATAACCTTTTTTTTTTACTAATACGACACACAGCTGAATTGACGAGTAGCGTTACTAAATTATCGATGGTTTGACTATCGATAATTGACCTCAAAATCATATAAACATCAGTAGGCCTGTCAATATCTCAGTTTAATACAACAGTATTGACGTAAATATCGATTGTATCAATATTTAAGCTGCAATAGTCAATAGTATCGATAGTTCATTTGATATTGAGTTTTGACACCATCGGTGGTATTTCTGTGTTTTGATAGTTGTGATGCTGATGACTATTGATTAATATCGATATGTAAGCTATTGCTTTTTCTCAACTATCGATAGGTCTATCGATAGTAGACTAAGTGGCAACGCTATTGACGTGTAAACAATATTGAAGATTATACCAAAAGATATCGATCGACGATGATTGTTATGCGCGAATAAAAACTGCTATTATTAAATTCCGACAGCGTTGCGTCAGATTATAATTAATTACTATACTAATCCGTATTGAAAGACGATCTCGTGGCAAAAATACAAAAGCGGTTGAGTATGAAAATAGGACAAAATACTACAGTGAGGAAGAAGTTTAAAATATAAGGGTAAATTATTTACAGAAACTCTGCACCTCTGTCAATCATACAAAGGGCACGCCGCGGATTCTAGAGTATGTTATTCTTTGCTGCCGAAGAAAAACGGACTTTACGTTGGGAATCAAATTTTCTTGAGGAAGCTTTATATCTCTATCCATACACATACTAATAATATTTGCTTAATTTATTTTTGATCGTAATTCAACATTTTAAACAAGCAGTACTTCATATTTCACTTTATTTTATTACCTGTAACCACGGAACAAAGGTACATTAAACCACTGCAAAATCACAATTTTGCGGAACACCTGTCCAAGCCATCTGCTTACCTTTTATGAATAAAAAGAGGAAATGCTTATCTACGTCGCATTAAAAAATACCTCAATTTAAAAAAAAAGAGCCATCAGCGTCTGGAAGCTCCGAGAGTAAATATGCATGTTCGTTTAACCAATTCTTGTAACGCTTAATTTTTCCATTCCGTCGTATGTTGGGCTTAGGCTCGTAGATCCCTCCTTGTAAATTCATTACGTAATTTAAAATGCTAATACGCGTCTGGGAGGCACAGCGGAGATGAATAATGAATCGGCCGATACCAATCTAGTATTCAAGCTGTGATTGAAGTGTTTGGCGACTAAGTGGCCCTTGGAATGTGCGTTTTTGGTAGAGTGGCATTAAATTTAAGTGCACTGACATTGAAATTTATATTTAAGTAATGCCTTTTGGAATCCAAAATTAAGTAAGTGTTTGAAATCACTGTTATATGAACTAGTATTCTTTAAAATGGATTCGAAAGCAAATAAAAGTTGGCAGTAGATTTTTAAGGTTCCGTAGCCAAATGGCAAAAAACGGAAACCTTATAGTTTCGTCAAGTCTGTCTGTCTGTCTGTCTGTTTGTCTGTCTGTCTGTCTGTCTGTTTGTCTGTCTGTCACAGCCACTTTATTCTGAAACTATAAGCGTTACATAGCTGAAACTTAGTAAGTAGGTGTATTTTGTTCACCGCTTTCCGATTCAGATACAAAAAGTAAGAAAAAATAATATTTAAGGGCTCCCATACATGAAACTAAAACCTAAAATTTTTTTTTTACTCAAACCTATGCGTGTGGATAGGTCTTTGAAAATGATGTTGAGGTTTCTAAAACCATTTTTTCTAAAAGTGTAAGGTTTGAGATATAGACGCTTCCAAAGTGGTAAAATGGGCGTCCCCCCCCATCTCACTTTTGAACTAAGAAAGTGAAAATTTTGGAAAAAATATATGATGTAGATCTCAACAAAAACTTGCAACGAAAATTGTTGGTTTGAATGATATCGAACTAGTAGTTTTTGAGATATTGCACATTTTTATCAACCGCAAATATAGCTTTGTCTTTCATACAAACACTATGAAAAACAAAGTTATTTTTGCTGTCGCAACATATTGTGATGTTTTCGTTAAGTGAAAGTAAGTGGACCCTGAATTCAGTTAAGGGTGGCACGGAACCCTCAGTGCGCGGGTCCGACACGCACTTAACCGGTTTTTTTTTATAACCGATTAGACCGTCATTTTCTGTGGACATTATTTTAGAGTTATTTCCAAAAATGAAGATCCTTGGTCATTATCACCATAAGCTAGTTAAAGCTAATACGAAGAGTCATTATTATAAAAGTTACTTTTCGTATTTTCACAATAAAGCTGGTTGCTAAAGTGAAAAGGACGTATTCGCTTTCTGATTATCATGCCCCTATAGCCCCAAGCATAAATTTATTGAATAGGTTCATAACATTTACGACGCCTGTGTCAGCCTGTTACAGTAATGACTCGATAATAAAACAGTTACCACCTTCCTCTTTAGATTTCAAACACAAGATTTTAGCGGGAAGTGTAACTTAGCTTTGATTTGTTTTTTTTCATATGTTTTACTGTAACACAGCGGCGGGAGGTGCTCGTAGCGCAGTGGTGGCAGGGCTTTGGTAGTAGATACCGAAGTTAAGCAACTTACGGCGCGGTCGGTGTTTGGATGGGTGACCATTCCGACCATATAAGTGACGTTATATCACGAGCATCTCCGTGCTTCGGAAGGCACGTTAAGCCGTTGGTCCCGGCTAATATAGTATTAGTCGTTGAGCCTAGTCAGAGGCCCTATGGGCGGCTTGATAAAATCTGACAGCAAAGTTGGTCGCTTGCCTTGCAAACACCCCTCCGCCAATCCGCACTGAGCCCGCGTGGTAGAGTACTACCTCACATTTGAGGTAAGGCCTTTGCCCAGCAGTGGGATGCTTACAGGCTAACATAACTTTTTTTTTAACTGTAACACTAAGTTATAATATGTATACTTTGCGATATATTGTGACTAAATTATTTATTTACTTGAATATTATTTGCACGCCTCGAATGAATACATTGCTGGTACATCTTTTACAGTTGCACAATTTTCGTATTATCACTATAATTATTAGTGTATTTAATGATTGGAGATTTACAACTATCCTCAATACTTTCTTACTCAATGAAATAATTACCAGTTAAATTCTTACATAATACAACATGACCTAAGAACCTTTTATTGTTAAGAATCACGGAAGGTTGAAGGAAATAAAATACTTGATTCCGCATCCAATCCGCCTTTACTTTATTTTTAAAACCTTACCTATCCCTCTTTTAGTGTCGTAAGCAGTACTCAAATTGACTCGTAAGTCGGCCCATTCAAATACTGGTCTATTAAGAAATATGTGACATTTATTGTAAGTCAATACTCCCGCATGTGGGTGTCCCGTTTATCGGCCAATTCTAGAACTGACCGGTGGTCAAGCTTTATAGGTCTAGGGATAGTGTGTTATCTATCTGTCTGATAAAGGTTTTTATTTTGAACATAATATGTGAATTATTAAATGACCTAGGTTTACGCATTTTATGCGATTTGGCTGCAAGTTATCTATCTAGATCTATTTTAAAAATCAATGACCTGTTTTTTGAGTGAATCGTTCAAGTTCGAATGAATCGTTAATTTCAAGTTTATAAAATATTTATTGATACCTAATTTAGTACTCATCAACTTACATAAACATACCTACTGGTTCATAAATCATGTATGCCATGCGCCTCTTAATATCTTTGCTTACCAAAGAAAACAATGAGTAGGTAGGTATATAAATTGCATTGAATTAATTTAAACAGGCACTTTGTGCTCGTCTCACGTAAAAAAACAAATGAAAATGCACGTCACCTACGACTGCATTGTGTAAAATATTGCACCTTAGCCCTTGGTCTCATGCAACCGCCGGTGACTCACTAGATAATGACTTGACACATGCCTTCCTCGTCACAATCGACGGAATGCACTCGTTATTTTTATCTCTTTTTTATCAACTCTATTCATGTTTTATAACCGCCTCAATTTATCCTTAACAATACGATCTTTGACCTTTGTATTTCCTTTTTCAGGATTGCTGAACATCTGGAGCCTAAACATGTCATAAGGTAAATAAATAACCATCTGTTAATAGATTTAAAAGTCATTTGTCGGTAAATTTATGGTCATGCATGGGAGTTTTTGAGGTTGTAAACAGACTGTTACAAGGATAACGCATAATTAGTTGTATCTAATTTATGAATTAACGTATCAATTGTAATTACAATCAACTATTTTTGAATAAATTGAACACCGATGTTCCACTAGTTTTAAATTTATGCAAGCCAGCTGAAAAACCGTGGTAGTGGACAACACGTAATGGTTAAAGCACATTTATAAGCCCGTAGTGGAAACATCACTAACCAGGCGTTCACCATATGGAAGCACGTTACAGCAACGCCTTGGCATGGGATCGGCTCCGGATAGTGAACGCCTTGCCTCGAATCATGTCATTAGAGCTGTCATAAGTTGAAGCAAACAAGTTTACGTTACTTGCTTCCATGTGGTGGACGCCTGGTTGATGCCTGGTTGGTGCTGTTCCCATTAGAAGTTGATAAATGTGCTTTTACCTTGATACATCAGAGTTTAATGCTCAGGGTGTTTACTATTCGCTGGGTTATCACGTTAGTATGTAAAACTGAATATGTGACACACAAGGTGTGACATCCTTGCATTCTAAAACTAGGACGAGCCTGCGGTGACTCTCCTGAATGCGTAATGGTCTTCACCGCGGCTGCGATATGTCAACGGGAACAATACTGTGTCTACTTGAAGTAGGGTTCGCAAATACGCTGCTGTACTTGACGTCCGTAGATTAAAGATGGTAGTGATTCGATTAACCCCGAAGTTAAAACAAATGAATGTCAAGATAGGCTTATTACATTACAGTAGTTCCAATGGCGCCGAAACTATGATAGACATTGAACTCCGACGTGTTTCCACCAGCAATGAATAACAAAAGAGAGCAGTTATATCTAACCATCTTAACTTATGTCTCCTATTTGATTTGCGGTAGATGCTTTTTCTTATTTTATCTTAAAAGATGCTTTTGATTTATTATGATGAAATTTTCTGCGTTTAAATATAACAATATTCAATATGCTACATTGTACCTTTGAAAAGCGCTTTATGGCGAAACGCTTTCTTAGAAAACCATTTGCATAACTTGCAGCACTAAAAGTGTAATGAAAGCTAAACAACTACATTTCGAACCACGGTCAAAACCATGTCCCATAGTAATATAAAAGCCGGTGAATCTGCTGAACTAAAAATGACTAAAATAATTTTGAGCCCGTAAACATTTTCATTCATTGTCCAACCGTACTTTGCGGTCTAGTGCTATACGGTTGACTCTGTTACTGGAGTATGCTAGTGATGTTCCTACATTGTAGGCATGTTGTGGCGAAATAATCAAAACACTTTAATAATAAAAATTCGTCTTAGAATATTAAATTACCGAGGTCACAGTCGCCTGACCCCCTTAAGAACATTTTTTTTGCATCCTGCATCATCTTATGTTTGAGTGGCGCGTGACGTCCATTGCTTCGTCGTGTGTGCAAATGATTTTCGTTTGAAGTGGTTAGGCGGCAGAGACCTCGAACCTTACTATTTATTGTTAGAACTGGATTAGATAGATATGCGTTCTAACATTGAAGTGAAATACATCAATCGAAACATTAACTACCTTAACTTATCTACCAACTCAAGATGAATAAGCAACTAGTAAATAAAAAGGCATCTAAATGGGTAATTTAGCACAACACTACACTAGAGGTAGAGACACACTTTATATCATAAAAACAGAGATATGATTTTATCCGAATTTTTGGCTCCGTCCGTCACTTTTGCTCGCACACAGTATTGCTACCATGAGTAGCCAGGGAAGTATAGTTCAAACTACGGACATCAACTTCAAACCGCTTTGCTTCGCGTCCTATCCGGGGTCAGTTCAGCACATCACTACACTAGGGACGTTAACTGTATTTACTCTTGACAAACTGCTAGCGAGTCGGCCAGCGCGCCTGGGGCGTATGTCAACCGCTGCACTGCAGATTATACCTAATCCCCTTTCTGTGAAATAAGCCGCTTTCATAGCTTTGTGCTCAGGCTGTTTCGATGCCCGTCAAGTGCGCCCAAAATCTGTTTTCGTAGGGCATCGCACGTGAATGTTTGGTGCTTAAAATTATCATGATGTTGCTGTCCTTTACTGTGTGCAAATGTGTACGTAGACTGCGAATATTTTGAACCCAAGCCGTACAATTAAGAGCCGAGGGTTGAAATCTGTTTCTTTACACATTAGTTTGGTACGTACATTAAAATCTTGAGTTTAAATTTAAACTTTGTAAGCATTTGTTGTTTAGACTATCCGTATTCGTTATCATGACGATCTGTTGTAAAGAAAAAATACCTTAACCAATGGTCATGAAAATAAGCATTCTGACATTTGTTTAAGGTAGTTTTTCTTCAAAACACACAATCGTAAATATTCAACCACTGGTAACGTAACTTTACCAACACACAACACACACACTTTTGAAAACACTGGGTCAGGTATTCTCTCATTTGTGCAAGCTATGGCTACAGAAAATAAAAGAAGTTATTTGATTTAAGTAGGTAGGTAGTAGGTACTGAGCCAAAAGATAACGTCTCACAAATCCTTCAATTCCCACCAAAAGAAAAATGACGAGAAAGTAATTTCGCTACCCAAATACCAGCCGTACTAATTTCCGCCCGCCCATCCATCATTAATCCGGCAAAAATAATACGTTCCCTATTTCACTCGTAGCGAGAACTTTCGTCGAGACATCCTTGAAGAAACAAAATGTCGCAAGTGGTAATCGATGGAGAGCTAATGTAGGTATAATGTGGGTATAATGTGGCCGGGAGACGCGTGTCCCATCGTCTCGGGGTAAGATTAACGAATAATCCCACTTCTTTTTGCCTAAGTCACTTGGTACTTCGACTAAGCCGGGACGCCGCGGCAAATCAATTGCGATTTGTGCCACTGGATCTTGTTTTGAAGTCGAGTTTGAGTTTGCTTGGGCAAACGCTTTGATGAGTCTGGCAGTAAAGTGATTAATTTGTCTCTCGTCGCTAAGTAGGGCTCAGCTGGTAGGTATAGTTTTTATATTACATATTGAAAATAAAATGGTAATCTTAAGAGCGAAGCAATATTGGCGTTGCGCTGCATCTCCGTTGCGATACGTTGACGCCTACTACGTCGGAACGGTGCATCTTTAACATACAAAATTTTATGTCATGGTCATGATGCCACATAGTGCGTTGCGTTGAGTCGTTGGAACATACGTGCAATAGATATGAGTGATATGTATACACCGATGCAACGCAACGCAACGCCAATGTGGCTTCACTCTAGGTATTACGATTAAGCATATTACTTAACTACCATAAAACAGTTTGTATTGTTATTAAACTGAATAATATCTGCCTACTGTAAAGTAGCGTAAGCAATCCAAAAAAGCATTTTATGAAACAAAAGGTGCTTTACCTTACTACCCACTTCAAGTTTAACACACATGAAGGTCACAATTCTAGAACATCTTTCATTCCGCATTTCTGTAATTCAAAATCCAACATACAGTCCACAAATTGCTCGTAATACTTGTTTCTACAAGCCTATAAAGCCGTGTTCCTTTACAACTTACACTTAAACCGTCTCCATTACCTTTTAGTCACACGTGGTGTTCAAGGAAAGTTTACTTTGTTTGTTAAAACAACAAATAAAAACAACACCACGTGTACGGGGAAGGATCCTAAAATTTGTTTGCTTAAGCCGCTGTGATAACAACCGCGCCCCGAGGCAGTGATGAGCCGTTGTTTTTGAAATTGAGATAGATCTAGGGGGCAAACAATCTTCATTTGAATAAGATAAACGCACTTGATGTTTCACTGATCACATTACCTTAACTTAACATTAATATTGAGAATCGATTCGGTACCTAGCGCCCTAGCTACAACAAATCATTCCTTTCACCTTTTTTCATTCATGTACCTATCTAAAAAGTTATTTTTTGTTTTTAAATAGCTTTATTAAGATAATTATAATAAAAATAAGGTTACCAAGTACAAAACATTTGATTAGCACAATCATACTCGTACATACGATACACTATTTTTGGCTTCTTGCACCATTTAAAGCCATTTAAATTTAAATTAGGTCATTTTGTTATTTAAGTATTACTTTTATTTAGCCACAAATACCACATGATAATACGATTTTTAGTTACAAACAAAGGATAAAGGAGTTTTAATACAAGACCTTTTTTACAATTATAAAGAGTGGGTACATAAATATGTATTAAGTAATAAACCCCTATTTGTACACTTTTGCAAAAAAAAACTCGGACAAAACTCAATTTCGCTCATTTCCAGAACAGATACGGACTTGATTTCAACTAGTTTAACCTAGTTATCTCTCGCTAAATCACAACACTAGATTTGCCACTGGCACTGTGAGAAATTGTATTATTTAGAACAAATGAAACCATATTGTTTTTCGTCGAAACACGGACAGCTTAACGTAAATAAATCGTTCTGGCCTATCCGGCCCATCAATCTTTTTAATAAAGCCAAATGGTGTTTTATTTTCAATAGAACGTTTTAGACGCTTAATTTTTATGCATTTGTCCACTTTCATTCTATAACTACGAGTGATTATCAATCATTTATTTATTTTATTTTAATGCTAAGATGACTTTTTTTGTATTAGCCAATGTTTCATTCTAAGGGCTTGTCAGCATATTACATGAGCCTATATGTCCAATTTAATTTCAATAAGTTCGCCGTCTTCATTGGCCATAGTTTTGATTAATTGCTTTTTTATAAGTACGTGTGTATTAATATTATAAACAGAAGCATATCCATACAAAATTGCGGCTCTTATATTTTTTGCCCAAACATCATCAATAATTTAAAAAATAACTAATACACATGTACACTAAAACCGGGATATTTTCATGCAAAACCAATAAAATGGAAAAAGAATAACAAAAAACGGCACGCACTATCGAAACAATTTTCGGGGCACTCTCGCTAATCGATTTAGCATAAAATAGCCCGCCATCAATCATTCCCAATTTGTTTTCAATATCACCGTGCAGATAATAACCGTAACTGTGTAACGGCTGGAAGTGGTTGTAATGGAGGTACTTCCGCTTGCGCCCGCGCCCACGGCCACGGAACTTCAATTTCCGTCCTAAAGCTGATTTTTCCCTTTATGACAGCAACTCCGCTCCTGTCTTTTTTACGAAATAAGGATGCGTATCGATTAGGTTGACGTTGATGAGCTCAAAATTAAATGTCGGTGGGGAGAAAAGCGGTGAAGTGTGCTGTCTACTTTACCTTAGGATTTGTTTATTATACTCGTAAAGACGTCATGGTTTGAGTTAAAAAAGTTTCAATTCGTGACATATTTGGTTAACATTAATAATATTCATAAATTTTGATGCAAATAAAAAAAAACTGATGTTAGTAGACCTTTGATGTAAGATATTAAACCTAATGACAAGCAATGAATTGTTTTTAAAATTAAAGTTAGTACTGTTTATGAAACAAAATGTTTGTTTTGGTTCATACCTAGTTGCTATATGAATACATAAGAGTAAATACAAAATCTGTTCCCCACACAAGATATTATATCGGTTGGATATGCTGAGCTCAGTCATGTACTTGTACAGACGACAGCACGTCAAGGTAAACACTGCGGTATCTTATCTAGTTGTAATAAGGGCTAGTTTGCAACGAAGTGGGTAAACTGATGTGCTGGCAACTGTACAATCGTACATTTACATATACATGCTAGTGTGCTTATTTAATTATGCACTACCCTCGACTGTGCAGTCGTCTAGTGCAAATTCGTTGGTTATTCCTAGCAGACTGGGACTTTGTATTCATTTTACTTGTTAATATTTGATTTATCGCTCAAAGTTCGTGTATTTTGCAACCATGTTTGATAACAGCTTGGATTTTGATTAACAATTTTTATTTGGTAACAGACATATTGTAATAGAACATTAACAAAAAAATAATCTTGCGGGTACCATTTCTTTCGTTCATAGAAATTGCATTGCAACTTCATGACAGTTAACTCTATTAATTTATTTATAAAATAGCTACAACTTAACTGTTTCGATGGCCAAATGCCGATCTTTAGAAACCGGTTAAAAATAGGGTTGAACAGTTGTGGTGGAAGTCGTAAAACGGGCTAGCATAAAAACAACCAGAAAGCCAGTTGGGGCTATCGTAAAAAGATGTTTTGTCTTTTTGCGTTGCCGAGGGACGAAATGTTTTCACAACGATTTTTGATCGGCCACTATTAGGCTGTTTGGCTTGTCGTACATGTAAATATTTCAATAGTAGTACACTAGATTTTTCAGCAATTTAACATTATAGTACAGCCTGACGGTAATAATTGCGTGCATAAATATAGTATAATCTACTACTGATGCATAAATTTTAACACATGACACTGTTAATACAATCAATTTCGGCATCCTTAACACATTCTATTAATTTTAATGGCATGTCTTCTCGTGCAATCATACTGTGCAGATTGAAGAATGATTAACTCACAACATAAAACTTTTTTATATCAACATAATAACACATACATCGACTCACATACATACCAAAATAGTAAATGGAGGGGCGGGCTACACTGTGCAAGATCTACGCCGACATTCGCAAATATAATCTGTCGTGAGATCGTGTATTAATCGTCGTATTTGGTGAATAAATTTACTTTTGTTTGAGTTTGCCTTCCTACAGCGTTATTTATTCAGAAGGACGACCCCAGGGCAAGCCGGGGAAAGATACTTCTGGTGTTTACATAACATTTTCGTGCCACAGTACCCGTCGACTTGCCGATATTTCCACGAACCTAACTGAATTTATTAGCTGTATTTATTTTGAGAGAACACATTAATGTTGGTTGTGTTTTTCGTTGTTCGCCGTCTCTGTTTTCTTAGGCTACAAGTTGGATGTTTCTAGTTTCTCTATTGGCAATGCTATCTGTTTTCGGGCGAAATTAATGGGCGCATAGTCGGTTTTCTTTGTCAACAATATCAAAACTACAATACTGCGCCACAATATTGATAAACTCGCTTACAAGTATGTCATTTCAAACAAGTAAACAGAACGTATTGTGAAATATATTTTTAGATAATTTTGTCTTCAATACGGGCATGAATTTAAATTAAGCTCATAATTTAATAGGTTTTAGTCAGCATCTCCAAACAAAACTTATGTACCACCAATCCAATCAAATATACCATCAGCAAGTAAAATAAACAAGCATCACATCGAAACTGTGGGCAAACAAGTCTTGGGTGAAGCATCGCAAAATACATGATATTTCAAAAACATTCCGATCCAGTGCACCGTCAGTGCAAACATTGCACGAACGCAACCGTAATCTATTTTATTGCGTTTGACGCCCTCACAATGTGTGTCGGCCATCGAAAGATGTTTACGAGTGGTGGCAGACCGTCATGATAGGAACAGCCGCGGGCAGGCGTAGGCGATTGATTTACAGCCACCACTCCACATATAGATGTTGCAGGATATTTTTGTACGTCCAACATAAATTCTCCATGCATTTTTATATGGGTGACGCAAAAATGGAAAAAGAGTTGTGAATTCGATTTTCATTGGTATTTTTAGCGTTCAAACTTGGTTTTACCTCTTGTGCTTTTTGAATTGACTCAAATCTAACTTATATTTTAATCATTAGGATGAGTTGTAAAGATGCAATCTTCAAAACTATTTTGAAATCAATAAGCGCTTTTATTTTTAATTCCTAGACGTTTTCGCATATAACTGGAAGCGCATTTAAGCTGCGACATAGCAACCATCCTACGCCAGGACGATCCAGTGCCGTGGCCTATAAAAGAATGCCTACGTAGCCTTCGGCTGATCGAGATGCTTAACTTTATGGTCCAACTTGCATGATTTATATCTTTGCAATTTCACGCTTGCATAGCTGTTATAAATGGGGCAACTTTTCATGTCCATAAATGGGGCTTAATGTAATTATTGATACTAAACAGGATTTGAATCACTATTTATCTCTCTAGATAGCATGTAGCCAACCGGCTATTGTGACTTCGTGACTAAACATGGTTTTATTTACCAAAATAAATGTCATAATTATGGTAATGTTTACATGTTATGCAAACAAAAATTTTAGATTAATTAATTAGGTTCTCACTGATGAAACCTAGTTATAAATTAAGACGAGTATCTGAGAATTAGGTATATTCACGAAATATTTTTTTTTTTATGTTTCATCGTCATATTGCTAATACATACTTACAGTACCAGAGGTCAAGACTCCGAGTTTATTAATTCATTTATAGTTTAAAACACAAATCAAAACATTGTCTAATTTTATACCGTCGCACAGCAAATGTATTCCAAATGCAGTTTGCGAAACAGCATAAATCATTTTAATCTTCATGGGCAACGTATTTCGCAATAATAGGAGTTAGAGTTTGCATTCGGAATTAAGAAACACTCTTACTGTAATGAAGGAACTGGGACGGCACGCCATTAAAATAGCGGATCATAAATAATTCAGGCTCGGGTTTGGTAGTGATGTCCCTCATTAGTCTGCTTTCAGGGAAAATTTAAATTATATTTCAAGAAGCCTTGAAAATGATCTTATACAAAGTGCAGAAAAATATAGTAAAAAAACACTATTTTTTTACTCTGAAGTTTTGGAAAGTATTGTGTTTCCTTAGCAAAGAAATTATAATTAAAATCCTTCACATTTTTTATCTTTATAATATCAAATTCTTGTAATATTTTTTTCTGATTTTAGTTGTATGTACAGTTAGTGGAAAATATACCTACTATTTTTTACCACCATCACAAAAAAACACAAGTTTAGTACTGACATATCGTAAGGTAGCTATCGACAGAAAATATCGATCTTTCGCTACCACTACTTTGGCGTGGTTTCAAGACGTTTCCACATTAAATTTCATGAGAGGTCCATTTTTCCTTCGACCAGTGCGTATGGGATGGCCCACACACACTTTTCATCAGATAATTAATCGTTAGGTCATGTGCTTCTACTTTGTTTTATCTTTGATTGCTAATTCCTATTGGATATGGGTATTATCAAGGTTTTTTTTCTAAAAGTCAGAAGCTGTAGTTATAGTCTATAGTTTTTGAAAAAAAAACAGAATCTAGAATAAAAATAATAACCAAGAGTGTAAGTACAGTCCATTCGAACGAGTACAGTTTAACAACTACAAACTAACTTGAAAACCTATTAAGACTTGGAAGCAACTATTTTGTTTTCAGTTACTCACTCAAGTATTTTTATAACTTTTAATTGAAGACTCTCCCTCCTAATCACCGGCTTCGTGTAAATAGTTATCAACTCTAAACAGTTTAAACTTCACTAATGTGCTCATGAAACTTCAGTTAATTACACTTTGTAGATAAAACAAATAATCTCGGCAGCATGAGGCGTTTAACATGGATATATTTAACATATTTTCATAAACATAGTATCTTCGATTTTAATTGAAACTTGACGCTTTATTTTATAGTTAAGCTTATTCATTCATGGTATATGGTACTTATAACTACCTACTGACTGATACGTCTCTCTAGTATACAGGGTGTTAGTGTACGCAGTCTTATCCTTCAAATGGGTGATTCAGTGCTATGAATAGAGTCCAAATCCATAAAAAAATAATACCCTATAAAAACATTTTTATAATCAAAATATCCCGTGCGAAAAATTTAAGCCTCGTTACCCTATATGAACATAAGGTTGTATGAGTGCAGTTCATTAGTTTAAGCAGTAAAACAAATAGTCCAGTACATTTATCGGGGTATGTATGTGCCTTGCGTACGGTCCGGTAGGTAGATCTGTTTTTTGCACATTCGTTCATGATCATGGCATAATGATTCATGCAAGTCTGTGACCTCGAGCTCCAACCGGAACTTCGTCAAATATCGATGAATCTGCGAAAATGTTGGTGCTTTTTCAGATTTCAAAAATAAAACATATGTAAAATTTTAAATTAATTTTTGGTTAATAAACACTTACAAACGTCGAAAATAAAGTAAAATATATCCTCATAAGGACCTGGGTCATGTTTTCTTATCTTTTAATAGGCTGCTATAGCACTCAATAAAATGTAATCTTGATTTCCATCAAATAAAAATAAATACAACATTTTACCAACACCAATCGGAGTCCAATTAAGAAAAAAAAAGGACATTCGAAAAATTTCGCTAAACACTCCATAACAACTGAAATTTATGACTACAAGAACACACCCATACACATACACATAAAAGCGATTTCAATGTAGCGAAGTAATACATTTTATAGCGGCATACGTTTTATAACCATACAACTTGAAGAATTCATTAACTGACAATGGTTCCAGACATGATGGCTGATGGGCGGCGATAATACACAATGGCTATTTTAATAATAACCTATTCTAATAATAAGCTATTGTTACCGGTTGACGGTGCTGTTCGTTGAAGACATTTAGCTGTGTTATTGAAAATCACTTGATGCAGAGTAGCTTATTACTGTGGTTTAAACAGTAATGCAAGTCTCAGCATGGTTTTATCTGTCAAACACCAGGGGGCGCTCAAAAACGACAACATACGTGTTATCGTGTATTAATTTATTGAGAAGAATTCAGGAATACAATTCAAAAAGTTACATTTTTTTAAAATTTGTTAATAGACTAGTTAAAAGGATGTTTGAACATATGAACGTCAAAATTTCAGTCGCAGTATAACGATCGAATAAAAGATCAAATGCTTCATGACGATAAATATCTAAAAAGAACTCTTAATAACGTATATAGTTCGTAATACGTAATGGTATCTGTCTAAAACAACATCCCGTATACTCTCACTCATTCAAACAAAATATATTTTCCCTTAAATTTACAACCTTATGCAACGTTGTATTAATAAATTAAATGTACATGTCAATCACATGTGATATGACAAATATAAATCAAACATGTAAGTAAAATATTAAACTCAGTACATTAAAAATAGATATTGCAATTTCCGATAACATTGATACGGATCAAATAATACGATATCCAATGGTGGATTTTGTTTGCGGAAAACTGATATTGCAAAAAGTCAAATAGAGAAAACATGTTATCAATATGTTTATGCATACTTAAAATGTAGAAAAGGTAAATTATTGGAAATATGATTTAAATCACTGTAGTTTGAAAAAGTACAATATTTTGATATTTGTTATAAAGTAACTCCGTCCGAATTAGCTTTTCTTATTCATCTATTTTGCTTTCGATTCCCAAAATAAAGATGTTTTATTTCAATATTCTAGCTACCTAATACATTTTTTTTAACCTATATCATCCCACTGCTGGGCAAAGGTCTCCCCCAATTCCTTCCCTAAGTCTCTGTCAGTGGCCAACAACTCCCAATCTCTCGAGAAGCTAGACAGATCGTCACTCCACCTCTTTCTAGGTCTACCCCTTCGTCGGTAGCCGTCTGGTGGTATCCATCGCGTGACGATAATACATATTAAAACAAAATCTTTAAACTTTTGTTAGACCATAAATAAAATATTTAATCCATATTTCATTGTTACGTCTCACGTACTCTCTCGCGACTTACTCACAAACAAGTGTAATTGCACTGAATTTCAAAAGATCCATAATTTATTTATAGAAACGGCAACAATGCGCAATTCTCAAACAATTCCGCTTTAAGTATTTCCAGTTGCGGCGTTGAAATCTTGTTTCGTCGTTTTGTCGACGCCGTTACTCGGGAGAAGTCGACAAACGTCGCCACTTTCTTTTTAAAATCATAAACCAGAGACTACAACTTACCAGCTTCGATTTAAATGTTAATCGCCTAGCCTCGTTCGAAGAAATTCATTTATTCTTCCACCAAATCTCAAGCACACATAACTTAGGGCACAGACGACATCGTAAAATGGTCATCCATCATCCTAGTATCAAAATTTGAAGTTGACATAAAGTGGATGAGAAAATGATTGATTGCTACGTCCACTTCTCATAACCATTGGCTGTGACCGAAACTAAAGCAATAATTGATTAAGTTGGTAGTAATAAGACCGGGGCAATGTAGGAGCTGCTTATAAAATAAATTAACTTTTCAATTACAACGACTTGTTAGTATAAAGGCGCGTTTTCATTTACTTTATTCATTTCTTATATTCGTCAGTGCAAAATACGTTAGAGAACAGTATTAAAAAGGGTTCATCATATTCATCACATTCCAGCAAATAATATTATTAGAATTTTAAAGCACAGTGAATCGACAAAATATTTATTTTTTAGTGCCAAATGCATACAATTTCAGCCTTGCCAATTCGTTTTCCTGGCATTGTTTTACTTTTTTAACCCTATGTAAAATTGACTGCAGTTCAGTAACAATAACTATAACCAAACACTCAAAAGTAAGGTTTGTGTGAACTAACTGATTTATACATCATAAGCTTCTATAGTCTAGTCTATAGTCAAGAAGAGACATTTAGATACTTGCTTTCAGTAAAACTTGGTGCAGCAAAGCTTATGGTGCCTTGTATATTGGAATTCAGAGCTTTCGAGTCGGTGAGGACAAGGCATTACGCTTCGGTATTTCGTATACGTTCGTAAAGATAGTTCTATTCCCACGCAGTAATAAATTCTCCTTAATTTGCCATGTGTACCAATAGCGTGTATGTACCGGTTTCTTGCGTACACAATCATCGTTTAATGATATTCAATAAGCGGAATTGTCTTTGTTGTCTACGGGTCTCTAACTAGCTGATTTATGTTGTATTTTTTCTAAAGGCTCTAGTAATTGATATTACTTAACGATAACAATTTATTTTAACTTTGTAAATAACGTATTCTAAATAACTTAAAGCACGATTTTAAAATAGAACTGTGTAGTAGGTAAATTCTTATGTAAAGTAGATATTAAGTATAACAGTTACTTAACATTTTTAAATGAGATTTACAACCCACGTTCAAATCTGAACGAAAGTAGGTGGAAATCAAATTTTCTATTTACTCCCATTTCGATAATAGTCTACATTAATTTTAAGTAGGCGCAAGTGTTATTCGGGCGCCATTTAAAAATAAAACGATAATAATTTCGTCTAGTACAATTTGAACTATAATATTGTTCCAGACCTAAGACAAGAAAATGATTTTTTATAATATAATGTTGCAGGTCACATATTAATATAACTGACAAAGCTGAACTATTCAAAAAATTAATATAAGTAAAAGCACAGTTCCTTAAAAGCCGCGTCCTTTTATACCAACTTTGACTTGCCATGCCTGTTATTCAATAAAGCAAAAACAATGCAAACATTTTTTAAATTATTTATATTACAACCTTACAATATCTGCGGCTATTTTAAACGATCGTTTGTCTCTCCATCTGTCCGTCTGTCTGTCTGTCACCGGGACGTAACTTTGTTACGTTGACGCAGTCACATAAAAGGACCAAAGCCGGCTTTGTCTTGTTAGCTGGAAATTAAAATAGAAACGAATGAAAAACTGGCTGAATGCAATTTTGTTTGTCAATGTCGAAATAGCATGCAAATTACGAAACAGTATTTACAGTAAGCTGACTGTGAATTTAACAACTGTATATTTTTTAAACTTCATCTGTGAGTTGATCTCACTTTTTTTTAAACGATCACTAAACGCCTCCCAAAGTAAGGAATCATTTAAATAAGGACATTTAAGAAATGTATACTTCCAATGCTCAAATTACAAACAAAACATATTCATTTTAGTTTAAATCTGAGTATAGAGAGAAGAAAATAACGAAAGGTACCATTAATCTCTTTTTAATTACATGAAGCTAACAACCTTTGTAATTTTGCGATCGGCTGTCGTTAATAATGAACAGAAGAATAACCGTTAAACAGCGTTTCGATGGTTCATTACACTTGCCCTGGTATCCCAAAAACTAACGTTCATTAGTTTGGTGACTTGCAACCTTATGGTCTGACGCAGCTCGTTTGAAACGGCTGGCAAATATTTCGATGAAGAGGAATGGATTTGATAACACCTATGAAGTTGTTTAAAAATAAAGCAACGGTAACAACAAAAAACATCATGTGCAGCGCGCGAAGTAATTATTAATTGATTATAACTTTAACCATATAAATTTTCAAACATCTGCAAACTTTTATACCTGCTGTCAACTTAAAATTCAAATATGGAACGTCATTTCGTATGAATTAGTGGACAGATAACGCTAATGGTAACTTATTCAGACATTACAGGCCGTTAAATTAAACGCAAAGACTCGGTGCCATATAGTACTTTTCGAACAGGGTAGAGCCCGCGCAAATTACTGGGCTATCGATAATACAAAATGCATGCAGAGCCCAATTTTCAAGTCTATTGCTATCGAAAAACGCACTTAACAAACAACGCGAATCTATTTATGTGTGTCATCACCCATAAATCGTGCATGTGCAGAGACAATGATGTGCGCTGTCTCTTATGCACGTTTTGCCAGGAGTCTATTGGTCTAGGTTTTGTCAAACATAATGTCTGCATTTGAGACGAGTAGGCCGTTCGTTTTGAGCTATGGTCGAAATGATGGTATACGTCAAGTTAATGGATATTACATGAGCTAAGCTAAGCTTCTGGTGACTATGTATAAAGCACTACACTACAGGATGAGAATATAAATGACGCGAAATTGTAACCATAAAGTTATTCATTTCTGTCCACTAACTATATATTTCGTTTACAAAATAGTTTGTTTTATGAACCTTTTCGAATCTCACGAGGCACAGACAACTGCCAGTTAGCGATCCCTATCAGTAACGTAGGTTTAGCTTCGTCATATGACAGAAATTCAACTAAATCGGATAAGTGAGCAACTGATTTTATGTTCCTAGCTCCAATAGCTCAATATTTTTAAAATCCATTCCCTCATGGGCGATTTGTTTAAAAGTTATTTATTATGTCTATCATCAATAAAATCTATTAACAGTAATCTATTAAAATAATTATTCACGAAGACATGTATACATTTATTTCGACAGCATGTTTTGTTTACACATTTCTATTAGATTACAATATGTAGAAAACTCACGTATTTTCCACTGACGTATTATAATTTCAGGTAAAATGACCCTTGACCCTTCCTAATGGAGCAAAAGGTTAAAGATAAATAGATTAAGTGTATCCATGTTAATCTCTCAGGCGATTTTATCGTGTTGATTCCATCGGGCTCCATATGTTTGCCCTTTCAAGCCTTATTTGATTGTTTTCATGACTTGCATTCATTGCAGATCGTTGCTATGGGAATGGTTATCCCTTTTACGGATATTGGGGCGATCGTCGACTTATGACCACCGGGAAGTAAAAGGGATTTCCTTCCGGTTCTATTTCCTAATCCTTACTCGTAGAAAAGGTACTACTTGCCGAAGAAAATAAAGGACGAAACCACTTACTTAAAAAAAAACAAACAAGCATCTATAATGACTGAATTTTTTTTCATGCACACGTTTTTTTGTACACGTGTGTGGACCACAATAACTTGCCAATCTTAAAAACTTTACTTACAAAAGATGCTATATTCACCCTAATTTTTGATTGAAATTGAAGCAGAATAGTATATTTTTATCCGTTTTCTTCTTAATAAAGTAATAAAATATTGAAACGACAAACAACCTTGATAAAAAGCAAACGCGACGCGACAATTTTCCCTTGACTAATTTAATTACATATACGTTTAATTATTTAAAATCTTCTGCCTTTTGTTCCCTAATTATATCGCTCGTGTTTGTTTGACTGTCGAGAGGCAACTTTGGATCACTTTGAAGCTGAATTTGTAAAGTGTCGGAATTAATGGATTGATTAAATTATTTACAAAGGTCGGTGCCCATGGGTAGATTCATTAGTACAGGTGACTTGCACTGTAAAACCGTCCCTTGGTCACTCCCGTACAGTTTACAGGGTTGTCAATTGGTAAACTCTAGAGTTTATGAATTTTGACGGTTTCTTTTTTCTCTATTTTAATTGTTCTCAAATATTTTATTGTTAATCTTATTGCGTTCAGAAACGTCGCCGCAAAAACCAAAGACTATCGTGGATACTCTATCCGCGCTGCCTCCAAAACCATTAACAAATTAAATTATATGTAACTCTTAACATCAAATATCAATGTACCTTTACTCGTAGATGTAGCCAGAAGTTTCCAAATGTATGATCAAAGTTTTTCAGATATTTCCAATATGCTTATTGACCTATTATTTATTAACATTTCTACCCGACCTTTTTACACAAAGAAAGTTCCAACCGATAATTCAAAAGATGTAATCAACCAAACTGTGTCCAGGTCAGAAGCTGATAAGTCCATATTAGATAACGACGTTCGAGTTCGACAAGAAACTTGGATCCGACCCAATTTCGTGCTAACTTTTCCATGCGACGTCTCCCTGAAATTACGAAATAAAAGACTTTTTATCGAGTTGTTCCTATTTTAGACAACCCTGGATGTAAGTGGTTAACGCCTCTGCCTGCCTTTTAAAACCAGAAACAGATTCAGTGCATTAGACTAATTACATTTCGAAATTAGAACGCTCATGTTTATTCTGTTTGTTTTTAAGAATTTACGACTGTTATAAAATGATATGGCTGCTAAATTGGCTAAAACGGTAACGCTATAAACGTTCCGCGGCTGTATATCGATATAAATAAATTCCTGACTAATTAATAACATCGTAAATGAACAATGAAAGTTTTTCTATTCTAGCTTCGTGGGATCTGTTTATCTATGCATCATCGTCAATCATTAAAACTGCTTTTTTAAGCTATATTTTGGGCTTTTTGTGTCTTAAAGTTGTGTGCTGTAAATAAAAACCGGCCAAGTGCGAGTCCGACTCGCGCAGGAAGGGTTTCGTACCATTATTGACCAGGTAAGCACATAAATGAATATTTGAAGTGCCTACCTGTTGCCATTATTGACATCGAGCAAAAAATGACAAAAAAGCGTTTGCTGTATGGAAGCCTTGTTTTTAGTATTTATTGTTTAAAGCAGAAAAGCTAATTTCCGAAAATTTCAACTGTCTAGCTACTGCAGTTCTAGAGATACAGCCTGCTGCTACAGGCAGGCTGATGGATGGACGGACGACCGGACAGACAGCGAAGTCTTTAGTAATACGGTTCCGTTTTTACCCTTTTGTACAGAACCCTAAAAACAATGTCCTGCATAATAAAATACAGAGGTACATTACCTAACACGTTCAAAAAATAGAATCTTCATCTACATGTGTATTTAATACACAATGCATAAAATATCACAGAAACGTTACAACATTTTATCAGATTTAGGTAGTAAGCTTAAATTTATTACTACCAACCACAAATAAACCGAACTTATCAATGAAAGATAAACTCGTCCTCTCACACCGTTCCGTAATTGAGCAGTAAACGTAAAACCTCTTTGTAAAATGTGTCTTCCCTGCTGTGTATTTTACCACAAATTAGCCTGTAAATTGTGTACTATCGTTTTACTTGAGAATCGTTTAAAATGGTTTATTTTACAGCTCGGGTGGAATTTTATGTTAATGGACAAGTACCAAATGTATTGGTATGATATTACGCTCGTAACTGTAAAAACAAGAGAGTGCAAGTAACATTTTTGCTGATAACATTTGAATTTTATTCATGTAGTTTCTTTAAAAACATAAGCCGAATATCAAAAAGATTTGATTAAACATTATAAAGTTCGGTGATCACTGATCAGGGACGCACGCAGTATAGCTCAAAAATAGAAGGCTAGTAGCCGGTGTGAAAAAAAAATCTCGAATCTAAACTAAGACTAAAATCAAGGTAGCATTGATTTTAAGGGAGTTTCGTTATATAACTATATCAGAGCTCGTCTTCATCAACCTTTAATCATTGTAGTCGATTTAGCCAAATTTTATGCCAATCTCGTAGACGTACATGTCATTCTTATTTTATTTATTACAAACACCCAACAGCTTTAATAATAAAATACTTTAATTAATTAAACTTTATCATAGAATCTACCCAAATAGAAGTCATTTAGGAATAGCAACACAATACAAATGGTTATTTTGGGATTGTTACTTCGTCTACGGTCCTATAAAAACACAATTTCACTTCGGTGTTACCGTCCGACGAATACCGAATGCGAATGCGTGAAACATTGATATCTCTCGTCATGTCTGCCAACATTATCATATTGCACGGCCGATTCGCGTCAAAGGTCGTTTGTTACATACAACCCGTCATCTGTATCGCGATATTTCCTTTATCCACATACGTATCAGATCCAACGAATAAATTATTCCCGTTTTTTCGCTCCCATTTTTCGTGAATGATTCCCGATTTAAAAACGTTCAGTGAGCTTGAGATTGTAAAAATATTGGTTTTGCTTTTTTTGTTACAGTTTAAGTATAAATGGCTTATTTTGATTACAGCTTCGATAACGATTTAGAGTTAGATTTTCAGATTTAGTTACTTTATATCTTATTATTATTTCGTATCTTCTATATAAACATCACAGAATGTCGTGTTAGTTACGCAACTTATACCTAATTAATTACGTGGTCGTTTGTTCATTTTGTCAGTTGTCGTCCTATGCTGAGTCTTTGGTCAAAGGGTCTTCAATCTAGAACTTTTCTGCCCCAACGGCCATCGGTAACCTTCTAATTTTCTTATTGCAGTGTAAATATGCAATTCACTTTTCAATAGGTATACATTTTCCAAGTCTTCTATGTTGTCTGTACATTTAAATCGAACCTTTTGCGACTCGCATGAAAGTCGATACGCCGAAATCCGGAGTGGCTCCTTAATTTAATTATTGGGCTCGCTCCACTGAACAACTATTAAGCCCATGTGGCAATTATTCCACATAAACGGAACGTTATGTAATGGAAACACTCACAATACGCACTTTAGAACTTTACAAGAGTCGATGTAGCTTGTTTACTTAATATTGTCATTCCATGTTTCAGCAATCTAGCTTTAGGGTGAAGACATATAGCATGATTATCGGTACCGACTAACATGGATAAGCTAGTGATGTGCCAAGTCGACTTTTTATGATATTGTTTTTTTTTAATTCTGACTTTTCAGAATATTGCTTCGAACAAAAATCTAAACTCGAGTATGAAATATTCCGATTCTAACAAATAGCCAACTCTACACATCACTAGCTTGTTCATGTTAGTCGGTACCGATAACCCGGCGCTTTACATCTTCACCCTATTATAGGGAGTAGGTACTTTTACTCAAAGGAAATATTGCTCTAACTGTTGACATACGAGTATTGTCTAAGAAAAATAAGAGCAGCTTATTTTCTTACTATTACTTCAGTAGCTACCGAATATAGTAACTATATTTTATTAATTTCTGTAAGTATCATGCGATCGTCTTTCTGTGGAAATATACCGGTTTAATTAAAGAAAGCCGTATAACGGAAAAGCTTAGACATTATTACTCCGCTACTTTCATTACACATTGATTGCTTTAATTTACCTCACATGTTGCTTCTCATTACGCGTCCAATATGGACAGTTGTGTCAGCTACTTCTTTTAATTAATAATATAATCTATATGTAACGAAATGAGTATACGAATGCCCTGGTAATCTATACTCTGATTTTTAATTAGATAGACCAGAATGACAGCTTCAATCGAACTTTTTATTTTTTTAATGTTGCTAGCGTAGTACCCATAGTGTTGTAACAATTCAATTGTACGCGATTAATTGAACATGTGATATGAATTTTCATTAATGTGATTTTACTAATAATGATAAATAATACATGTTAAACGTTACATAAAGCTACAAATAGAAGTAATTCATAAAATAGTTTTAGTAACGAGTAGAAAAATGTAGATTTCACTTAAAATAGCAATATTCTTGTATGGTCTTACCTATTTTGACTTTTCAATGCTTTCTATAAATTATTTCATTGATATAATTATGATTTTTGTGGGATTCCTGATTTTTATAAACAGATTTTATATGAATATGTATTTTAAAATCGATTATAAACAACAATTGAATGAAATTGAAACTATCGATTATTAAGGACCAACACTATTTTTAAATTACGAAAAAGTGGCCACCCACCAAATGTCATTTTAGTCTATCTAATTAATAATCAGAGTGTATGCGATGGTTTCAGTGTCTTGTTATTTTGTCGTTTAATTTAAATATGTAAATTTTATTAGGCATAATATAGCCTGAGGACTCTTGAATTGCAAATGAATGTGACATTACGTTTTATAGGCTGGTAGCCAATTCGCTTGCTCGTTTCCTCCCGGGTTGACGGCGAATTTTCACTTAGAAACACCCTGAATTTTAGTGGTGTTTTATTGGATACACATTTAAACATAATAACGAGATGTTTACACTGACCTTAGATGCTCCGTCTTAATTTGCAAGCAATTGAATTGAGGTCTGAATGTTGGTGAAAAGGATATTGTATGTCTCAATATTAATTGGGCCGGTGCACGCTTTCCGTTGATAGAACCTTTACCCTCTGTTATTGTATCATGCAAAGAGCCTTATTTAAAGATGTTTTATTTAAATAAATAACTTGAGCGTTGGGCTTCACAAGTTAAACTTAATTAAGAGTAGACAAGACCCGAAAGAACTCAAATTTCACTGTATTAGTAATGCAGGTTTAGTTAATTTGAATTTATAAACATAACGCTTAACATAACACGTTGATAAAGCCGTAATAACTTTCATTTATTATTATTATTCGGAAAATATACGATAAAACGGTTCACTCACATACGTTACTCGGTAAGCGTGTTGGGAAAAATGACGGTAATTTCCCGGGGACATATTTGTAGCTAAAGATGAAAGGCAGGCCCGTAAAGCCTAATTCCGTCGTTCACCTACGAAAACATTTTCCCTTTCATATAAAATGATCTCGGGGCGAGATCCTTAAAAATGTGCCATTGAGGATCAGGATGGCAGTGGGATAATCTGAATGCGAGCTCACACACTTAAACAGAAATCGTAATCGTAAACCTTACGCAACATAAAAAAAACTCTTCAAACAATCAAATTAGGCTAACCAGACTTAAATAAATAAACTAGCCATCAAAAACACAAAAAATAGGAAGGTACTAGATACTGATAGTGAATCGGAAGAAAATATAAATCTACCAAACTGTCCCAACCGCTTTTATTAAAGTGCCTACATTTTGCCATTATCGATATCGAGCAAAAAAGGGCAATAAAATCGCGTTTGTTGTATGGCCCCCAATTAAATATTTATTTTTAGTATTTTTTGTTATTACGGCAACAGAATTAAATAAATAGACGGTGAAAAGGAATCATTTTTTTCTTGTATGGAGGATGGGCCTACCATAAATTGTGACATCTAGTAATGAAACATATATCAAATTGTTTTTTATAATGTCTTAAAAACATTAACAATGTTAGTATTTCTTTATCTAACGGGAATTTTAGAAAATTCATCATAACACACACGTACATAACAAGTCGACGCACATTTTCAGTCGTTTCTGAAAATCACAGTCGTTGAAATCTCACTGCACAGTTACACAACAACGGTTTAGTGGAAAAGGGACCGTTCTTGATGTTTTTTTTTGTTCTATTTTTCGTTTAAAATAATTGTAAATCCGGAGAACACAAACACTCAATTCGAAACAAACGGAAGGTGAAAGTATGACAAATGATAATCCAACCATTCCTGTCAATGTCAGCGATAACTGTCAGAGTTGCTATCCGTTCCACGGCTTTACTAGATAACCATTTTATGCAAAAATCTTAAAAAATCAATTAAAATATTTTATGAGATTCCAATTGTTTAAAATAAATAAAAGTAGAAAAAACGTGATCTAAACAAAATCACATAATTATATCACATAATTGAAATGATTGAAAATGGTTAATATAAATTAACCAGCCCGTGTCGTTCCTTTACACGTATTGTAAAGGAGGAATGGCGTGATGAAAAATAGTCAATACAACGCATCTTTTAATTCGATTTTCTAATAGATTTGTAATTGTCTAAAAAAATAAGTTATTAATTTAAGGTGCAATGTCATTATTAGACGCTACAAGTTGCTACTGGGCCCAAAAAAATTGTCTCCTTTCAACTGTCTTGCTATAGCAGTTCTTGAGATACAGCGTGGTCACAGACAGACAAATGGACAGCGAAATCTTAGTCATATGATCCCGTTTTTACACTTTGGGTACCTACCATAAAAAGTATTGACGCCAGCTTAATAATGCGTTAACTCATAAAATTCATCCAACCTTACCACATATCAGTATACAAACTTTTCGTGCAACCAAAAAAAAAACTCTTCGTATGCAAATTTATTCACATTATACAAACTTTCGCCCCATTTTATATTCATACAAGTCGGAGTTTGTACGAATAACATGATCTTGTACAAACATCAGACATTTATAAACATACGTGAATGTGGAGTTTCTACAAACATTACTTGCTCAATTTCAGCTAACACATGAGAGCAAATAATATTATCTTCAAAGTCGAAGCAGTTTAAATTTAACTACATAATTATGATAAAATATATCCCTCAGTTTGGGTTTTGGTTATACCTATAAATTAGTATGTACGAGTATAACAAAAAAACTCTTCAGGTTTAATAAATTAGTCAAAATCCTACTACTATTATAAAGGCGAAAGTTTGTAAGTATGGATGTATGGATGTATGGATGTATGGATGTATGGATGTTTGTTACTCTTTCACGTAAAAACTACTGAATGGATTTGAATGAAACTTTAACACAATATAGCTTATACATCAGAATAACATATAGGCTAAAATTTTTGAGGTTTCTAATGTGAGGTCGTAAAAAATCACATTTTTTGCGCTACTAGACGGGACGAACCTGAAGTCCACGCGAACGAAGTCGCGGGCAAAAGCTAGTATACCCATAAAATTTTGAATTAGCAACAACATTAACACGCATATGCCAAAATATAGCTAGTAATAAAATCAAAAGTATCTTGTCATACATAAATGCTTACCGTTGAAGTTAAATTTTGATATTATAATTCCACAGATAATTGTTAATAAGGAAAGTGACTTTTCCTTCTAATATAATGATTAGCTTCGTGAATTTGAATGACCCTATCGCCTACCTAGGGGCTTATAACATCTAATAGCCTTTGGCTAAATATCTTAAATAAACTTTCTCAATACAAAGGATGCGTAGATAGAAACATAATTATCAAACATATTTAAAAAAAAATGTAAATAGTCAGACATTTGTCTACCATCTCACATTATGGTACATTTATGATGGTACGATAATGATGGATCATATCTGTAACGTAAACAGGATACTCTTTTCTTAACAACGCGTACTAGCCTAGACCGATTCGCATGCAACCCCAGTCCATAATTATTCGAATAATGAACAAAAATATGTACGTCTCAAAGGAGTGAGCGACTCTAGATTGATTCAATTGAGACTTCACAGATATTACTATATAAGTCTTTGTGCGCTCGCTCTACTTTCGTTATCGAGCTTTAATAAAATATTATATCATAAACATTCTTCTGCTTCTTCTTTTTTGCCTTCTCACTTTATTTACGGTTAATTTAATACAGTTAAATTTAATACAATTTAATACCTTCAATACATTCAATTAAATATTTTTATTTAAACCTTTGTGGAATGAAGCAGGAACAAACATTACAGACTAAATGTTATATTTAAGTTGGACTACGGATCCCTAAAAATATAAAAGATCACATTCGTGTTTTTTTCCAAGCCAATGTTATCACGTTTATTTTAATAGCGACCAAGATCGCGTTCATTATACGGGTTCTAAGAATCTGTCGACTAATTACAGAATTTGATGTTCATCATTCATGTAACAGGAAGGTAAAGCAATGTCAGAACTTTTGACACGCTCGGAATTTTGAATACTTGCGGCATTCAACACGGTTGAACCTCATTTATTATTCGGTGTAAGACACGGAATTAGTAAGTTTAATCCTAAGTAACTACATACATACATTTTCAAAGCTTATCTAGGATTAGGGGTAGGTAACTTGCATTTTACATTTTCTTTTAAACTGATTCAACAAATCTCTCGACTATGTCAGATCTGATCAGACAAACGTTATCCTCAAAGTACAAGAAACGGAGATATTAGGAATATATTAAGTAACAAATTAAAATAAATTAGAAAAAGTCAAGTAAATATTTTGTGAAACAATAATTTTATAAAGTAGTTATTACTTGACATTCCTCATAATGGCAGCTATTTGGGCCAGGAAGATGTCATAGCGTTACGTAACAGCCTTATGGCATTAAGCCCTAAACACTCAGGAGTGGGTCATAAATAAATTAATTATTGCGCTATTTTCAGGATTACTGTCCCGGCAGTAAAACGTAAGATCTTCTTGAGGCCAGTTAATGCGTTTCAGCGTTGAGCACCCGGCAGGGATATTAGACATCCATCTCAATCGTTTACATTACTATGCAATTAGTATCGAGTTAAAACTAGTGTTATTGGCGTACCCATCTGCCAATATTTTTGAATGAAACGGGCTATGAGAATGAAAGGAATAGAGAGTGCACCTTTTGTTTGCGCACACACTTGTGCACTATAATATGTCCCGAGCAGTCGGTTAGTCATTGTGACTGGCCACCGTAGTCGAAATCGGCTAGGGGGACTATTATTATTATTTTTGAAGCTCCGAAGTAAGAAAAGACTTTTACGGTAGCCAAATCTGGCAAAGAAGACGTTAATAAAATATATAATCACAATTACAAACTCATTAAAATGTCATATGGTATTAGTTCTAATCGATTGCCACTGTCTTGGGTCACTGACCTTTAGATCTTATTGCACCTAATTGTAAAAATAATTTCTTCGGACATGTAACACAGCAATCTAGTAACACTTGTAAGTGATAGCAATCGCATTGCGAGCACTTACAAGTGTTACGGAGTAACCCCGCTGATATAGGCCACACACTGAAATACGCCTTCGGCTATAAAAACATATTGTTCTAAATCCGATAGGAATTGCTAGAGGTAATTGAAACGTTCATTTATTGAACCCAAATGTACGTTATTCAAGTGTACAGTATTTACTTTAGGTAGGTATCCGTTTATCGATTTTTTTTAATTCTGCCTTTGTTCCATTTTGTAATTGGAACAATAGCATCGATTACCAAATGATAGTATTAAGAACAGTCAGCCCCTTCACTTTTCAGTCAGTTGCAATTTTTGAATGTCAGGTAACCATTTTACGAGAAAAAGTTCGGACTCCATATGATTCTTATTTTGTCGAACAAAGAAGCAGCGGCAATAAACAAATCAAAAATTATCCTTTTTCTTGTATATTTTTTTCTCAAACTCGAATTTTACAAGCATATAAGTGTCTTTTAGAGCTCATATTTTTATTGTTACTACGACTCGTAACTACTCAAACAAAAAATGACAGACGATTTATATTTCTCCACAAAGCACACGACAAACCACATAACGCTTCCCCACGAAAAAAGAACCTATTATTCATAATGAATGGACTGAGGGTGCATAGAAAATGGAAACAGTTAAATAATTTTATCGCCTCTTGATGGATTGCCTACGATAATCAGTAGTTCTATTAACGTAACTTGATGACAATAGCAATTGTAAGACTTCAGTATTTTGAGGAATCGGTAGTGCACGCGTTTTTACTAGCATTTGACTAGAGCTGACGAAAAAACTTGACTTCGAATATCCTTGATTTTTCATACATTTCTCTGATCTCAACCAAATTGAGTACCTGTCATAGTAGTCGTAGTCGGCGTGGTTTCAACTGAATTCTGGCTGAGTACAGTCTATCTCGCTTGCACTTACCGATAGAGCGGTGCGGTGTATATTCCTATCTCATGTGACATTAGGGTCTCAAGTCTCAGTTGCTAACGAGCTGACTATAGTGTTATTATGACGACATTTATAATAATAATGACCCGAACGAGGATTGAAGCCGGGAACTCAGAGATTTTGGATTGAAACCGGTGGGTTAGCAACTCAACCATCGAGGTCGTCAATGTCAATGTAAATGCCATTGCGCAAGTTCCCTAATCACCCTGAGGACATTCTTCGAGTTACGGTCGCGTGAAATTAATTTCCTTGTAATATTCTCAATGGTACTAAAGGGAATTTAATTTTACTAATGGGAAACACGGACGAAAGCAGGTTTGTTGAGGATATTACTTAAAATAGGAACTGAACAGTCCTTAACTTTGTACAGTCACAACAGTCCTTAATCTATTTGAGACTTTCGAACAGCATTATAAGAAAATTTATATCTTAACATTTAAGGCTATTGTCTCCTCTAAATGCCGGCGACAGCGTCACGCGTATGCCGCGTCTCTATGCTCACTATAGAAATGTACTGACCGCTCATTCTGGCGTGGCCTGGCGTTTAGACTTTGGCCGCAACATCCGCTGAAGTCGGACGCAGCTTAAAAAGCATTTAATAGGCGACCGAGGCCTTAGTACGAATTGTTTATTTTATTTATTTATTTAAGAACTTTATTGCACAAGTAACAGTGTACAAAAGGTGGACTTAATGCTAAAAGCATTCTCTCCCAGTCATACCTTTAGGTCATGCAGAAAGATTATAAGTGGGTGCAGGATTGCACCTCAAAAAGCCATGAACCTCAAAAATAAAATCAATAACCAAACACGATTCTTCTATTAGCTTAGGCCTGCTTACACCTGCCTACGTTAAACATGCTCATTTTTCAAAAACATGAAGTTTCACTAATCACTACTAATGTACTCTAAACAGCTGGTACCAATTCTTTCGACACCCCAAAATTACAAGTCACGGAATGATTAAATAATAATAAAAGTCGTCGCAATTATGTTCCTATTACAAAACTTGCACGATTTTAGAGCCCTACGGTTATCCAAATATGACGTCCTTTAGATGCGACAAAAACTTTTTTTATTAAAAAATAGGCTTTACGCAAACGAAATACGATCTATTGAGCTGTGTGGAAATCCATGACACGAATTTGGAACGGTATAACAATATTATAGCGGCATTCGTTAGCTATAAGCCGAGGGGAAGTGAAAAGGGGAGCTAAATTGTGCTTATATCACGTGCCGTATGAGACTGCAGATCAGAAATTACATTTTTTATAAGACAATTTGTGCGTTTGTTCTGCGGCATTTTTGCTTTCAACGCTTGTCGCACATTCGCTACGTAATTTTCAATGATATTATGACAAGCGTTGTTCAGTTTATCTTGGGAACGCGAATTATTACGACATTACCGAGAGATTTTCTTCAAGATACAAAGACAGTTACCGATGTTTGTACAGATTAAGCTCATCTAGTTTCTTAAGAAAGTAATATAATACCTACAATATTTTATTGAACCAGATAATATTTTTTTTTTTCTATTTCGCATGAAAACCATAAAACCTCACTTTTATTCTATTTGCTTCCATTTAACTTTCAGTAAACGCTGTCTTTGTGCACAAACAAAGAAAGCGGCTATTTATAAAGCGGATTTAGTGTCGTTATCCTTCCAAGACCCAAACTTGACCTGAGGAAAGCCGTTATTACTTTAGGGACTTTTATGATAATGCCGCAATACGAACGTATAGAGACGTTTGTCAAGAACGAACGAGCGACCTTACGTATTCGGCAGAGTCGGTAGGGCGCAAATTGCTAAGCGAGACACGATAGAACACAGTCTGGTTATAAGAACGCTGAAAAACGGAAAAATCACTCCATCAATTTAGGGGAAAGCTTAAGGAGACATTGTTCAGTTTTTTAAAGTGTAGCAAAAATCCTGGTTAGCGAGATTTTTGACGTATTCTGGTAAAGCTACATAGGCTGGTAATTTAATTACGGAAATTCAAGGAGTTAAGAAATGGAATTTTTGACAGCGTTTGGCGATTCCCGATCTGGTCGAATCGAAATAAACTCTGTCTACTTCTTAGGCACGTAGACTGCAACCCATGATATTATAACCAATAGTTGCAAATGTATACAGAGTGACATTGAAAGGTGTTAGCAATTTTAAGGAGGCAAATTAGACCGTTTTAATACATACAACTTTTACTATGGGGTCATGTTCGATGGACAGTGAAGGCCTATAGGCGTGATAACAAAATAATAAAGTGTTAAATAAAATTTCAGATCCCTTAAAGCAGTCAACTACATTGACATTGACAATGTATAAAGAGTTTTAAATATTCGAACGATGATGATATTTTTAGCGCTGTGTACGCCTGTAATCGGTATATACATATATAATAATTTTGTGTCAACTTTTAATTTTTAAGAATGCAATATATATGTACTGTTGGTGTACCTCTTTAATAAAATAAAATAAAAAATGATCCTATATTAAAAGTTATAGTTCTTTATTGATGGTCTCATTCACCTCCTCAAATGCAGTCACCCTGTATTAAGATTGCCGGAAAAACTGCCCTTTAGAATGTCATGTACTGTTTAATATTTGACCACTCTCTGATAAAATTAGGAACTCGGTAGGTGCGTTATCAGTTAACCCTTTACTGTTACAAACTGTCAAAAAGCGGGTCAAAAACCAACTTTGCGATATCGTGATAAGGTGCCAGCAAAAAGCGAAACGATAGCAACGCAGCGAGCGGCTACGAGCGTGACAAATTAGGGTACCGTGGCTGGAACGGCGATATTTATGAACTCCGACATAGAACACGATATAGCGATAATGGCGAGGCTCAGCATTAATAAGAATGATAGTATAGATCTCCTGGGATAAGATGACCCGCCCCTACGTTTTGTTCTGTATAAACCTCGGCCGACTGGGGATGCTTTGCAGACAACATCAATAGTAAAATATTTACTGTCTCACAAATAGCGGCTCTGATTTTTGACTCGTCAGATTGACATACTTTTTATGAAGTATCTCTATAGAGGTACACTTTTAATTTTGTTCCCACCACAGTAAATAATAAAATGGTGCTAACAATACTTTATTTTTAAAAACCTATGTAACAAGCGAATGACTTTGCACTGAGGAGTTACAATCTATAATCTATAAGCTATTCAAAGTTAGAGTGAACAGGCTTCTTCTGGGCGAGCTCGTTCCATCTTCGACTCCGTCTTAGTCGCACTTGGCTTGGTCTGAAGTCAAGAGCAAACCCATACTAAAAAAAAAAAAAAAGGAGACAGAGTACATAAACTTAAAGTGGATTTTCACATACAAGCTATTTTTGTGAACCATTGAACTACTATTACTATCGTATGCAACTGACATCACAAACAAATCTCGTGTCACATAAATTGACGCCACTTGTCTTCAACTCATACAAACGTGTTCATTTTTAAATTAAAATTTCAAGGTATACGTCATCAATCCTTTCGTCGTATTTGCAATACGTAGTTTGCTTGGCATAGCTTCTATATACGTAGTAATAACAACTCACCGTTCAACCCTATCAATGCGATCGTTGCCTCCAAGCGACAGAACGAACGCAACAAATTGAGCACTAGACGGTCAACGGTTCACGTTATACCCTAACACCGACACAGATGATGATTTAGATGCAAGGAAGCGCAGCGATAAGGGATCCCCGTTGCCAGGGCAACGATGGGAGTCCCACTGTCGTAGAGAGCTATGGGTCATAGAAGCTGCAGTATAGTCTGTGTCCAAAATTCATAAATATAAAGATTTAAAATAATCCTTCTAGTACAGACAATATTAACTAAAGTTAAAGTAAAAGTTGCATAAATCCCGTAAAGTGTTGTGAAGTTTTGATTAGAAATGCAACAAAGTTTCTCATAGATGATTCCTAGCTTCGAAATCAAGACAATTTGTGTGGTGTCTGTATTTATTTTACATGTATATGAATCTATTTAAACAATTTGTCTATGTCCGCCGCCCTTGTGACATCCTAGTTCACGGACACTTATCGTTATCGTAATAAATTGGTCTGGAATTCGTGCTATAACTTCAAGGCGAATCGGAATAAAAGTGGAAATTGGGACAAAGAGACGAATATTTCGTTTCGTCGCAAATTCGTTATACTAGATATGTTGTTTTTTTGAGTTCGTTACTTTGATGAATAAAATAATGGGTGTTTTTTATTTTAAAATATAATGAGATTTAAAAGTGACCTGTGGTAACCTTACCAAACCGTAAATGGTATCGTTGAACTAAAACATAGGATATTTAAAATACTGCTCTGTTAAATATTTTTCATACAAAAATAAATATAGGTAACAAAAATATGAATTTCCTAAAAATAACTTACTACTTACACACATTTAGTTACAATATCATTTCATTTATAGTAAATAAAGTGACAAAGTGTATTTCATTTTCTTTATTGCCCCAATTAAGATAAGTAGCCAACGTTCTGCGTGTACAGGACGATTGAGTTTTATTCAATTCTATACATGTATCTAGTACACTGGCATAGATTTAGTTAGTACATCAAAAATAATGAATTAAACAAGCCTTAGGACAATGATGTATATGAAAGTTGCTAACGTATCTCGTAAGAAGTGGGATAAAGTAAAAAAGTTGATTATCTTTTTCAAATCAAGACCGATTATCCCATAGCGTAACAAAAAAAAACAATCTCTCGCTTCCGTTTATTCATCGAATAAAAAGGAGGTCGGCTTGGTGTTTGTGTGACTGAAATGTAAACACGATGTGAAGTCCCGTCGCCCGATATATTACCGAGCGACTGATTATGATATATCGACGTCGCGGCTGCTGTGTTGATCGCCACTTACCCTACCCTTATCACGGAGCATGTAATTTCGAATTCATTGCCCTCGGCTCCGAGCGACGGGGACCTTTATTAAATGTAAAATATTTCATATACTTTGCAAATATCTCGCACACAGTTATTAATAATGAAGATCTACTTATCCGTTAGCGGGGAAATAATTATTTTCGATATCATCTCTCCGACGTAATAAGCGAAAGCTAATAATAGTGTTAGACCACTACAATTTAGATAAGAGGGTTGGTTATTGAATGCGAAAACGTTAACGGTGCTTTTTTTCTTTGCAGGCTCAAATTGGACATGAGAGGATGAGCCATGGAATCACGCAGCGCGCCGCCAAGCCCCGACGAGCCGGGGGAGGCGGTGTTCGACTCCCGTTGTGGACGCTATCCAGTGTCCGCTCTGCAGAGGACCTTCGCCAGCTGCAGAGAGACGAGTCGACCCCGACCTCACCACCGCCATGCGGCCTCAGAGCCAGCTCGGCCCGACGACCGCGTCCTTACGACGGCCGAAGTCCACGACTACCCCTCATCAGAGTCAGGCATCGCCGCCGACTGCCCACACCCCAACACGAGCAACGCTGAAGACAGCCCCTCATACGACCGCTCGGACTATGAAGGCAACTCCAGCTATAGCCTGAGGCATACGCCAGATTATCATCACACACTTGACTGTAAGCACCGGCCGATTGACTACAATCGGAGTCACACGCCTGACTTCAACCACAGCCGTGCATCGGATTGTGACCATCCACATCCTCGGTCGCAGACATCTAGACGACCGCACAGAAAACATAGACGAGAAGAAGATGATGGAGCCCAGTCTCTCGACGAAAGATGTGCCCGAGACTTGGACGAAATCTTACCGGCCAGGTTGGCTGCTGTCAATTTATCAAGAGAACCACCACCCCAAACGTGGAACAGAAGCAACATTGCCGCTACCATGGAACGTTTTGAGCCTGTAGATTACTCTTACGCTTATTATGATCATCATCTATCAATGCCATCGTCATCAAGAAAAGCGAATCGACAGCGCGGTCGAGGAGGAATTCCAAGAGACAGATCTATGAGACATAATTATGTGACGAGGTACGGAACCGAAGAAAACATTTACGAAGAAATTACAGATGGCTCGAGGACTTGTCCAAAACATCGATACGCCCCTCGACAGTCTCTCGTCTCGCTCGACCGCAGTGTAGTTGAAGAGGAGGTCCGTCGAGTCGAATCGAGGCATAAACGAATTTTGGGTGAACTAAATTTAAGCGTTGAAGCTATGTTAATGCCTGAATGTGAATCCCCAGATTCGGAGCGAGCGGAAGATAGAGATAATATAGAGGAATTGCTCCGAGTGGGACCGACGGATGAGTTACTATCGCCGGCTAGCTGTAATCCCCCAGATTTAGATAGCGGTTTCAGCGGTAGCAGTAGTGGGGCGAGTTATGTTGGTAGTTTGCGACGAAAACCCACAGGTTCCGTGCCACATTTGCCAGCAGTGGCGTACGGCACGCGAGGGGCCGGTGTCCGCATACTAGGGGCAGAAGAATGTGGCATACGATGTCCGAGGGACGTTCCGTCACCTAGGAGTTCAAGTTGTGGGGACGCTAAAACCACGGGGTTTTGGAATAAAAAGGCTTGGAAGAAAATATCTGGCTTCTCCAGTTCAAATAGTATCAACAAAGCTGGTCTGACTGGTAAGTTAAGCAAATATTTTATTATTTAATATTTAAGCTAATTATTTATTTAAAGCATGTCTTAATTATAGCCATATAATACTAGTGTGTAGTACAAGTTCAAGCGCTGCTTCTACAGAAATCTACTTCTAAACTTCTGTTGCTCAAGCAATTTAAACTAGAAACTACTCAACATTCATACTACCATTACACAGCCAACAAAGGGTATTGCCCAATGCAAAATTGCACGTTGTAAAAAGTCCCATTCTCACATAAAATCTCGATGAATTCGAGCGGTATCAAGTCGTGAAAACCCTGAGAGTATTGCCCCTTTTTATTTTCGCTCGCTTTCGTCCGCCCATAGGCGATTTTCAGATGGACGCGCGCGCGTGGCTCTGTGTTTGTTGTTTTCTTTTTAGTTTGTTCGTTTGTTTTGTTAACGGTGCGGCATTTTGCATTGCAGGTCTGCTCGTTAGGTACACTTTCCGGCGTAAGTCCGGTTCGCAGGGCTCTCAGGGCAAGCGGCGCGCAGAGTCCGTGAAATGCGATGCGTGCCTCTCGCAACGGTGTTAGCCGCCTATGGTAAGGGACCACTACACACCATCGTGTTCAGTTCTTGAAATTCACAAACAGACTTTAGTTGTGGTTAGACACCCATGAAATTTTGCCGTAGAACGCAGAGAAAATCAACCAAAGCAACGTGCATGTATCAAGTTTATCTACAAATAAACGTCAACGTAAGTGAATTGCAAAAACTGTTCATAATTTAAAGTACATATTCATTTCTGATTTACCAACATTAATTTATTTTATTTTAACTCACCAAAATTGGCATGGCGCGTCCATATAAATTGTCACCTTTAAGAGGATATTTTGTCCAATAATTTCAATTCCCTTTTGTGTTTTGTTTCACATCATATGTTCATAACACACCATCCCAACAAAACACAACTTTTTATTATTAAAAGGGGGGAAATGAAAGTAGGGGAGTCGATAACAAGCAGCGCGACGCGGTCGGGTCAGGAGCGATTAAGAAAGTCGATACAAAGTTCTCTCATTAAGGTATTGCAGATATTACTTCTGCAAACTTTGAGATAAGTATTGTTCCGCAAGATTCGAGACAATAGCATGCGCTACCACTTAATTAAGCCTCCCCGATGCGATATGAGCGGAAACTTTCCGATTAATCCGCCAAGACAAACGTTTACTTGTTAAAGATATTCTCTTAACTTAGATGGTTTAAGTTGAAATGTCTTGGTTGCAGATGAAGCGTGTAGGCCAAGCAGAGCTAAATCCAGAACGACTACTATACCATACAGGTTATTATCCGTATTTATCTTATATCTGTATAGAGTTATGGCAGCTGCATTTACAAACTTACATTTAAAAAAAATGCAGATTCGTGCATTATTCAGAGAAGTGTGTGTAACTTTAGTTTTTTCTTTGTTGCAGCTACTCCAACGGAAAACTGGTGGTGCCGTTGGATTCCTTAGCACATAGCTGAGGGGGAATGCCCCCTCTCCATCCCCGCTTCCAACTCCTCAGAGGGACTCCTCAACGCGAAAGGACAAAGATAAACGTAAAAGTGTCTGACTGTGTGTCTTAAATGTGCTCAAAGGCATTTCGAGGTACATTTTCGAAACATTCCAAAACTTTACCGGACAAATCGCTTGCGTCTCAAAGATGTAAGCGATGGTGTATATTGAGTGAAATGAAGTACCATGGATAAATATTTATGAACGAGGCGGTATACGGAGAGCGAAGTGATAGAAAAGCCTAATTATATGTATTGTTATCACAATCGTTTCATAGAAACGTAATAACTACGTTGTTGTTACTAATCAATTTTTAGTAGGTAATAGGTACATGAAAAGGCTGAAACAGTTGAATCAGATTTTGTATAACTAATGATGCTGCCATTTTAGCTTGTAAATGTCCGTTCTAAACTTACCTACTACTTACTTTTTTGATGTTCAATATTGACTTTTTCTATAACTGATGTATTATGTATAGGTATTGAAAACATAATTCGCATTTGTCAGTGTCACTTTTTTGTGTAAATTGGATAGTAATTATTATAATCAGCCTCATTTCATGTCCCCATCTGCAAATGAAATCAAATGTATACATCCCATTTGTTTCGTTGACAGAGAATGTCTGCATAATGGGGCATTTTAATTGATAAACCAAACAAATCTAGTGCGATGGGGCTAATACACGCAATTTATTTTGTTTACCGAATTAATTCCCAAACACATTTGCATTGTCCTTTATTCCGAATATTCAATTGCAGACGCTGTCTGAATGGTCCAACCTAATTATTTTTATTTGTAAACATGTATATTTTGTTTTGTAAATTAAAAATGTTATTCCCTTGAGATAACGTAATTGTTAACACTTTTTAGTACATAGATGTAAATTGTGTAAATACCTTCTAAAATCATGTTGCACTATCTTCTGTTATTATTTATGTACATTGGTACATGTATAGTCACTTTCACATTTGCTTTAGAATAATATCATTGTACTGAATTTGGTATAGTTAGTGAACTATTGAAATATTGTGTGATAAAAATCAGCTGAAATGTATACTTGTGTGATTTTTTATCTATGTATAGTGGCAATGCAAGCTGGGAACAATTTCTTTAAATTGCTATTACCAACATTCTCTATTCACTTCTCTTAAAATAATATGATGAAAAACATTTGTATACAAATCTCGCACTTTTAATTAAATAATCCTAGTTGCTATTATACAAGCTGAAAAATCACCTGTATCAATTTTTTACTACAACATTCTTAACATTTAATGTGTCGGAACCTTTTGCTATTGTTAATTTATGTACCAGCTAAAATGACCCAAATGAAAATATTGTAAATAAATTTAATTAATGTACAATTTCTAATTCGAATCAGTCAGTGAGACTTTGATTTTGTAACTAATTATATAGGTAAACTGCTTTATTGAGACTTCGCCTGCAGGGCACAGGGGCGCGGGGTGAGTCGATAACGAGTCGCGCGAGAGGTGCGGGCGGCGCGTAAACACCCGCCCGCGCCGCTCACTTACCGCGCTCTCGGCTCCCCCCGCACCCCTTTGCCCCGCAGGCGAAGGCTCAATTTCGCGGTCAACCTTATAAACTGGCCGACTGATATTACAGCGTAATAATCTCAGTGTTAATACAATATTTCTTTAACTGTCTGTAATTTAGTGATCGTGTTCAAGTCAAAAGAGATTTTTATTAAATAAATCACAAAAATATATTACACTTTTTCATTTATCTACAAAAACATATTTGTAGTAATCCAACTATCTCAAATTTAAATATATTTTCTTGGTATCTGAAATCAACACCCCAATTCAAAAGGGTTCACCCATTTATGAGCTACGGCGCTACAGACAGATATACACATAGGGATCCGACTTATAACACCCCTGTTTTTGGCATCGGGAGTAAAAATACCATGTTATGAAAATGAAAATAAGCTTCAAATAAATAGCCTAATTTATAAAATACTAGCTTTTGCCCGCGACTTCGTTCGCGTGGACTTCAGGTTCGTCCCGTCTAGTCTAGTAATAAGTAAGAAATACGGTAACTAAGCACTGCAGAGCCCTAAATTGTAGCCTATATGTTATTCTGATGTATAAGCTATATTGTGGTAAAGTTTCATTCAAATCCATTCAGTAGTTTTTACGTGAAAGAGTAACAAACATCCATACATCCATACAAACTTTCGCCTTTATAATAGTAGTAGGATATTAAGCGCATTAGGATTCAATTAAACATTCAACGCATAAAATAGCATTCAAAACCTATACCTAATTTATCGTTCGGTACCCAGCTGTGAAACTTCCTCATTTTGTAAATGGGTAAGCATTCACCACGCCAAAACCTTTCACTTCGCGCGAGGAACAATCGCTCTAAAATTCACCACAATACCCCTGCGATGAGTATAAAATTTCGCTTGAACAGAGGGGAGTACAGAAATTGGGTCTTTTGTACCTCTCAGTACCTCAAAGGGTTAATTGTTTAATTGCCAATAAAAATAAAAACAGAGCATTCATTGTCGGAGTGCCCTCGACAAGCGTACAGCTGCCGTTGAGATCAAAAGGATTTATCTGCTTTAAATATTACATATTTGTACGGTGCAGTAGGAAAATAAGCCGTTATTTTGTTCAATGTTACCTAGCAAAAAGTTGTCGGAAAGTTTATTGTGTCTGGAAAAGGATGGAAAAAAGCTATAAAAATATGTCTTTTCGTACACAAAGTTTTGAATTGTCTGTACGAATTCTTATTTTGTATACATACAATAAGAAAGTATAAACAAATGATTGGTTCTACAAGAAATAAAAGCAATGGCAAAGCGAGTCAGTTTCTTTGTAATGAGTTAATGATGGAAATCGTGTTTCTAATAAACGTAAGTATTAAACGGTTTTTTATGAACAATTATTTTTGCTGGTCTTAAAATAAATTAGAAACAAGCTTAGTTTGATGCAATAAGAAGCAAAATAAATAGCTTAATTTAAAGAAATTGAGACCGAGAATACACACCGAAGTCTAAAAAATTTCATTAGGACTGCCACTCCAAATACTTTGTCAGGCTGAATTCCTTTGAAAGGTAACAAAGAAAGAATCTATAGAGAGACAGTATGTGGGCTCTTGATTTGGATTTATTAGTCTCTCGTAGCATCTCACGAAATTACAAAAGGAATTCCTTCCATTGGAAATGTCTCTGGCTTCAGTCAGATTTTGTCCTTCCAATTAATATCACCCTGTACTGATTGAACATTCCGGCTCAACGGTGTTTTGTAGCGATTGGTTTGAGCTGTTTTATTGTAATCAAATGTAGTTAGAGTCAAAAGTCATTCAAAGAAGCAATTTCCATTACTGTAGAAGTATGATGACGTTGGAAGTAATGAAGACGAGAAAATCAAGAGGCAGACGTGATTGCTGGCATTCTTACGACATGTTTCACAATAGTCTTATGGCCCAGTTGCGTGATCGACAATTAACTGAACTAATGATTACATATCGTTAATATTTAGGACTGTGTGTGTTTTTAAGAAATATACCTTAATCAGGATAGCTAATAAAATTATTATCGCGCACAATCGTAACATTCAATCGCTTTGGTGATGACATTTACCCATCAGTTGAGTTAACTATCGGTCACGCAACTGAGCCTTAATAAGTTCTGGCTCAACATGCACGCCTGGATAGCGTTTATCGCGTCGATAAAATAATTTAATTTCATAGAAAACGTGTTTCATAGAAAAAATGTTTTCCCACATTTTTTTCACTTGTCAGGCAATCCTAATTGCTTTTAAAAACAAATACATACGTTAAAGATAGTAAAAGCCTTTTTAATTAAGTATAAAATGATGATTGAAATTTATCGATTGTCCGGACAAATGATAAATAGGCGCGCATCTTAGGCCCGCTGGTGATCGTTATCTGCCAAGTACCTACTTATTATAAAATAAAATTGCATATTTGAATTATACGCTTAGTGATTTTTAGTAGACTGAAAAAAAGATCTGTATTATTTTTAACTGTCTATTACTGATATATCACGAACGAAGAATTATCTACCCAGTGATATATTAACACCGTCAATAGATTCATATCACAGCAGTGATGACCGCTTTAATATTGGACTATTTATATCCATAAAAGTTATATTAAAAATTGACCGTCCATCCAGGCTAAACTAGAATGATCTGCATGCAAAGAATGTTCGGAAAATGGAAAAATAGAGGTAAAGCCGTGACGTGCGGACAGACAGGCGGGATGACGAAAATACAGTTTGTACAGTCAGCCCATCAAGTTACCCACTTTTGTTGCAAACTAGCCCTTATTACAACTGTATAAAATACCGCTGTGCTTACCTTGACGTGCTATTGTCCGTACAACGTTCGCTCTCGCTACGAATATGCCAAAATAGGACCGCCGAAAATAATATTTTCGGCTACTACTATATTTTCGGCACTACCATATTATGGTATTAGTGTAAAAACTGTATTGAAAGAAATATTGTTTCATGCAATTTCAGTGTTTCATTATAAAAAAAAATTGGCAAGATAATTGACAGAATTCATTAGAATATAATCAGATTTTGAGAATTCACATAAGTAGGATAGTTTATTGATTCGACGACACATGTCGTTTGGTGTAGTGGTTAGCGGTCCTGGTCCTGAACTACAATGTCAGCGGTCGGGGGTCATAAATTTAAGTATTTATGGAAGACGCCTCTTTCATATCCTTTCAAATTCAAATTCAAATTCAAATTTATTATTAATCATTACCCTTTAATAATCCAACTATTTTTAATTAGAAAGCAGCAACTTTAAACTATCTCATCATAACTCGCATTTTACTTCTGAATAATGACCGGCACGTAAGCCTTTGTCTGGTATTCGTAACACAAGGAACAGAGACGATTGGTATGTTGTCTGGTGCATATTTTTTACTCAGGGTTTACGTAAGTTACTCCCCATTTACCTAATTAAATGTATAATATTGACTTGTAATTCATTTTACCAAAGCCTAGAAGGATATTCCTTCACGTCGTTACCCTTTAAAATTCAACTATTTTTAATTAGAAAGCAGCAACTTTAAACTATCTCATCATAACTCGCATTTTACTTCTGAATAATGACCGGCACGTAAGCCTTATGTTTAAACCTTTGTACGACCTTGGCATGCTCCCGGGCCAAATTAGTTGTTAACATGAACCCGGCGGAGTAATTAACGTGTATAAATCAAAGATAATAACAGAAGTCGTTAAACTATGAAAGGTTACATAAACGGTAGGGCTAACTGGGAAGCAATTATATGAAAGCCGATTGTAATAAACATCCTTGATTATTATTGAAGAGAAAGAGGTATATGTAGTAGCAATCCGTTTTTTCTTCTGCTGTAAACAATGATACACCATCATCAGATGAATTATTAGTACTGGCAAAAGGCAGGAGATAAAGTAAGAACTCCTTTCTTACTTTATCTCCTGCCTTTTGCCAGATAAGATTAAGGAGGTTTGAAGAGGTGGGAAACCTCCGGTTCTGAAACTGCGATACGGAAGGCAAGAGGGTAACCACCACACCACACCACACCACACACAAAAAACCTAATTAGGGAAGAGCTTTTTCCGATATTTTTTTAAAAAACACCACCGGCAATACCCTAGCTCTTAAATTTGATGATGATGATAACAATGATGAAAAAATCTCTCATCATCAAAGAGAAATTACCTTTTTTTGCGGGCAAATATGATATTATTATTGTTATTATTGGTTGTTGGGCCCTATTGTTGCCAGCTCGACCAGTTATGATCTATTGTGGCAGCCCTTATGTTTAAAAGTTCACTGCTTAGTCCCAAATATGATAAGTAAGTACGAGTAAGTAAAATATAAATAAATTACCTACCTAAAAATAAAATAAATAAATATAATTTACATCATCGAATTGAGGATCAAAGTTCCTTATTATTATTATTTTTTTGTATATCCAAGTCTCGGAAAATGCACGTACATGGACATATTTGATTGCAGGACCACTAAACTCGTACTGAAGAACTTGTAAAAAAATCGACCGCTTAATTCTTGCGTTGTTGACTGTAGACCTACATCTCGTAAACAAGTGATCCAGTATCTCACCCTCTGATAATTGGTATAATTACTACGGAGACCCTGCCCGGTAATGTTCGAATTCAGACTGTTCGAGTCACGACTCCGACCGCGTCCTAACTTGTTGAGCATTGTTCTAATTCCGTTCGTTGTTATTTATTCACTAGCTTTGTTCTTAGTTTCGGATGAAGTTGAGAATTCATTATTTGAGGATGGATTTCAACTAAAATGTTTATTTAAAAAGTTATAAAATGTCTACTTACCTATAGAAGAAAATAACAATACAAAATATCGTTACGAAGGCCGCAGCTTCACACGCCGCAAAAACTATTGCTGTGCGCGTATTGCGATCTTGCTTTAATCTGTTCATGTTCTAGGCAGTTAAATTCCCACTCGGCCAGTTAGTTCTCACTTAGTCATGTGGTCAAAATTAGGACATGGATATTTATAAATTCATAAGACATTGCAATACGAAATTCGCTAATCCATTCAAAAGCAGAGCAGCTTTAACGTCAAAGCAAGATCGAAAACGCTCCCTAATTTCTCCCTAATTTGACTGAATCATAAGTAGTTTACTAAATCTTTGTCTCTCAACATGATGTAAGCACATCTTAATATAATAAGTAAATAGTTAACTTAACTATCATATTTATATATATTGTACACTTCTGCACTGGGCATTCAGCCGAGTGCACACTGTATGTACTTGCAGTCTCTGTGTGTCCCATTTACTCGGTACGTGTGACCACGGCACGAATCACAAACCACGTTCCAACAAGGTTAGCGTACCAAAAATACCTAAAAAGCCTAATTTAAAATACGTGGCTTAGTAACAACAAGAGTATTCCATTCTCATTCCGATGTTCCGAACGGCTAAAAGCGTTCGAAAATACGTCACTCAAAAATCGCATGGCGTCGGCATGAATACGCAATCTTTGGAAACATAATAGAAAAGTTTTTAAGGGGGAAGGGGGGCGCCCTTAATAATGCAGTCACGTAATGCTCGCTAATGAAAATTGTTTCGTGACGACTAAATTCTGGGCGGTTTCACTTCGTGTTAGGTACACGCAGTAAAAGAAGCCTACTTTGGTCCCTAATCCTATTTGCATAAGGCAAATACTTCGTCGTTCGCGTACAACCGACCTCTTTCGATTTTGAGCCGGCTACGTACAGTATTGGACGCTATACTCATGGATAATCCGTTAAGAATGATTTACAATATCAGTGACCTGAATTTATTGTTTGTGTTTAATTTTAATTCAAATTAGTGCCGTGTATTTCTTAAAGACGTATCATAATGGCCTACTTATTCCAAACATTGAGGCAAGAAACGTAACTGAGCATAGCTTAATAATCAAAAAAGAAGACCATACTATTGAGATTTTTCAGCAAGGTTTAACTGCCTGGATCCTTTTAGCATTAGGCTCACCTTTGTACACTTTTTTATGCAAAAAGTCTTTGAATATTATCAAACGAATCGAAATACATCAGCAATCGAACTTATATGTTGATATAGCACTAAAGGTGACCATGATAAGCAATTCCAAGCCAAAACGACTTTCGGTAGCTGACAATAGCTTCAGCGGACAACTAGTTAATCAATGATTTGGTAAGTTACGTGGGTAATTAGCACCGTGATTGGTTGGCTATTATGCAGGCGTCAGATGGGTTGGTGAGTTACGGCCACTGTCAAAACAGAACCGGCTTGGGCCGAATTAACTATGATTGCAATTAATTTCTGTTGCTGAAGGATTCGCGTAAGAACAACATTCGGTTTTGGTATAAGAAATGATGGCCAGAAGATAGACTTATGATTATGAAAGCTTATTAAGTTGATTGGAGAGTAGAAAACAGCAATATGGGATGCAAAGAAACGCAAATAACTCTCCAATTCCATCCACTTGTAAGTCACCGCTTTTCCGCAAATCCAACCGCTTGCTGTGGAAAATCGTGGCGAGGCCAATATTCAGCGGCTAATGACGATGATGGACCTCAAGCAAAAATCGGTTTCATACTAAAGACGATTCTACATTTCATAGTATGAAGCTGAAAATGAATACTTTTCCTTTGATAAAAAGTTTAAGATGCACATATTATTATGCTGTGACGACGGCAGCAAAATTACCTAAAAGATAGCAAAAAAAAAATGAATCTCAATTTTCCACCTTCAAACACGCACAACACGTTAGTTGGCACCTGATGCACAGTGGACAGAATCCTATTACCGCGACGTAATGATCACACAGCAAATCTGAAAAGCCCTCGTATGAAAATTTAATTGCACCACAAAGAACGCTCGTCAGCCGCGCCAAGCCACATTCTGGGGGCGTCCCGTCGCGCATTTTGAATTTCGACAATAATTTAAACAGGCGACAAGATGCGCAGCTTTGTCCACAAAAATTCGAATACGTCGAACTGGGGTTTTGTGTGAAACGGTGTTGTTATGTGAGGTACGTGTGGTTCTTCAGTGTGTTTCCGAAATTTATTGTAATAATGTGTTATGGGAGTAGAATAAAAGTTATGTTATCTTCATATTAATGATTACTCATAATCATGCTGCTAAATTGCATAAAATAACAATCATCGACAAAAATACATGTTTTAGATGAGCAAAAACAAATTGTAAGTCACATAAATAATTCAATAATTCTAGCTTACTGAGAGCAAATCTTTCTATCACCCTCCTGCATCCATTCGATTTCTAAATTGACCCCATTGGGAATTGAAGCACTCTTACCCTTAGTAACAAGCATATATTGCAATGCATTTATCCGAATTGCATTGAGTTATCTATACAACCTTAAACATTTTTTTCTTACACAGACTTTGCAGTTGCTTTTTATTTTGTCTCATAGGGTACGGTCGCGGTCTCTCGCTCTTAACCACTTTAAGAGCCAAAATCTCTTGCACCTGCAGCCGTCTTTTGTATGAATTGTGCAAGCAGATTTCGTTGAAAAATAGCTAGGCGCGAGTGACTACTGTTAGCCGATATAAGGTAATAATATACTCAATATCCCAATCCATGCACAGACCCATCTCAAGTGCGCGTTGATGTGGCCTTTCTACAGCCGCAAAAGACTCAATGCGAACTCACTTTTCCATTCGACAATTTAATTCGACGATTGTCAAATAGTAGGGGTTTCTCGATCTCCAATAACTTTTATTTGGTTTGGCCAAATAAAACGCTGCATGAAATTTGGCAGTATGACAGTATTGACGATACAACTGACCATATCAATGCACAGTGGGGCACATAGCCAACTCGCGCGACACACATTGATAAGTGTCACACTTTTGTTAGTAAGTACTGCGGTATCGATAGCCTTTTAATGTAAGAACTCGTACTAGCCACTCGTAGAAGGCTTGCTAATGGCATCGATTGCCAGGAAAATTGACGCAAAATTATAGGAATTTACTTTTGTTAGTAAAGTGTCTATGGTTTTCCATTGCCCATTGAAATGTTATCTTTCATGAATGATAATATTAGCTTTAACTTCAGAAAGAAGTCACTTTCATGGTATTATTTTACCCATCAACTTTCGATCTTCACGCAAATAATAGGCTGACATAAATGTTACCAAGTTAGAACTTATTTCCTGTTATCTAATTTTTATAACAATAGTCATAAAAATCTATGGGAATTTCCCTTAATTCCATTAGGTGAAACTACTTTACAAATAAGTCCGGTGCTTAAACGGAATCTTTTAATCATCAATCATAATCATAATCATAATCATTTATTTTCTCAACACATACAAAGAAAATTGAATGGACATGGGGCTTAATACTAAATACAAAAGGCCAGTGTATGTGTGAGACTGGTGCCTATGCTAGGTAAAATACCTGTGTTACAGGTCACCAGCCTCCCACTACTTCGAACAGCCGTAGGTTATTCAAAAGTATATAAATGGTAAAAGTCAAAATTATACAAAATAACGGTAAGTATGTGTAGTTAAAGTAGCAAGACATTATAGTAGATGATGATGAGAATGATCTAGTAGTAGTATAGTAGTTAATGATAGACAATTAGATAGTGCGGTAGTAGTAGTAATAGAATGTAAGTGTGTGTGTGCGCGCGTGTATATGTGTGTGTGTATGTGTATATATATGTTTGTGTGTGTGTGTGTGTGTGTGTGTGTGTGTGTGTGTGTGTGTGTGTGTGTGTGTGTGTGTGTGTGTGTGTGTGTGTGTGTGTGTGTGTGTGTGTGTGGGTGGGTGGGTGGGTGTGTTTGGGTGTGTGTGTGTGTGTGCGTGCGTGTGTGTGAGAGTGTGTGTGGATGTGTGTGTGTGAGTGTGAGCTTGCTTGCTTTATTGCTATCATAACATAAACAATATGTTATGATAGCAATAAAGTCTTCAGTTCTCTTATAGTCCTGGCCTAAGAGCCACAGAACAATTTTTTTCTTACAGTTATATCTGGGTAAAGAGTATATGTTGAGTTTAGGGTTGAGCTTAGAGTAAAGGTAGTCACCCAGAAAGCAATAGAACCTCCTGGCAAAAGCCGTTCTGAATGGCGGTAAATTATTACGAGCCAGCACTTTCCTCCGTTGATTGAGCATTAGTTTGGGGTCATACTGGATTGAGGAGTGTTTGCGAAGCATAATAGATAGTATAAATAGCTATCTAACAGTAAGCACCTTCCAGAAGTTATAGACGTCGGTAGTGGGATGTAATATAGGCAAGAATGCAGAAATTTTAAGGACAGCTCTTTGGGCTCTTTCAATTCTCAATAAGTGAGTTTTGGTGGCACCACCCCAGGAGGAGATGCAGTATGCCAAGAGAGACTGACATAGGGACTGGTATACCATTTTTAAGGTCTTATGATCAATGAGATGACGCAAAGTTTTGAAGATGTAAATCAGTTTCCTTACTCTTGTGGATACGAGATCGAGATGGTTGCTGAAATTTAAATGTCGGTCAAGAGACACGCCTAAGTACTTGACTGCGGTAGAGTGGAGCAGTTCAGGACACAGACAATGCGAGTAAGTTCGGCAGTTACTAACGTGAGATTTGAGTCTGAGACCAGTTGGCTGCCCACGTTTGTTGATAGAAAATGTTAGATATGAGGTCTTAGAAACATTCAGGGCCAGTGAGTTGGAAGATAGCCAGGCAGACAGCCTATTAAGTCCCTCCTGGGCACAGTGGTAGGCTTCCGCCCAAACACCAGCACGAAACAGCAAGGCAGTGTCATCGGCAAAAGCAATAAGTTTACCATTTCGCAATTTAATGTTGCACAGTTGATCAACGTATATCAGGAACAGCGTAATCTTTTAATATATTCAATGTTTTACAGCAGAGCGTTTTGCTGCTGCCTAACAGATAAAATGCTATTTATTTCCTTTGAAATAACTTACTGAACATATAAACCAGTAAATGAAGCAATATTAAATTAAATCGCATTTACATTAATAGTCTAGAATTTCCACGAGACGGTTCATATTACTAAGCCCCATTATATCGTTCTAAGTTACAAGTTTCAATAACTTTTACCAAGAACTCTTTAATAATACGTCGTCTATTTATGAAGTATTCATGTAATAATTTTCACAGCGTCGTAATTATGACCGCATGCTACAAGCATAATCTAAACCTAGTTTGGGAACTGTATCGACGCTGTGATATCGATAAACAAAGTCGATTATTCACCATCACCCTTTGCCGTTGATTTTGTTTCAAGTAATTTTGCATAAATTAACTCATACGTAGAATAAAGCCTGCTACATCTTTTACTTTTTAAAGTGTTACTTTACTTTTGTCTTTGTAAAGTGACAGTCTGATTAATTTATATTTTCTTAGCCTGCTTCTTATACCTAGGGTACTTATAGCCGCAGAAATATTTTCTCTTCTATAAGTACATTGCTGCCATACTTACCTTTTCAATCTAACTAAATAATGACATTTGATTGTTAGTCTTAGGCTTTGTCATCCTGAAATGACAAAATCCCAACACGACTATCGACACCTACCCACAGCCTTGGCTTAAGAACTGTTACCACATCACTAGCCAACAGCAGGTTCCACAACTTATGACCTAGGCAATAATCCCCGACCTCCAGATTACTATGCCACAGGGTACTAGATAATTCTATAATAACTTTGGTCCCTCATTGGTGAGTAGGCGATATGAGTATTGGTCACATAAATCTCGCACCCGGATATTGGTATAAAAAACTTTGCAATAACTTTTAACTATTAAATTCTCTCAGAAAAATCTTCACTTGTTCACCACAGTAACGCATTAAAAAAATTTAAATAGTAATAAATCAAATAGTAATAAATCAAATAGTAATAAATAGGTCGAAAGGTACGTAGGTACAGCGCTAGCACATCAAGATACCCACTTTTGTTGCATACTAGCTGTTATTACAACTACAAAAGATAACGCAGTGCTTACATTGACGTGCTGTCGTCCATACAAATAAAGCCAATAGGCTAAACCTTTGGCTATTGGCTGAAATTCCAGAGTTTGCTAGTTTATTAAAAGATCACAAAAGTACACAACGAAAGTTTTTTTATGGATAAAAGCAAAAATTGGGTGCAAGGTACCTATCTAAAGCGCTTGATATGATAAGATCAGGTGAGATTGGGGCCAAATGTCTGCCTAGACACTATAAAAAAAAAAAAAAAAAAGATTTATTTCTTCAAATTAAATATTTTAACTTATAATCAAACGTAAAAACAATGCGATTTAGATGGAATGCAACAAAACAGAACTTTATTTCAGCCAATGTTACTAAGCTAAGTAAGTGCTACACTATATAATATCTTATCTCGTTTTAACCCAGATGTTCCGGAAAAATTCTGTCTTAGATACATAAGGTACTATGTGCCAAACATGAACAAAACTTGTTTGTTTAAAATTAGTTGTTAACTTTTTTCAAAAGTTCAATTTTGTAATGAAAGGGTTGATAAATTTATCAAGAAATTAGATTTTTTTTTACTTATTTTAAATGCAAACGTGTAAAACTGATAAATAGTCAGGTCCTTGATAAAACTACAAGTCGTTTCTAATTACTAAGGTGTGTCTTTTACGGAACAGTAGGAACAACTGGGGAGTGACAACGATAATTTAAACAATTCGACAGCATCATGACTCCGATCCATCCTCGCATATGTGGTCAATCATTTATTACTATCCACTTAGACAATGAGCCATGCCATCTGCTCCTATAATCGATTGCCTAGCCCAGCGGATTAACCTTAATTCTGTTCTAACTACACGCAAGTACAGTAGCAGTGCCTTTATAATTTAATTAATCACGCATACGCTGAAGTCAATCCACTGAAATAGTAATTATGAAGAAATAAAAGATTAGAGGAACAAAGTTGTAGATGCATAATAGAAAGAAAGAAAGAAATAACAGTAATTTATTCGTATAAGTATTATTCGTATTTTAAGTATTTATTAATAAGTTGGAAAGAACTTATCAAGATTAGTCTTGATAAGTTCTTTCCAATTGTTCCAGTAATATTTGTAAATATCGTTGCCTATGCCATCAATTGTGGCTAGCAAGTGATAGGCATTACCAAAATGTAGCACATCCAAGCTCAAAATTACCAGTAACATAGACTTTCAGTAAATTGTTACTCAAAATAATAGAGATATTCTCAAACCCATGGTTTTCCTAACGGTTCACAAAATGTTTACAAAAACAGCAAACAAACTGCGATAGACGCGACTATTCTAAAAGCAAAAACGAATCGGTATCCAGTAAATTATCTGTCTAGCCCCCACCCTAGGGAAGTGGGGAGATAGATGCCACTAAGTGTAAACAGGGGCCCAAATTTTATTGCAAGTCTGCGACGCGACGGTTTTCTATGAAAATATTATTTAAAACGACATTATAAATCACTGATAAAATATTCTTTGAATCGATAATGAAAAATAATTTTCAATTTTATCATTTTGATGTGTTTTACGAGTAACTTAACTTTGAAGATGAATCAGATCTCTTCCAAGAAAAGATGGTTTAATTATTCGGATAGTATCAAGATTACATTTTACATTTAAAAGCAGTCTTCAATATCTTAAATATAAAAGATTGAGATGCTAAAAGAGTTAAGAATTTAATAGATGTATCTTTAAATAAGTAAAATACCTATTTTATGTCATTTTTAATACGAAACTTTTAATAATTAGAAACTTAAACGTGGTTTTGCACAATCAAGAGTTCTCACGTATATCACTTTACCGGTAGCTATACCAATAGTATTCAATTGAAACGAAATTAAAAGAGAAATATCTAAGTAAATAAACATTGACGCAAGATGTTAAAAACAAAAATTAAGTTGTTCACATATCCATAAAATATAGACCCATTATTGCATCCAATTAGTCACGAGCACAAATATCGTGATGCGCCTCAAAAATACTGACGCGAAATTTTAAAGCAGCTCGTCACATACAAGTATAGTGATCTAAAATTTAAGTGTCGTACCACGTTCCAGCTTCAGAGACCTAGTATTTGATCTGGCAGTCAGCCAGCAATGCCTAGGCGAACAAGCCACCCATCCAGCATCTAGCCATCGAATTTTTACAACCTAGATAAGTCTGGATAAATATTTTGCTGTTCCACGTTTTTTGCGGTGAAAGGCTAGTTTTGTGTTTTGAAAGAAAAGTATATTAAACTATGACACGTGTAGGTAATGATTTCCTACTTTGGGCTTATACAAACAAAAAAAGATTGCACAGGTAATATTTCTTTATTCAAAGTTCTTACGTAATTGAAATAAAATAAATTAAGGCCGTCTTATTCCGTCAAATTATCTCATAAGCCCCGCCCCCTTGTTAAAAGTGCGGGGCGCTTCCCCCACCAGCACCCCCGCACAAAACTTTTTCTGTCAACTTTGTCTTACAAATCTCGTGTATAATTAAGCCATCTAGTGTTTATTTAAGGAACAAAATTTTCTTGAATAAGATACTTCATGCGCTTTTGTAAGTAACATACCCACGCCATCTAGCAGAACCCCTAAGAACTTTTACAAAATGGTTTCTTTAGTACACCATACATGCTTTTTAGTCTAAACGTTTATCGAAAGAACAAGGAACGCAAAGAGTGGCATTTCATTCTCACACGACTGGTCAGCACTTTATGCCAGCAACCTGTAACCATTATAAAAACAAGAAAGAATATCCGATAACATTTATAATATTCTTTATTGCACTTATAAGATGTACAGAAAATAGGTACAAGAAGTCACAATGTGAACAAAGGTGGGCTTATCCCTAAAAGATACCTCTTCCAGCCAACCCATAGGTGTAGGAAATGTAATGTAATAACATTTAGGTGGTTTATATTAAGATCCTTTTTGTCGACACAGTTATAGTCTCACTACTATCTTCCATCAGTCTTCCAATTGATGATGACTGAAGACCATTACAGATATGGCACTTCAAATTTAGGGTTCCGTACAAACCAGTAGGTATATAAGTCAAAGTTCACCCATCACGAGAATTTTGTCATGGTTTTTTTTTTACACACTGAAATTCATAACATTTCAAATCATCATCATCATTCTCTTGCCCTGTTCCCAGTTTATCTAGGGTCTGCGCAGTATGTTTCACGCTTCCGTTTAACATTACAAATATGGAAAGCTAAATTAAAGACAAAGGTTTCTTTATCGTTTTAGTAATCCTTTAATAATATCAAAGTTTTTTATTTACTAGTCGTCTCCCGCGACGTCGCCCGCGTATATTTTGGATGTCCCGTGAAATGGTTCAAGTAAATTAATCACCCACACCACGCTTAACCCATTATGGACTGAATTCTTTTATATACCCGAATCTTTTTTAATTTTTTATATAATGATTTGGTATGTATATGGACCAATTTTCAGCCCGTAAATCATTTATAAATATTTGAGTTTTGGAAATATGATCGGGTGCCAAATTGCACCTCTAGACTTCTATGTTAGCTATTAACTGTGAACTACCAAACATTTAATTTGAGATTCTACTGGAATACTGAACTGGATACTTATAAAATAAAACATAATTTAAAATATTTTAAACATTTATTTAAAATATCCATGTCAGAATTTAAATACTAAAACAAATAAGTAACATTTATGTACGAAAATTGAAATTTCAGCTAGCACAAAGCCCAGCATCACATATTAGACATTGAAGTTTGGCTTTTGCAGAAGTTGGCAGCACATTTTCTTCTCACTCCTTCTTGGCAAGCTACAAGAAGGTGATTATGCCCATCATGTCGGATATCATCCGATACTCGATTGCCAGTTCTAGACTGTTTGAAAGTAGCAGTTCGCCCGGCTCTTCCAAGCATGTTTCGGTATCGAGTGAGATAAGTTGAAACAATTTGTCTGCGAAAATCAAGTTGATTTATATCATCTCCAGCTTGACGAGGCAGTACCCACGCGAAACGTGAATAATTAGGACTTCAGCATCGTTTTCTCTATTCGATAGCTCATCGTACATTCAATTGACGACCTGATAAGTTATTAACGAGTCCACCTTCATCTTCATTACCTGAGTCCTTGTCTATATGGACTGCAGGATCTGAAGATTCGATATATAGTCATCATGGCACCACGTCGTCGTCATTTTCAATGATAGACAAGCATCGTGGATCGTACAGCTTCTATAAGTAAGAAAAAAATGGGGTTTAGACAGATTTGACATTTATTCTTAGAAAATACTAAAAATCCAATTATAAAATGTCAATTTGTATTTATGCTATGCCAAACAATTCAAATTACATCGATAAGTACGCTGTTAAAGCCACATAAATGATAAAATAATCTTTAGCAAAAAGCTAACATAAAAGTCTACGGGTGCCGTATGGCATCTTGCTACTAAAACGTATGATATTTGAGTAGCTAAACTAATTCAGATCATTACATCTATTTAATGCGACTTATTGTTTATTTACATACAGGAAAAAATGCATGTAGCTCTCTAAATTACAAAAATAAAATTCAAATTTATTACTTACTGAAATACGGCGTCCATTGTTATCACTTTTATGAAATGTCTAAATTTGCGGCAAAATTTCTAAAATTGCGCAATGCGCAAACCAATCGCAATGGCCGTGTCTTACGGTCCTTTTCACGCACTCTCATTTAAAACAAAAAGCTATCGAAATAATTCACAGACAAAAAATATACGAGCGAAAATTTTAACATAAGAATTCGGGTGCCGTTTGGCATCTGTAGTCCAAAATGGGTTAAAATACTCGCTTAATATCAGCCTGAATTATAAAAATGACTTGACTATCATGTGTTAGAAAGTAAGAAAATAGTAAGGCAAAAGTAGTTAGTAGTAATCTCTCATTTAGATGCAATACTTTTTTCGGCGAAGTTCACTATCAAATATACTGAGCATTGAACTTGGCTATCATTTTTCACATTGATGTTTTTGTTGGGATATCATAACTTTTTATAGAAATATTTATTTGCTTATTCATAAATCATTAATACATATTTTGTGCAAGCATCCATCCACTTAATTATAACGGTTTCAGACCCTACAATTAAAAAACTTTCTTTTGTTTTCAGATTTTTTCCTTCGCTTACACATTATTACCTAGCTAGATGCCATATTTCAACTGTCTAGGTTTGTTAATTAGAGCACCGCACCCACACAATTACTTTGATAAACCATATATGGTTTTGCCATGTTTGACTTTTTGTAGTCTAGCTTATAGACCTTTTTTACTATAAAACTGTAATTTGGCATGGGTTTCTTTATATCCTAATCACACCGCCTAAAATATGTATTTTAAAATATTTTTGAGACACCTCCCTACAAGGAATGAATTATGATGAGCATGAGTTCCTACACCGAAAGGGCAACACCAGGGTTTATCTCATGAATCGTGATAGTAAGACAGTTGAAATTTTCAGGAAGGATGTATTCATGTTGCCGTTGAAAAAACAAAAACTTAAAAAACAGTTTTTTTTTCAGGTTGCTCTCATACAACTTATCTACTCTTATAATGATAATAATGAGGGGCTGCCCCATTATTAGGACTTCATATCTTTTGTATGGGACTCCCTGACAACAGATATGATGTTTATGCCATTTTCATAGATAATGGTACGGAACCCTTCGTGACCCCGAAGCGCCATTTGGCGCTAACTACAAGATTAATAGAATTATTATGTGTCACAAACACCAAAGTTGTTTTGGATATTCAGTAACAGCAATTTGAGGAACGGTTATAAAAATAAAATTAAGACAGTCTCCACACATTTTCGACAGAACAAAATTGAAAAAATTATTCAGATTTGACATTTCTGAATGCAAATATAATTGGATTATACTGAGTAATCTCCATGTTCGTCGCTCAAGTCCATGTCACCAAATAAGAGATAGATAGTCAATGCATTATTACTACACGATTCAGAAAATGTGTACGTACGTACGTAAATAACATGGAAACCTGAGTTCCATACACGAAGAGAGCTAGACCGACCTTAACTTAACCTCCAATGTTTGTATTTTGTCACAGGAGTCTAGATGTAAATAAATAAATAAAATTAATATAGACCTATCACCTAATAATTTTCTCCCTCCCTCAAATTCATATAATATTTTCTCGTCTCCAATATACTAGAGTCACCAGGGCACAGCTTTAGCATTTGAGATTACTGCTAAACCTACAGTTATGGTTTAGCTCTGATTTTTCCAAATAGAGAAAATGTTCAAAACTACAATAATTTGACATGAGTGTTTTATGCTTTTTGTTTATATTGTTACTATAGAAACGGATTCATCTCTACGATTTGGTACAAAAATATAGTTCATTTATTCACAACAATTTTATATGTCGCTACAGCCTTTCTCTTTTTATTTTGCTTAACACGTAGAGGTTGGGGGTTCCATCCTCATGGCATTGAGGAGATTTATCCGCATGGTGATGATGTTTTTGATACTAATTTTCTTTTTGAAATTTATTTTCATTGTTATGTAGTTTTTTTAATAGGATTTGCTACTTTAAAAAAAAACCTAAAAATTTAATTAGTTTTTATTTTTAATTTTTTTTATTTTAAATGTTAAAATGTCCAAAAATTAAAATAAATACTTATTTCGTTTTCTAAAAAAATATTGTGACTATGTAGAAAAATATTCATGATACCCCCGATTTGAACTCGCGACCTTTGATTAGTATAAGACTGGTGCTGATCCAACTGAGCGTGACGCGGCGCGGCGAAATTAGCTATTATTAGTTCTTAGGTGTTTTACGTAATTAAGTACGCAAATAAAATTGCAAAAATTGACATAGGTCCAGCGTTCGCAGTGGCGTCAAGGGGAATGAGGAAATGGTATCTCGTGCTTGTCATTTGAATAAAAAGATAGCGCTATTTCTGCTTGCATGTATAGAACAGAGATGACACGACGATCAACTGTTGCGTCAAAGTCGTTGCGCGAATCACCATCGTCACAAGTGTGAGAATCACTAAATCAGTGTTTTATGAATGAAAATGTTAATAAAACTGGAAAAAAACGATTGGACGCCCTAAACATCTTTGGTGTCTAAAGTAATCTTAAAAAGACAATCAGAAGAATTTGCTGCTTGTAAGAAAGAATACAGACTAATGAAAAAAACCGGTTAAGTGCGTGTCGGACCCGCGCACTGAGGGTTCCGTGCCACCCTTAACTGAATTCAGGGTCCACTTACTTTCACTTAACGAAAACATCACAATATATTGCGACAGCAAAAATAACTTTGTTTTTCATAGTGTTTGTATGAAAGACAAAGTTATATTTGCGGTTGATAAAAATGTGCAATATCTCAAAAACTACTGGTTCGATCTCCTTCAAACCAATTTTCGTTGCAAGTTTTTTTTGAGATCTACATCATATATTTTTTTCAAAATTTTCACTTTCTTAGTTCAAAAGTTAGAGGGGGGGGGACGCCCAATGTACCACTTTGGAAGCGTCTATATCTCAAACCTTACACTTTTAGAAAAAATGGTTTTAGAAACCTCAACATCATTTTAAAAGACCTATCTATAGACACCCCACACGCATAGGTTTGAGTAAAAAAAATATTTTAGGTTTTAGTTTCATGTATGGGAGCCCCCCCCTTAAATATTATTTTTCTTACTTTTTGTATCTGAATCGGAAAGCGGTGAACAAAATACACCTACCTACCAAGTTTCAGCTATGTGATACTAATAGTTTCAGAATAAAGTGGCTGTGACATACGGACGGACAGACAGACAGACAGACAGACAGACAGACAGACAGACAGACAGACAGACAGACAGACAGACAGACAGACAGACTTGACGAAACTATAAGGGTTCCGTTTTTTGCCATTCGGCTACGGAACCCTAAAAATGGACCTTTCTTTGCCTGAACATAACACCGATAAAAACTAAAAAAAAATCATTTGATTCATAGCTGAGATCTCACTTATGTGGTCAAAATGTATATTCTTATAATCCTCTGTTCCTCACATCTGTGTAGCTTGAGCAAATCAAGATCAAAAAAGTCGAAATAGGTCAAATAAAGTGTTTTTAGATATTTCGTTATTCTGATCTAAATAACAAACATTTTGAAATCATTTTAACATGTATATGTGTAGAATGGAATTACCTACTAAAATATGTGATTTTCATAAATATAAGTCCAATAATTTGAAAACTACATAGAAAATACGAAAAAAAAAGGGGCCCACTTCTGAGGCAATTATTATCGAGCAAAGTAATTACAATCGTGTTTCCAACCACAATCCAGCTTTCTAGTAATCTTCTTCTATAACATATATAGATTCGAGATTTAAATAATTAGTGTTTCCATGTTTAAACTCAATCGAAACATCGTAAAAATGGAATATCTGGCCCTTAAATACAATCCGCGCGGTCGGATCGACAACACGATAGCTCAATTGGAAGAGCAGTTGGGCCGGTAAACCAGAAAGATGCTGGTTCGAGTCACGCCCGTGCGCAATTTTTGGTTTCTTATTTCATCTTTTAAGAATTCAAATATGACATCGTGAGTGTTAAAAAAACATTCTAAACCATTAAATACAACACGATCACCACATAGTTGATTGATAACCAGGTTTATATGCTTAATGGATGACTGGCATAGACATCGACAATATACTGATGGTAAAGCAATTATGTGACTATCTAATTGGCTAATTAATCGAATACATCAATGCGTATTTAGGTGAGTACCAACTACCAACCCATACAATCGGGTCAAGTGATGTTTGTTTCTGATAACTACGAGTATGTTTATTATGTCAATATGTAACAGTCGTGTCACACTTACATCAAATTAATGAAATTAATTTTCCAATAATGGAAATTATTGCTGGTATCGCGGGCGATATAGAACTACATATTATAGAGGCAGATTAATAACAAGCTTTCTAATTGTGTACTACCATGTATATGAAACATCTCCGCGTATCTTTGATGCTAATCGCCATCGCCAGACAACACACCAATTGTCTGGTTTCGTGGTAAGGAAATATCTTCCTTGTATTTCGAAGTACCAGGCAACGATTATGACGGGGGCGTCTCCCATAAATACTTAAATACATATAACATCCATGACTTAGGTACAAATGTTCGTGCTCATCACACAAACATTTGCCCCTTGCGGGTTTCGAACTCGCGACGGCCGGCGTAATAGTCAGGAGCGCTAATAATACCAAACGCGTCGTCAATAATCAACCCTAGGACATCTACTGCTGATACATCGACTGCCTTCCCTATAGTTTTCTACATCGACCGGTCACAAGGGGTCTGTCCATATTTCCGGTGAACCCACTACGCTTTTTATTCAAAGTAATAATACGAATATTAAAAATCCATAAATATTTATCTTTATATTTTACATAATAAAAACTAAATGACCTCTAGTTACTACAAGTAGGTGTGGAATCCATTTTAGCATTAAGTGCATCAAATTTTTTGCTGGTCGTAAACCATATTAAATTATACTGAAAGTTATGACCGCTCCACGTACTCTGAATCTAAGCTCTAGACCTATCATCCCAGGAATTTAGGTTCTCTTTCTCGTAATAAAAAAAACATAAGTTGCTTATTCCAAATAAACTAAGATAAGAATAAGACTTTAGGACTTAAAAGTTGAAACGGACACCTTCGCACTTTCCCCAAAGGCTGTCTAGAATAGATCGCTTATAGCAATAAGACCACCTACATTGTACATTTCTTTTAAACGAATTTGTAAATATTCTATGTGATGTGCTATAAAAATCTTATCTTATCTCCGCAGTCGAAATGTCCGAATCTCAATAAGTATTTTTTGACTTAGGTTGAGTTACAACGTCTATAATCAAATGCCTATAATTAAATCTGATTGTGCCATATGTTTGATGAATACCAAGCCTAGTTTATAAAGTTGCGATTTTATGCGGAACGCTAAAACCCATGTCTTATTCTCATTTCGTCCATCTTCCGTATAATACCTCCCTTTAGGTCTTATATGGCTGTGAGACCTTCATAGAATGCGGGGTATGTGCATGAATAATGGAAATGCTTGGGTATAATGTTTTATTTAAGAGTATTTTACCTTACGATTGTATTACATATATTGCTGTTACATTATGGTAAAATTGTAGACTGTAGATGGACATTGTCAAATACTAGCTAGGTGTAACAGCAAAAAAGATGAGGCAAAAAAATGAAAGTCCTACCTAGTTACCGTTGCATTAATTAAATAATAAAAACTATACCATAGATACTATAAACTGTAAATTCTTGCAAAATAAATTCGCCGTTTTCACTTGATGTAACGTAGCAAAAACTATCGTAACAACTTAAAAATAATAAAATACGAATGTCGAGTACCTATAATAATCTCAACGTAAATACGTTTTTTAAGTTGAGAAATGCATTAAGAATAAAAAATCTTGTAATGTGTTTTGCTCTCAGATTGTACTAATAACATATTCAATCTTACGTATAAAGTAAAAACCAAAGCCATTTGTTAATACTGAACTAAGATATGGCACAACTTAGAATCTTGTTAGCTAAAGTCATAGCCACTCTCGGAGAACAATTCTGAAGACTAAAATGTGATATTATTTTCGTGGATTCGGGCACCGAACGAAAAGTTATAGAACTAGTTTTTTTTAATTATTACGTAAGGTGTATGAAAAAATTAAAATAAAAACGTTAGTAATCTATTCACCGACGTCATGCCATTTTGCTCATACCAATACACTATTTCTGGTATCATTTTTAAAATAAATGAAGTCCGAGATTTTTCTAGGCGCAATGCAATTAAATATAATAAACATAAAAATTGCTGAATAATGTTTAACAGGATCATGTTACCGTTAAATAAGTAGGCACTTAAAAATGCTTCTGTACCTACTTCGTACGTTGAGTTCGGCGCCATTAATTTCAATTCACACACTAAGATAACACAAGGAGCGAGCTTGTTCTAAAAACAAAGTGAATGGAGCTGATATTTTATCATACAAGGGTAGAATAATAGAAAGTATTTTTACAATAAAATGGAAAATTCCTCGGTTGGACAGTAGGGCGAGTAGTGTGTAGGAAGTCTCGATTATTTTTCGTCTTAAATGTTGTGTAGGAAGAAGGTATGAAGATACTATTAAAATAAGGATTATATTAAAAACAAAAATTTTATATTCTCACTACAGGTAAAGGCGTGGAGTAGGTGTACAAAAAAAAAACAAATCTCTGATGACGCAATTGTAATAATATGACCGTGTGATAATAGTTTCCAAAATTAGAACCACATTAATGGACTACAAAAAAGTGTTTTCCACGTTCACAACCGCCTCTCACGATTTCATGAAACGGAACGTTCCACACTCCACCAACCATTAGGTCCATATTACAAAGAGCGTCTTATAATCAAGAATTTAATAACATGGCCACCATCAGTGGCCGAGACTCGCTACAAAAGACGCGAGTAAATTAGGTTTCATAACCTAAAGTGGAGCGAGGGTGCCAAAAATCGTGTCAAGCGTTGGTCCTGTATCGTCAAACCGCTTGCTCTTAAATGTCGCACCTCATTTTCCCCCACTTAGCCCCGCATTGGTTTATATTATACCAATCATATCACGCTAACGTCTATCACGCAAAAATACACCTAAATTTTACGGGCGGTCAAACAATTTTTAAGCGTAGCTGACGCTAGTGTTGTGACGTTTTGTATCCGAACATGTCTCTTTGAAAGCCCAGTTTTGATGAGTAGCACCAAAGAGCTATGTTTTTAAGAGTCGTATGGAAAAAGTTACAAAGGTTTTAATATTCAAAAGGCGTACTTACACACTTTAAGTCACTGCTTGTGATGCAATGGCAGGACGTGGGAATTTTCCACTCAAGTCGATTTCCTATCGGATTGATGCGAACAGAAATTCTAAAATGATTTTCGAAGAATGAGCAATGTGTAGTGGTACATTACTGGAAAGCGTTTTGTGTTTGGTTTCTATTGGAAAATTTCAACGCTTTTCAATGCTATTTTGTACGAATTTTTGGATGATAATTTGGATAATTGGCGTTATAATAAATACTAAGCCACAAGTCGTAGTCTCAAAATTTGGTGCATCAAAAAGACATTTCATTTCATTTTCATTATTTTATTTTTATTTTATTTTTATTCCGGAATCGGAGAAATTGCTAAGACACAACACAAGTTACTTTTACATCAAGTTAAATGAACTTCCCGGTCAATATTCAATTCAAAACTCCATCCAAAGGAGCTTGGCCAAATACGAACTATCTAAAGTCATGGCCAACGTTTGCTCAGCGTCTAGAGATCCTCTAAGAAAACACTCACTAATGGAGACAGAACGCGACGATGTCCCTTAGCAAATACGCCTGCTGCCATATTGCTTACAGCCACGTGATACATACTAGCTGTGACTTATTTAGTGATTAAGTGATTTATGTGACGTAATAATATTCATGCAGTGCTGTTTGACTATTGGTGAATAAAATCGATGTTTGGATGAGTTATCATTACGAAGTCATGTCTTTTTAAAGACATATTTGATCATGATCGCACCTAATGTTATTAAGTTAGCAGATGTTTAATAATTATATTTTCCGCTTGTTTTAAATTATCCAGGTCTTAAAAAATACGTCTTCAGACATTAGCGCACGTAGAATTTTAGAACAAATGATGAATCGATGCTGAATAACCATTGAGTCTACACAGAGTTCACTTTCTCTCATACGGCTACATAGATGCTAGATCGGCATGTTGTTCTAGATTCAATCAAAAAATCTATTTATTACCAATTAACATGCACAATTGTACATACACTTCACTCAATCTTATTATAACAGCTTTATATGCGAGTCAGTCTTATTATAGCACTGCAATTGTTTGCATGCTGCATTTTCCCATCGCCCTTTTTACAGCGAACTCAACCCTCCACAAACCACTGCACCGTACATTTACTCAAACTGGCAAAATAAAACATTCCCAGTCAAAACTACATTCGTCCCGTACTTCCCATAGGCTTCCGCTATCGATCGACAACGGATACTGCTATTGACCCCCCATAATAGTGGTGGCTGTTACAACAAACAACACTGTTTTGCTTTTTTGTAACGTCAACAGTTTAGACAAAAGCCGCTTAATTCTCAAACCATAGAGGCTGTAATCGCTCGAAGCAATTTTTCGACGTGACCAAAATGAAGTTGCTGAGCCGCCGACTGGCTTGTCTGTCTAGTTTGTATTACGATCACCGTTTTTTTTTTTTGTGCGGAGTAATATAACTCTATTTGACAATTAAGTTCGCAATTCAAGGCAATACGCTTCTGTGAACTGAAAATATTGACGTATGCATTTACTGTATTGAAAGTTACAGTGGTCGTAATCAATGACATGCATTGTTATGTCCGTAGTGTATTCCCAATTAGATATGTGTTGTGTCAGATCTCTCATGTAGTGCATTTCAGTGCCAATTAATATCGGTATTACGAGACGTTATTACGATAAGCGAAAATCGACATCTAATTTTCACTGTATCTACTATCTACAAATAGTTCTGGATCAAAATAGCAAAGACCAACAAAGTTTCTATTTTGTTGGTCTTAACTACAAAATAACATTATGATTGAATAGTTTGCTCCGTCTATTTGTAAATGCAACTTTTCCAAGCAGAGTTGCAGGATTATCGAGAGTTTGACTATCGATAGTGGCCTTGAAAAGGGAATACATTACCGAGGAACTCATTTGACGTCATTCAATAATTTAGCAACCGGTCGTTGTGAAAAACTTTGTGGGCAACCTATGTTCAACTGTGGATGCCTTTTGGCTAATAATGAAGATTGAAATAAAGTTAGAGCTAAGTAGTTACTTGTCTAAGATAGGTTTAAATACTCGCATATTTTTAAACAGAATATCGTTCCAGTTAAGGGACTTTCCTCGTACCCCTTGTCATTTGTTCCTTGAGGCATTCGAACCTGGCTTTGTAGTTGGGAGCTTAAACATATACAGTAAGACGTTTATCAATTGACTATTTATGTCCTATTGAGTATTTATGCAATATTTTTTTATTTAAACTATTGATAGAACGACAAAAAAAAATTTATTATGATTTTCACTTAGCTAATGAATGACACACTGACAGTTTGATAAATGGACACTATTGATCGGACGAGATGCTATCGATAGCTTAGCGATAGTTAAGAATAACCAGCACTATTGCCAAGAGAAAGCAATAACAAACTTGAACAACAGCTCGCAACTTGGCCTTCGATTCCGATGACCAAGTTCAGCCGACAGCTGAGGCCAAAGTAAATCAGTTTTTGTTACGCCCTCAACTGTTTTATTTATATTTCAAGAGAACTTTCCAAGTTTGGAAAACAGTAATATTTTATAGCCAAGCCAACGTACAAATCTTATTAATAGAATTTTTAGAGTCCAACGGAATGATAAAATAACGAAATGATATTTTCACGAAGGGCTCAGTAGATCATCAAATGTAATAAAAATAAATACGAGTAAAATAATGAATGTTTGTTTTATTTATGCTGAATGTTTATTTTATCTTAATTGTCGTTTTGAATGCTTACATTATTAATAAAAAACTGCATCCAACTCTAAATCCAAAATATTTTACCCCTGAACAGACAAACGAATGAAAAAGACATAAAATCGAGTTTGTTCTACAAAGTAAATGCAGTCTTGAGTTCAGTCAGGGGGTGATGTGTCGGACGCCGCGGGTCGTGTGTCACGGCGACCCCGTTGCGGGTTAAATGGAGGGTGCCTTTATGGGTTCACCAAAAAGGACGGGGAAGAAAATACACATTTCGAAAATCATGACGGATATAACTTGAGTGTGAAGTATGCTCAAAATTATGTATTTTAATGAGCTTTTTAATAAGACAACATCTCAAGCACCCCTTAAATAATTTAATAACATTATCAATTATAGTCAATGTGATTTTCCAATGTATGAGTTGTATTATTGTAAAGTTTCATCAAAATCTATTTTGTAGTTTTAGCGTTAAGGAGTAACAAACGTCCATATATTCTCGCAAACTTTCGCATTTATGATATAATTAGGATTTAGTAATCTTATCTTAAAAACTGTCCCTGTAAAACTGAAAGCCTGGTGCTGAGAAAGGTAAACAAAATTACCGCGATGCGCTGCCCTCGTTCTGTCGAACGCCGCGCGTTGACGTTCTCTTTTCGACACACGGATGATGCATCTGAATTTGCGTGCGTCAAAAGATCAATGACCGAATTTTGCGTCAGTCGAAATTTTTATTTGGATTATAATGGCCATTCTCCCTTCAGGTTTTTAGGTAATCGTTTCGGATTTGAAGTTGTCGTAAAAAGACCTGTCACTGTCACTGCGCGGTGAGAAAATTGTGCAAAAATCAACTTTAATTGACACGAAGTTGCTGAAATTGGGTAAGCAGGGAAGGGGGAGGGGCGTGACATGCATGACAGGTTAAGTCTTACGATAACCGGATAGTATTGTTATACTGGGAAAAATAATAGACTTGTTTGCAATATACCAACAATGTAGAAACGTCTGAACTGCATCGTCAATTTCATGAAAAAAAATTATAAAATTACTTTTGATATATTTGAATTTGAATTATGATACACTGATACGATTACGTCAAATATTTGGATGCATATCATTATTTTCCCTATAAATATAAGGTCACTTCGTTTTAAGTGATAATATTTAAAGGGCCGATTCAGCACAATAAATTAATCATTTTTTGTAGAAAACATATTGAGTTTTTATCCGCTAGTTTTTGAGATAATTGAAAACTAAGTTATTTTTTTTTCTGATATTTTTTTTTCATTAATTGAGGTTAATATTTAAGAAAAAAAAGGTTTGGGCATTAAATTGAGAGAGGCGAAGCCGATGACGTAGTAAACTTTATAAATTGTTAGGGTGCTGTTTTAAATAATGATATTGTCTTTGTTAAGGAAAATAGTAAAATGTAAATCTGTATTTTCCAAAAAAAAATATGATAGTGTCCTGTTTCCATGAGTATACAAAGACACTGTTAAAATATTATCACTTAAAACGATTTCACCTTATATATCGACATAAAAATAACTTGATTACACCCATTCTCAGGGGTTACTAGCAAATAAAATAAAACCTTATGCAAATCACAGAAGCCGAAATGGAACAGGCCATAATGTATTCATAATTCAATGTAAATTGCACGTGTCTCAGCTTCAGAGCTGCGATATAAATGGGCCGCCCAGTCGAGTGAGGAGGCGGCGTGTGGCCGCCCGCCCAGCGCTGCGCGCACGCACCATTGACACGACTATTTTAACACGTTCCAGGACAATGAAAGCATACAGGCGTGAAAACAATAAAACATCCATTGTGTCTGGAGTAGTGTCCCGGAACGTGTTAAACAGCATAGAACAGAGATTGAAATATGCGAAAAGTAGTTAAATTGCATTACAAAACTCTTAAAATGTATGTGTATACCTGCTCCGGATTTCCGCGAATCGAATCAACAACAAAAATACAACCTGTTTTATCAGTTGAAATGTCGTAAAAACCAAATAATTTCGGAGCCCTTAAACTTTATAAACAAGACATTTAGTCCTGAATTCATTTTATTTTTGAGATAATTAGTAAAGTACACATCTTGTGCTATCATCATCATCATCATCAGCCAAAGGACGTCCACTGCTGAACATAGGCCTCCCCCATGGATTTCCACAGCGACCGGTTGTGAGCGGTCTGCATCCAGTGTGATCCTGCGATCTTTACAAGGTCGTCTGTCCATCTTGTTGGTGTTTGGTCGAAGGGTCTCCAATCTAAGACTTTTCTGCCCCAACGGCCATCAGTTCTACGCGCTATGTGCCCTGCCCACTGCCACTTGAGCTATACTGGAGCAGTATGCTGACAATATTAACACTTTTGCAGACAGTACTCCAGACACAATATAAATATTGTTATCACGCATATATGCGGTCACTGTCCGTAAAAGAGTTAAGGTGGTTTTACATTCAACTACACAATCAACAAATTTATTTCTCCTCTTCTAACAGCAAAAGCTTAAATGATTTTTACTCTTGTTTTCCTAATTCTACATCCGCAGCTAGTCCTCTAATAAACTGTTTAGCGGAGATGTGAAAAGAGACAAACTCCACGCGACAGCTGATATATTGCGTATGCGCATCCGGGGAGGGCTATCTCTTCGCGCCTTATTACCGCGAGAAATTAGCGAGTTCGTGAGCACATCATCATACTACAAATAGCAAAAATCTTGCTTATAAAATTTGAACTCTATCCTGTTGTACTTAAAGACGATAACTGATTGTAAGTGATTGTTATTTTGTGATAGGTTGAAGTGATGCTTAGTATACCACCCAGTAGAAGTGCTGGTATAGAAAATAGATGACTGATGACCGTGTACTAGATAAATCGAGCTAGTTTGAACTGTGTGTGATTGAACGGCGTAATCTTGTATGGTGATTAAGCAGTTTGGCCTGTCTAGATAACTGAGTATTAAGATATTGGTTTCACAAACATGATGGAATAGTCTGGGTTACATACGAAAATACACCTTTATTATTTACAGTAGTGTCTACTCCAATTTGTTAAGAGCTACACTGCAACAAAAATAAAATTTATATTGACGACGCGTTTGGTGAAGTGGTTAGCGCTCCTGACTACTTTGCCGGCGCACGGTGATCAATTTCCGACTTTTAGGTGTACAAAATTCAAAAATCTTAATGTGAGGAAAGTTAACAAAAACATACACAATATTAAGAATGAAACCTCCTACATATAATACTATATTAAGAGAGACATACGTCAATTGGTTGTTGAGCAATTAAATATCAAAGTCATTACACAAGTCGATTTTATTGTTTACTTGTATTTTCAGAGCGTTTTACGCGCGCAATTAATTGAATCGTGTGTGAAAAACCATTTTGATTTGGACCAAAACAAAACTAGTGCTTATAGTCGAAGGTATTAACAATTATTTGAAGTGGTTTAACTAAGGTTTGTGTGATTTTAATAGACCGAAAAAAAATCTAATAAGAAGCGTGAAGATTTTAACGGGATTTTTAAACTTTGAAGTAGCATATGTCTCAAGAAACAATTAGACACAAGGGCTTATTTTCTTCACTACCTATCGCCCCCTGTGGAACAAACTCATACGATTTTTCAGACAGGGACGCAGAAATAAAAAATAGTGATTTGGCTAAAGTGTTAAAATTACTATCTCTAATCAATTTTTTTACAACCAGGTCGAAGGGTATTATTCTAACAATATATTTAAGAAGTTCTTCAAGTGGAAAATATGACAAATAGTGATATGAACAGTATTTTTAACGTAAAACACACCTTTTGCTCTTTAGCCTTAAGATTCTGAATATCTAAGGCTACTGGTAAGATAGGACGTTATGAAATTCTAGAAAAAATATCACGGTCGACTTTTGAAATGCAAAACGTTCACTAGAAACAACAATGAGGGGCCCATTCCTCCAAAACTAAGACCTAGGGGCTGCTGAACCCGCAAATCGTTTCCCGAGCTGTGCGGTAAAACAAAACCTAGGGGGTTAAATGACGATTTTGGCTCGAGAAATCTTCTTATTATGCCGAACTTCAGTTCTAGGCCTCCTAGAGATAAATAAGCATTTATTGCTAAATCATATAAAAGCATAATAGAAGAAGCTTAGAAGATATGAAATTGCATAATATTTGATGAAATTTCTTCTAAATCCAAATCAAATGATGTTCCCAGCATTTGAAAACAGCATGAAAGCGATCGATCATAGATATCAAGAGTGTCTGAGTTGTTCTAATTGAATTATGTGAATTTTTTTGAGCAAAAAAGTCATTCTTGTTTTTTGAAAGGTAGATTATTACATCAAGTTTATTTTAACAATAAGTCATGGGCTGGTAACACATAATTATGTCGCTTTACATATAAAAAATAAGTTAATATCGTATTATAAACATTAATATGCACAAGAAAAATAAAAAATCTTAAAAATATTTTTCTACACCTAAAACTCGAGAATTGATCACTGTGCGGCGTCGCGGGTTCGAATCCCGCAAGGGGCAAATGTTTGTGTGATGAGCACGAACTTTTGTACCTAAGTCATGGATGTTTATATGTATTTAAGTATTTATGGGAGACGCCCCCGTCATAATCGTTGTCTGGTATTCGTAGCACAAGGAAGAAAATTCCTTAGTTCGAAACCAAGACAATTGGTGTGTTGTCTGGCGCATATTTATTTATTATTTATTTATATAAAATCAAAATTCCTGCTTACGGAAACATGACGAAAACAACACTCGAAATGAAAATTAAATTACACACAAACTGGAAACTTTAGAGCAGTTAAATATCAATTGAAATTAATAAAATGGATGACGCTTTGATCACAATTTCAAAGCCATCAGTATTGATATTTCAACTCGGCACTGGCAAAATCTACTTCATTAAGTCTGTAAATAATTTACCGGATTGATCCTCGTGTTTCATAAAAACAGTTCTGATTTACTGTTGTAAAAGCTACAATGTAAGCATACAAGTTATGAGGATTAATTATAATACAAGTCAACCGTTATCAATTAAGAAGCTATGGCTTTACTCATTGAGACACAATAACTGAATTCTGAAAGGTAAAGGAAAATACAAAAGGCTATTCCGGATTTTGACTGACTAATCTAATTAATGAGAACTGAAAATCAATTAAAAATAGGTATCAATTCTTTTAAAAACAATTTCACGGTTATTACTTATCAAATCTTATAAAGATTCAATTATTTTCTGATCAACATACCTAACTTTTTATGTATTAAAAAATCTTGTATCCTATTCTCGGGACCGAGAGTGGTGTTCTCACGTGAAATATTTCCCAAACAAAGAGTCACGGATTCATTACGTAAAAGCCCGTCGTTTAGTCACAATATTTCAGTTGAAATTATGTCCACATGCCGGGTATTGTAGTTTATTTTCGGAGCAGCTATATAGCACTCATGAGCCCAAATTAATTACATACAATGTGAAACGGTCGACCACCCGCGATCATGTGATATGATTAACAGTGCGCATTAATTTAAAACAAACTTTCATTTAGACAATGGATTTGGGGATTTTGTTCAGCACGTGACGACTGAAGGACCCGGCTAATGGCTTGTCGGCTACTTGAAACGGTTTGAATTTGTTAGTTGAACGTTGAACGTAAGTAAAGCATTCGAAAGGCGTTTAGTTACAAATAAATGTACGCGAAATCAATCGATAAAGGCTTGTGGAATTTCATCATTCTCTTGCCCTGTTCCACACTATTCTGTCACTCGTCATTGAATCATCCAGCACCTTTTTCCTTTATCTTTTGCTATACAGTTAAATTAAAATAAATCAAACTAACTAATGTTCAAAAAGTAAAAAATAAAATAAAACTATATAGAAACTAACCTAAACCCGAATCACATTAGTGAAACTAGTACCAATATATCTACTACTGATGCTATCGCTTCATTGTTTGGTTTTTAGGGTTCCGAAGCCGAATGGCAAAAACAGAACCCTTATAGTTTCGTCAAGTCTGTCTGTCTGTCTGTCTGTCTGTTTGTCTGTCTGTCCGTCCGTCCGTATGTCACAGCCACTTAATTCTGAAACTATAAGCATCACATAGCTGAAACTTGGTAGGTAGGTGTATTTTGTTCACCGCTTTCCGATTCAGATACAAAAAGTAAGAAAAAATAATATTTAAGGGGGGCTCCCATACATGAAACTAAAACCTAAAAATTTTTTTTTACTCAAACCTATGCGTGTGGGGTGTTTATGGATAGGTCTTTTAAAATGATACTGAGGTTTCCAAAACCATTTTTTCTAAAAGTGTAAGGTTTGAGATATAGACGCTTCCAAAGTGGTAAAATGGGCGTCCCCCCATCTAACTTTTGAACTAAGAAAGTGAAAATTTTGAAAAAAATATATGATGTAGATCTCAACAAAAACTTGCAACGAAAATTGGTTTGAAGGAAATCGAGCCAGTAGTTTTTGAGATATTGCACATTTTTATCAACCGCAAATATAACTGTGTCTTTCATACAAAAACCATGAAAAACAAAGTAATTTTTGCTGTCGCAATATATTGTGATGTTTTCATTAAGTGAAAGTAAGTGGACCCTGAATTCAGTTAAGGGTGGCCCGGAACCCTCAGTGCGCGGGTCCGACACGCACTTAACCGGTTTTTTAATTTTACCGCGTACGCACAGATGGACTTCGTGAAGGAATATTTTTTTATATCTAATAACTACAGTGGTCCCGGTGAACGTTGTTTACTCCTATGTCCTATTCTGGGCAGCGACGAATCCAAAGTCACATCATACATATCGGTCCACCCATTTCCGAGTTAAAAGTGGTAAACTAACATGACTTTCTTTTATGTTTAGATGAAATAGAAGATACATAGAACAAGATGACGTTTTTTATCGTTTAATAATAAAAATAAAAGGGCTCTAACTAGGTTTTTTTTTACTTTTATGTCTAAAATTTCCTGTTTCCCAGTAAACCAAGAGTTTTTCATAGACAGCTGACCAATTACTGATTGTCAGAAGAGATACAAAGGCTATCAATGTGTGGCTTCTGTGAAACCCCTCACAATAAGAATGAATTATTTTACTGTCAAACAAATATGTACTTCTGTGACATTTCACCACAGAAACCCAATAAATAACAATGCTGTATAGGTAAACGTTCATGTAAAAATTTACCTATTTGCATCTATATTTTATTCGTATGCTTTGTAAGGTTGCTATGAACATTATTACTTACTGTAGCTAATATAACCTGCAGGCGTATTACGTGACGAGCGATAGCTATTGCCATACATTTGTATGGCCAGGGGCTCTATTTTTGAATCACTCGCGTCAAGATGGCGTGTGATATTCATTGATGAAAGTCGAATTTTGGAATGAAAACCAGTTGTAATCTACACAGGAAGGATTTTAAAAATCATTGCTCAATTTTGTGAGCAGGTACTCACGTCTATATTTCGCATAGTTTTCGTTGATTTTTTATTCGTTTTCGAACGAAAATCACACGCCATATCCAAGCAAGTGATTCAAAAATAGAGCTCCAAAGTAAGCTCTTAAAAAGTGGTTATTCTTCAGCGCCATCGGATGTAATCAAGTTCCTATTCCGGCCTTCAAAACACTGTTATAACCTGGTGTATACTGGCAATATTAGTAGTATTTGGCTTATCTCGAGCGTACATCGCTACTGGCAACACAGTTGGTGATGGAGCGGGCGAGGAGGAATAATTCTGGAGCGTTGCAAGTACTGACGCCAGTACATCAGTCCTTAGTTACCTTAGTTCTTCTACGTATCTTCTTATTTTTAATTCGATATCGAAGATAAACACCCTAATATTGAATAACCCTGAGAATCAGTAAGCTCAAATGGCAATGGTCAGGGTACATAGGGCGAAGTACAGAAAAGCGAAAGTACAGAGAAGTGTAAAAGGGACGGTGTCTTTTTTTTTTCCTATTGTGTATATGTTTATTTTTCTTTCAATCTTTGTATATTTTTGTAATTTTTATAAGTAATATTGTGTACGTGTGTGTTTGTGATGTTACCCAATAAACGATTTTTCTTTCTTCTTTCTTTCTTTCTTTCAAAAGAAAAGAAAAGAAATGTTGGGGCAGAAAAGTTCTAGATTGGTGACCCTTTGGCCAAAGACGACCTTGTAAAGATCGTATGCAGGCCGCTTGTGGTCGGTCGCTGTGGAAAGCCGTGAGTGAGGCCTAGGTTCAGCAGTGGACATATTTAGGCTGATAATGATGTTGATGAATTATTACCTCTACATACTATAACCCCCTTATTAATAATAATTCAAACGGTCTTTTAAACCTATTTTAACTATTACACTGCTTTGTCTCATTCTTTCTTGGTGATGTCATCATTTGACAGAAAGCACAGAATATATAATAGTACTGTAATATCTAAAATAGGTTTAAAAGACCGTTTGAGTTATGAATAGACGTGCTGTTGACAATTACAATAAAAAATGACCGCGTTAGTTAATAGACCTTCAGAAACCTTTCAAATATAAATATCTGCTATAACCGTAGACAAAAGAGTTGCCGCAAATAGAATTCATAAAAATTGGTTACCACATAGGATTCCTCGACATTGTTACATTTGCAATTAATGCGATTACCTACAATTCAGTTATCCATGCGTATTGAAATTATTATTTGTGTTCATAATCGACATCGTTATTATTATGTCAATTCATACGGTAAGCAGAATTTCCACTTGTTACCGAGTTCAAAAAATGAGGTTATCAATTTGACGTGCACAATGCTATCATTCGAATTTGAAATATTTGAGTATGTTTCTCTATTAAGGCCTCCAAACACGTGTGTAAATTTTCGTTAGTGTATGTATGTTTGTGAATTTGTATGTTGATCTACGGATTTCTCAAAAACGAAAAGTCATAGCAAGATGAATATTTTTTAGTTCAATCTGGTATATTTAAAATTAGGGCACAGTGTATGTTTCATCAAAATTAGTCCAGTAGTTTTTGAGATATAATGATAATAATGACTAAAATTAAGATATAAAAAAATTATATAGGTACCATCTTCTCAAATTTTGAGCTTAAAATAACGCATTTGTCTTCTATTTAGGAAAAACAAATTCCTTTGGAGTCGGTGCATGACAAATGATATCAAGCTGTATACAATATACATACAGTCTACGCTCATCATGCACCGACTCTAAAATAATTTGTTTTTCGTCTCACGTTTAGACATTTAACTGGTTTCAGTTTTATATATTTTTATGCAAAGCCATTCTCATATCATATTATGAATCCGTTTCTTAAAAGTAACTTAGCTCTAAAATAATGTAAAATTCTTACCTAGAAATTACGATATCAATTGTTATTATTTAATTAATCGTATATTAATTAACTTATTTATTTTAATTCAAATTTGTTCTGCATGTTTGGTAAATAAGACAATTTCTTTAGAAAAAGATATTAGAACCGCCAGAACCGAGATTGTATTTTATAAAGCGCCGTCTGTTTCATTACTGTGCAGTTCCTGCACAGAATGCTCGAAATGTCTTTCACTTTTATTGCCGCAATACTAACTACTGTCTCTTAGATTGGACATTCTTCTGTGTCTTGTAAATATTATTGAAAATATTACATAATACAATCGCGCAGCTTATAGTCCTGAGAAAAAAATTGCATCCTTGAATAGTACTGAGAGAGTGCTCGTAACGCAGTGGTGATAACGCTTTTTAGTACTACGTGATACCGAAGTTAAGCAACTTAAGGCGCGGTCGTATTTGGCTGGGTGACCATTCTGACCATTTAAGCGACGTATATCACGAGCATCTTCGTGATTTGGAAGGCACGTTAAGCAGTTGGTCCCGGCTGATATCGATTGATATTAGTCGTTTATCCTAGTGAGAGGCCTTATAGGTTTGATAAAATCTGATAGCCAGCTTTGTCGCTCGCCTTGCCTACCTAATTCGCACTGAGCTCGCGTGGTGGAGTATGGCTCATACTACTTACCTCATACATGAGGTAAGTAAATCCTTTGCCCAGCAGTGGGATGTTTAATAGGCTAACGACTACGGTCGACAATGGTCGGTAACGGTCGGTAACGACAATGGTCATATTTACACATACCTCGTAAATTTTAACCCGAGTAATTCCTACGTTTTGCAGCGACCGAAAAAAGTCGATGCAAACATTATTTCAGGCCTTCATCAGCACTAAAAGAAATCTACGCATCGCTTGACGCGATTTTTCCAATTTCAGTTTGATTCCAACAGCGAATTGGACGTATTCGCCGGATCGAAAAGGCTTGTTGAAAATTTACATATGTACGAAAATAGGTGCGGAACCCGCGGAGGCAATCAACCTATAGCAAACAGAACCACTGTCCTCCATGTTTGCGTTCAAGTTTAAAATAAACAAAATGTTGTAATTGCCACACGTTGGCATATTTAAAAATGCTACGATCACTAAAGCGTGTAAAAGTATCGAGTCAGAGTCAATTAATAAGTCCATGTTTATTATAATAGCTGCACATAAATATGAGCGAGTACAATATTGGCATTTACGAATGAAATAAAATTATGTAAATTCAATTATACGATACTTTTTTTATTCAACATGCATAACGTGATTAAAATAATACGTTCGATCAGGCCACAGGCTCAGTATTACAATATGTCTAATTCCATTCAACTCTTCAGTGTATATTCTCCGGAACGTAGGTCATCTACTGAGTTCAACAAAAAAATTGGTGCCCATTCAATTCACATCTATGTCCACAACAAAAACGAACGAACCATTAGACGACCGTGCAACAAAACGTGAAAGCTTAACTTATAATTACACATAATTATGCAAATGGGACTCGCAAATCGATAGCAGTTAAGCCGTCATAATTAAGAACGAGTAACTTTTGAGTTGGAGCGACAAAAAGTGGTTCATAACATACCCATACATTACACTAATAGGCACTGGAAGGTACACGCCCTCGAGTTAACGACGGGAGCAGCACGAAATAAATTTAAATTGGAGTCTCCAACGATCGCACTCACCGTGTGAACTAGTAGACCGATGTCAAAAATATGTGTCATCTGGTTAGTCTACTAACTTCAAATAGACGAGATTTTATTATTATTGTTAAGCAGTGCAGCGTTTTTGAGGTTAGAATAGATTAGGCCAGAAATAACGTTCATCTTTGATAGGTAGTTCGTCGTAACTATCTATGAGTATCTCATCATCATCATCATAGTCAGCTGCAAGACGTCCACAGCAAAAGTCATAGTTTTCTCCCATAGATTTCCACAGCGACTAGTTGTAAATAGCCTGTAGTCTATTGTGATTCATCCATGTTTACATCATAATGAATGAATGGATGAATGTGAATGATAACTTTATTTTACACAAATCACAAATAAGAAAGTAAAAATAAATTAAAAACGAATTAAAAACATGGTACAAGATTAAATCAATAGTATTAACAATTTAAGAACAGAAAATTGAAAGCACATTTTATGTGTCAAAGTGGTCCTCAGTATCATTCACTAGATGCCGATGCCGGCATTTAAAGAACTATCTGGGCATACCAGTTACTGACTGATTTAATGGCTGCGACATTTACAAGCTACATCACTAAGAGCGGCATTGCTTGAGCAACTTTAAATCGTACAGAAATTATTATTATTATTATCATTAGACCCTTTGACCAAAGATTCAGCGTAGGACGTCCACCGACAAGATGGACTGACGACCTTGAAAAAGGGAGGAAGACTGCCGCGGGGATTCCTATTTTCAGCAGTGGACGTCCTTTGGCTGATAATCATGATGATGATGGAAATTATGGTACTTTGATTGAAGTCTAAAATGACTAGCAAAGAAAACTTATCACCTACTACCTTTGTAGCAAATTCTGGGAAGTACTTAATACAAGGTAGTCTTATTATATCATGTCATGTTTGAGAGCTCTCATTAAAGGTTGGGTCCAACCAAACAATCTCTACTCACTGGTATCTCGAGTTTCGCCTAGATTTTAATGAGCTATTAACATATTGTTATGTGCTGAAATGGCGGCCCACTTAAGCCGTATATGAACAAGGGAGTCTTTGTTACGATTTCAATTAAAAGTTTAATTAAGCCTATTCGCTGGTTATGAAACAAATTGGCACGTACAATAAAAGTGAACAGAATTAATTACATATTGTTATCTTTTGGACGAGATGAGGTGTATTTGTGACTGGGGTTCGCTGTATGGCTGTTAAAAATAAGATGATTATATTGAAAAAAAAATGTTACTTAGCAATTTATTGAACCTATGTGATGAAAAAAATGTTGACGCATGTTTAACTGACTTATTTCATAATTGATTGATTTACTCCATCAATATGGGGCCTAGCAGTATATTATTTCAGCGTTTTACATTGACTTAATAAGTAAGCTGGTATCCAAAGCGCTTAATTGTGAAGAAGGACAAAAGGTCCTATACTTTTCAAACAATGTTTAATCAAATCATTCAATTAATAAATTAAAGTTCAAAAGACAATGACTTGAGTGCATTATTAAATTGTTAGGTATCCTTCGTTCCAATTATTCAATGATTTCGCAAAGTGCCTGCGACATCAACATCAATCATTATTTCATTTTCATCGTGGCTCGTCATAACTGTAATTTTGCCAGTGACATTTCCCTCCAAAATTTAAGCTGTCCAAAACACTCTTAATTCGAGTCTGTCGTTTAATTTCACGTTTTGTATAGGATTTCCGCGATTCTCAAATTGAGACAAAGTTTAATTTGTATCGATTCACAGAATTGTGTTATATTCGTTAGAATGGAAATGACTTTTATTTAACGAAACGTTTTCTTCTAATGTGTGTGTATTAAATTACATTGACTGTAGTTAACATTTCAAACATTGTATTAAAAGTGAATAAATTACTCTTGTAATTATACAAGTTTGATTGATATAATATACCTAAACATCTACTTGTTTATCAGTATTTTAAGGAAAATCCAAGAGGGTTTTACTTTGCTTACTGACGTAATAAGGTAATTTAAAAATGACTTTATTTACGTTGAAAAAGTTAGTACTATTACATATTCTGTAGAAGTCTTGACGCCCTATTTATTTTTCTTTCTCAAAGCTGTCAAAAAACTTTAAATTTCTGCTCACAATTTCTGTTAACTGAACAAGCTATTTGCCTTGAATACCTATATATTGGAATCTACGCCAACATGATGTTTCTAGGCCATTTATCCAATACAATGGTTGATGTGTGGATTTGTTTGCGTGTCGTACCCGACAAGAACAGACCGGAGACCGTGTACAAACCGTTCCTTAGAATATGGACAACGAATCCTTACCTCTAGAAATGACCCAATATTGGCTTTACTATGCGAAATATCCACCAAATAACTTAAAAATCATCATATTTAGTGCTAAGCATCAGCCGTCTTTTTTTTATCCAAATAAGGCTAGCCTGTGTTACTTAAATTTAATGATCTTTACTGGGTATGTTCATTTTGCTTGGTGGACGTCCTATTGCTATGCATGTTATCGAATGGTCTTTTTACTTAGCCTTTTTCAGCATCAACAATCGTCGTTTTTCCAATTTATGTCTTAAATTCCTACTGCTACGATTTCCATTTACATTATCCACTATGAATTATTTGGCAAAAGATATGTACCTACGTACATATCTAAGTGTAAGTATCAGTAACATGTTGATCTAATCACTACCTATGCGCTTTAAACCTAAATGCTGTGTGAAAATTAACTGTCTTACGAAAACATGGAGTTCAACGCCACCAAAAATTTAATCTAATGCAAGATCTATTCCATTATCAATCTCATTCAGTCCTTTTATGTCCTCGTGGACGTACATCGTGTCCGTCCGGTAATTGATGACACGCAATAATTCATCGTTTGTGTGGAGTCTCACGCTCTCCGTGCTGCGATGTAGGACAAGGGACCGTAGTGTGATATCTAAGTAGTTTCAGAAAATATTACATAATATTTCATTCTTTCTAAAGCGAATTTTAAGTAAACAGAAAGTTACAACATTAGATGGTGCAGTTTTTAAAGCTCAAATATGTGACTAGAGGTACATAAATCGAAGAAAATAAATCACAATTTCCACAAGCAGTATACCATTAACCTGATTTTAAGTTATTTAAGTTTAGGTAATTGGAATAGGAAAACGTTTTTAAGCACAAACCGAAAGTAAAACAAAGCGAACCGAAATAAAGCTCACTAACCGAAGATACTTGCGAAAGAACATTGTGTTCATCAAAGCATGTTTCCTGACAAGTGAACCAGTTTATATTTTATATACGTCTTTGCTACTAGTAACGAGTTATTTTGCACACATACATACACATACATGGCATATTGTGCCCACATACTTAGAGTTACAGTCTAGTTCTATATCTAAGTTGCTTTTTTTTTCTGTAAATCATGTGATTGTAACTTGTTCTGTGAGCCTTGAATAAATAAAAAAAAAAAACAGGGGTGTTGGATACTATGAATTGTATTAGCTATGCCGCATGTGTTAAGGGAGGGTAGGCGGTGAATCCTGGATTTGCCTAAACTAATACTCATCGCGGTAACGGTTTCTGTTATTGGGATGCGCCCGCGTCGGTTAGTGAAAATTTAAAGCAAAATATTTTTTACAAACTCAACTTAACTAGTAACCTGCCAATGTTACAATTTGATCATACCATCACAGCCCAGGGCTGAACTTGTATCCAAACATAATTTATTCATGGTTCAAGTATTCGCTGAATTAGCTATTAATAAGAAAATCTAGCAGTCGAGCCCCAAGACTAATATGGCCGGTCTACCCTGGATGATGCATTGTAACGGACCGAACACAATCGCAACCGCCGACTTTTATTTTAATAGTATTAGACGGGTCACCTGTGCTACGAAGGATGTTCGTTCACCTTTTATGTGGTGACATTCTCAAATCGGTGTGTCCTGTTATTTATTGCGCCCGTTTATCATTTCATTTTGGATGAAACGATCATTGCGTCAAATTATTTGTGATGAAATGCGCAACGTAAAATGGTGACAAAGTAGATAGTTCGTTTTTTATTGTGATATGTGTTTTTTTTGTGTTATGTGTATAGTTTTACTCGCAGATTCTTTGGGACATAATGGGTTACATTGATGCTAAATGATCGTACGCCGTCTACTTTGGGCTTGGTTCGTTACGAACGAGTGATCTTTATAGGTTGCAAATGATCGACCCTTTAATTTTTTTTTAGGTTCCGAGGAAAAAAACATTCCGCCAGTGTGTCCACACTGTTACTCAAAACCCAGCGTGGTGTGGTGTTGACGTTTGCACAGTATGCTGCCGCTCTACGCGATCGCCGGCCGATCGGTCTTGTTCCTACTGTTTGCAACCAACAGAAACTGGGTCAACTTCATCGAGATCTAAAATAAATTAGCTACAGGTATATTTGAGATAACTTACGTTTATTTTGGTGCGCGCACAAACGTCAATAGTTTGTCCTACTAGCTTTGTTCTAGCATTAGACGTCTAAGCGCACCCTGAGGTTACCACCCATACCATGTTAATGTTTCACTAATTACGCAACAAAACTTTTTCATCAGCATTCATAATGCGCACAGCGAAAGAGTGAAACTCATAATCCACGCGAGTATCTCTTGAGTCAAAATAATCAGTTTTCTGAAAGCTCTGAAGTTTGCGCATTCTAACACTTGGCAGAACTCTCGAATGATCAGACACGCTTTACTTTTTTGTTAACCAGCGCCTTAAGAGCATACTTCCTCGACATTCGAACGACAAATGAATCGCATCGCTTTATTTTAAGTTACCTAATACCACTAGCTGATCGGTCTTAATTCTACAGTTTAAACAGAAACTGGGTCATCTTCATCACGCACCCGAGATCTAAAATTATTATTAATGCACTCAAGCGCACCAGTAATCCGATACAACTGGTTGTGTGCAAATAGTTTAGACTCGAGATAGTTATCTCTATTAAACATGAAATATTGCGATTGTAATTACATTTGAGTCGTGAGTAATTATTTTGGTCAAAAAAATATTTTGTTAAAAAAAACAACAGCGTATGATTTACCTAGAAACTACTCTATAAAATAAATAAACCATCTACGTCGATGAAATTTAGGGATAGATTAGAGAAGTAAGTAAATTGCAAACAAAGTGATCTTAGTAAATTCACGTGTCAAGTTTTAGTCAGAAATTGTAGCTTTTCAAAAATATATTAACTATTTGAAAAGTAGTGAATAATCCATTAGGATTATCTTCTAATATATGCACTCTATGGTTTGTGATAAACACCGGTGTCCAAAATTCTGGTATATTTCACATCTATCCGTTCTCACACCACTCGTGACTATTTCATTGTCTTTCATGGACGATATTTTTTAAGGCAACGCGCACGTGAAAAATTTGTAACATCCAGTGAACGCGAATATAGTTGTAACATAAAACCTACTGCGGAAAAGCCTCTGTTGAAATAATTCTTGAAAAAAATAAATTGGACGGCTGCCATTTCAAGTGAGAGATATTCTTTTAAAAGAATGGAAAGCAATAGAGTTTTATCTGTTTTTTGTCACGCCAATACGCAACTATGTAGAGGTGGTACAAGTTTTATTTGACAGTTGAAATGAAAAAGTGTTGCGCATTTTTTCCTGGAACTAGGCTATAACGGATTTTCAATGGTAGGTATTCTGAATTCCATAATGAAAAAAAATCTAATATAATAATCGAATATGTACATGCAGGTAAATAATTGCATTTACTAAAATTTATGAAATATTTAGGTACCTAAATTAAATAAATATGCACCAGACAACACCCTTTGTCTTGGTTTCCTAGTAAGGAGATTTCTTCCTTAACAACGATTATGATGGGTGTGTCTCTCATAAATACTTATAAACATAAACACCCACTTAGGTTCAAGTGCTCGTGCTCATCTCAGACATTCGCCCATGCAAGATACGAACCCACGACCGCTGGTTTCGTAAGCAGGAGCGCTAACCACTACACTACAACAGACGCGTCGTCAGAACCTTATTGTAACAAAACCGTATTGATCGAATGCCTTGGTTATGCTTAGTACTGTTATATTTTTGGTATACCAAACCCATTTCCGCTACTAACTTTGGCTATCACTAAAGTGGAGCATTCGGCTAAAAAGCGGCTGCAGCAGTCCCGCATCTGGCCGCCATTCGAGCACTAATGCAACGCATTTTTAATTCATGTCAAGGGTCCCCGGCGGCCTCAGAGAGCGCGTCTAGCTCACGGCTGCTGAGCGCGTCACGGAAACTACGGATATGAGGGAATAACAACCTATTGATAAACTCTCTTCTTTGTTGTTACTTATTTTAGATACTAAAGTGGATCGTTCGGCTAAAAAGCTAGGCTAACTATATAATATTACTAAATACTCATAGACTTATTTCAAAAAGAAAATACCAAAATCAGTACCGTACCAAAATATAAAACGTACAATTTCAAACATGTATGTGTGTTATGTCTTAATGATGCGGAATACTTTTTTATTTAGTATGGTAATTGTAATCGTGGTTAACTTTCTTGTAAAGTGTTGTAAGAAGGATGATGCAGTTGGAACACAATTTTAGCACACAATAGCGATCTTAATCGACAACCAAATCCGGCACACCCCAATTAATAACATAAATATTCAAAATTTTACGAAACATTTAATTTCAATAATCCAAAAAATCTCAAGAAAAATGCGCACCCACGAAGCTCACCTGTCGCACACAGTATATCATTTGCCACGTTTACCCAGCACTGCTAAATTAATAAACACAAGGGACTCCAAAACGCTTACAAAGAGGGGAAAAAATAACCACTTTACAGCGCGTGGACCAACAGAGATAATTTCAGCAATAAATCGAGAAGAGAAGGCGACTAATTATTAACCTGACACCCGTGATAGCGATAAGCCGAAAGCATAATAAAGATTTTAAAATATATTAACGCTGCGCTTAGCTTCCATAGTAGAGACAAAGTTGGACGATTAGAGTGCTTCAGTGTACCTAACTACGTGTTTTTTACCCGACTGTGCGACGCAAAAGAGTGCAATGAATGTTTTAATTGTAAGCATCTGAAAACTAAATAGGTGACTTTGGCAAACTCAAATTCACCCAAAAAATAAAGAGGATTCATGTGAAATCATTTTGTCCTGGTACCTCATGTGTCATTGCGTCCTTCCATTTATGATTCAATCCATAAAATATATAGACTTGGTCTCTATAAGAGTGCATAAACACATAATAGTCTGTTAAATCTGATAGAAGTAGGTACCTACCAAAAATCAAAATGGAAAACCAAATCTCCTACCATTTGCGAAATACTGTTTCACAACCTCGACATCCCACATATTACCTTCAGAATCACCCACTGCTTTGCTCAATTAAAGTCTTTAAAAATAGCAACGAAAAGAGCGAAAAAATTAAGCACCTTACCAAAGGCACGTGGGTCAACAAAGATAATTTCAGCAATAAATTGACTAGAGCAGCCGGCTAATTACAGCCTCGTGGGTAGGGTTGCCAACTCTGCTGCTCTATAAATAGAGGTCCAACCGATAACTGGTGATAGCCTAAACAATGACAGTGATTAGAAAAATAAAATAATTAACTTATCATGCATTATTGAGCCTTATGCTCCGCAGGCGAGGACTCAATTTCGCGGTCTACCTAAAAAAAATATGTTATATGTTTTATATTAACTTGATATGGTTTTTCGACTAAAACATTTTATTTATTTATTTGAGGTTATATGTCTAAATATGTCTTCGATCAAAGCCAATAAATCATAAAAAATAAGAAATAAAAGTAGTCAAAGTAAGTCTGGCTAGCCTCCTTTTTTTAGTCGGACCTCTATTTACGGGACATACTGTAATGAAGTTGGAAAACCAACTATATTTTCACTAGCGGAACGCAGCCCTATTTTTTTTAAAGCCTGCCCCGCTCTACACAGCCCTAACATCGCGTGTGAAGCAAGTGTGCCCTACATACTTATTTTTTAATATTTGTCATCGTTTTAAAGTTGTAACAACATTGAATATTACCTCAATATTTTAATAGAAAGAGTTGGTAACCCTACACGTAGGGAGAGCAGCCCGGCTGAGATAAGCCGAGCGCTTAAAATTAGCGCTTTGTCCATTAACTGGCAACTTTTGCTCGTATTTTGTTTAACATATATAATTGTTCGAAAAATTTGGTGCACTATTTAGCATTGCATTGTGTGACTGGTAATTTAAATGGCACATGGGCGATTCAATAAGCTACAGTAATATTAAACCTATTCCTAAAAATTTAAGATACAACGCAGGGCCTATTCACTTGCATAACGACCGATAGAAAGAATTTGTGTCGCCCCGTTTCGGGCTTTATTAAAATAAAATGCTGATTAATTATGTGAACTGTAAGTGGTTATAAACATATGTATGATACCTACTTTTTAAATTTAGTAAATTTAGGAAAATATAAATTGCACTTGTAAAAAGCAACTGTGAAAGACGAGGACTTACTTCTTTCGCTAACCGGGCGCATTCATATAAGCATACAAGTACAATTTACATTATTAAGTTTTTATAATGACAAAACACTATAAAAAACAAAACTGCAATCAGGAAAATAAAGCAAATTCGATAGAGCCAAAAACAAAGGAAGATTGGTTTATTCAAACCATTAAACAACGAAAGAGATAATAATAATAATAATAATAAGCCTGTTCGGGCTATTTTCCTATAGGTATCTGACAAAACATTGTTTTATAGTTTCTTATTTCTAGATTAGTAATAATTTTGTAATTAATTATATGCTAGTTTACTTAAATATCTTAACTAAAGAGATAACTCTATCATATCTATCGATGCAATCAATGAACTACTATTACTACGTATGGAAATGACATCCCGAACAAACTACGTGCGCAAAAAGTTGATGGTCACAGACCATCAACACATGCGCAACATCACAGTCACTCACTCCCGCTCGTAGCGTTAACTAATGTGACATTTGGTCAATAAATTTGTCACAAATGCCGTGTTGCGTTTTAAAAACATGCAAAAATTAAACCAACAGAAATCAAAAGATACCGGCGTTACTTACCATCGTTAAGAAATTAAAATGTCAACTTAAACCATCATAAAGATTTTTTCAAAATGTTTTAAATGTTTTGCATGAAATTGCCGCCATTTTATATGAAAATCAAAGATTATAAAACGGACACGCACAGAATAGAAAAGTAGGTAGGTCATAAATAGAGGTTAGACAAATCGATTTTGTGATATTTCTTATAAGGTGTTTTACATTTGTAGTTGTATTTATCTCGAATTATTTCGTATGAAAAATTAAAATGAAAAAAATATGAATTAAAAAATAATAAATATCATTCGAGTTTTTGACCTACAGATTTTTATTTATTAAACACTAGCTGTGCCCGCGACTTCGTCCGCGTGGAATAGTGACTTTGGATAGAATTTTTAATTTATAGGCTTATGATTTTACAAATAAGATACTTAAGTATAAGTACTTATAAGTACGCAAGATATAAAGTATTTATATAGTACATTTTAGTACTCACTTATCATTAAAATTGGCCATATTATTACAACAATAAGAAGCAAGTAGTAGGTACATCAAAGGTGATCAATTATTATGACCATACCGATTATTTGGACGTTCACAATTTGTATTTCGATTAGGAATTCCTTTGTTTGATAGGATAATATGGTTACTTTACTTTTAACTACTACTTTGCCACAAAAAAAACTACTACTTTACTAACATTTTACTTTGTTGTGTGGAAAAAATGGATCTAAATATAAATTTTTTCATGGCACTGTTTTGTTATACTTTGGCAAGTACCATAAAGTACCAAATATTCATTTAATTTATACAAACCAATATGGAGGAAACACTACACATTGAATTAAAACACTTTACAGATTCATTTCCACCCACATTTATTTTAAATTGTTTCGCCTCGGCCCCGTCCCGCCTTAGCCCCGGCCCCATCGAACGGGATAAAAAGTATCCTATGTCCTTCTCCTGGTACTAAGCTACCTCCCCACCGTTTCGTCCCGGTCCCGTGCTACCCCAGCCCCAGCCCCGTCTAGCGGGACAAAAAGTATCCTATATGCAGTATCTTATGTCCTTCTCCTGGTACTAAGCTACCTCCCCACCGTTTCGTCCCGGTCCCGTGCTACCCCAGCCCCGGCCCCGTCTAGCGGGACAAAAAGTATCCTATATGCTTTTCCTGATTCTAAGCTACCACCCCACCAACTTTCAGCCAAATCGGTTCAGCCGTTCTCAAGTTATAAGTGCTGTAACAAACACGACTTTCTTTTATATATATATATATTTTTTCTTTTATATATATATATTTTTTCTGCCTACCCCCTAAGTCTATTGGCGTGATTATTTCTATCCTAGTTTACTCTCCAAGTGATGCTGAGTCAAATAAAAAAAGCCCCATCAAAATCGGTCCAGTAGATTCTGAGATTAGCCCGGACAAACAGACAGACAGACAGACAAAAATTTTAAAAATTGTTGTTTTGGCTTCTATTACGGTAATTAAGACCCCCTGTAACAATTTTTCATAAAAATCTTCAATGTACAGAAATCGATCTTTTACAGTCTTATTATATGTAGTATATTATTATATGTATGTATAATTTATTTCTTTAGCGTTTTTAAATAACTATTGATCGAAGTAAGGAACGATTAAAACATTTTGATTTTGAGCACAAAAGTCGTGTCACTTCTGCGGTTTCATATTCAACATTCAAAATTTATGGAATACGTCAGTCTGTTGACAGTTCACGTCAAAAAAATGCGCAGATTTTTTGCATGGCATAGCGTCTCTATGCGTAGTAGTAACAGCTCACTGGATGCAATACAGACATCACTGCAGTATCGCAAAAAAAAACAAATGAAAAAGTGGACGCGTCGTTCGCGATATTCGTTCGTCGCGACGCCGACGAGAATCCGAAGCGAATCGAAGATACCCGATTAGTTCCGAACGAAAGTGAAAATTGCAAACGGGTGTCAATTTTCCCGAGCGTGCATGGCGCCGCAAGGTAGTTGGAATCAAATAGCGCGAATTCTTTGTCTATGGTTACCGTATTCAACATACGGGATAGTACTTCTATGATTCAAGTGGATTCAACATATAAATAATATGTTAGCTTACTTTAAATACAACATCGGAAAATTAAATTGAAAATAAAAATTGAGTTCCCTTAAAAAATACAGATAACAATTATTTTTTCTTGCAATCTAGTAAAATCCAAAGTATAATCCATGAGAAGGTGGAAGGAAAACAATCTGTGAAATATGTATTGGGTACATACATTGCATCATAGTTTTGCCAGTACCTAAGTGGTCGCCCATCGCACAGTGGCACATAGCCATCGCTCACACTGTCATGGGTCTTTGTGCTAAACTCAGTCTGAAAGCTTTATCGCATTCTTCCTGTAAATAGTAGACGGAATCTTTTCTATAACGTCCTTTCATGAATATGTAATGTTATGTTTATTGATTGATGGTATGAAATTGGTTTGGGTTTTCAATGAACCTGCACTACGTACTTATCGAAAAGTTTTAGTACGGTAAAATTATATTTTTAAAATTAAACTTTAGTAAGGTTCAATTGCACGATTTGACTTATCTTTAACGAGTGCCGGACTCGTGACTTTCGTGTGGAATTAGACCTATCTATACTTCATCCATATAACCAATTTAGTTGATTGGTTAATATGAAACTGTTAACGAAGATCTGGACATCGGAAAAGGAGGGGGTGTTGCAAACGAGATTAATTCAGTGCAAACCACAGGTGCAAACCTACGTAGTTATTACATGTATTTTTAAGCGTTTTTATGCCGCTTTACCTAAAATTAACTCCATTTCAAATATGTATAGCCTCCTTGACACGCTAATCTTTAGTATTACAATATTCCCGATAATAGCGATATTAGCATGCAACTGACAGACAACAGTGTTACCCGTTATCACACACAATGCACTGTGTGCACACAATCACTTTCAAGGGCAGGATTAGATGTCGCAAATTGAATATGCTTAAACGATTATGTGGCTCAACTAACTGTTAACTACGTAGTGTATTACGTAATTGTGCATTCGCTACTGTAGCAGACACTTACATCGGTTAGATCATTAATCATTAGTCTAATATGATAGACTCTTCAAACCCCATAATTGTATAAATTGTTCTACTATCTACTATCAAACAGAGTTCATAAATATGGCATAATGTGTTTGATACCATGAAAGACTTCTGTGTTTGATACTACGGTGTAACTAGCATGCTAAGAAGTGTAATTTCTGTTAGTAAGCCAATGCATTTGCATGCGGCAGCAATTGAACTGAACAATATCGAAAAGGATGAAACTATACATCTAGCTATTTTAGAGCGAGACATAGCATATGAACATGTCAGATGACGCATTCAAATGTCACATTTTGCATGCGAATACGGCGATGGACTAACGGTGTTGTTGTAAACAACCCCTTTGCTTACGATAACACCGATAATTATTGTAATTATTTTAAGAACATTTATATTTTGTTTAACATTTTTAAGAACAACTACATGTTATTATTTTAAGAACTCTTTTAACATAATAACTTAATTGGCAAAATAAAGATTTGATTCGATTTGAATTACCTCACAGACAAGTTGAGTTTATCGAACTTATATTTGGTTAACAAAAAAAACTTTACAATAAATAACTTTTATATTAAACTAAAACTAAAACTCAAAACACTTACCATAAGAAAGTCCTCCTAAGCAGTTCTCATACATATTGATGAAACTTTTACAGCGAGCGATGGTGACGACAGACATTATTACCCGAATAGGAAGCCGTATGGCTCGTAAAATTCAACTTCCCTGAATCTGAGAAATAATCAAAGTATTATTGAGTCATAAATCTTTATCACCACTCCTCGTATATCGTACGTGAATATTCGGTAAGTTTTCCATCGCCTTTTATGATGGAGTTAAATCAACAAGCTTATTATTACTGGCTTACTGTGTTAGAAAATTTACGATCTAATGCTCCGACTACTATTACTTGCCATAATTTATATTCACAAGCATAATTTGTTCCCTTGAAAAATAAAAGCTTGAAACTTTTTCTGTTTTTGTTCGACAAATGTAGTCAAAATAAATAAAAGAAATAAATTGAATAAATCTGTGTTCGCATGCACCTCCAATTTATAAGGGAATAAAAACTTTCGGATACATAAATCAGGTCACCAAAGGATCAAATAAATTTTATTCAATGTCATGGAATACTTATGAATAATTCTTGAGTTCAAAAAGTGCTGACCGTATGCACAAAAAATACTTACATCCTAACTGTAAACTTTGTGGGAAAATATATTTGCGGCTATATTTTTGCCAAAGCAGTTACGATACTTGGATACTACAATAAACAACTTTATTTTACAGTTAATTGATACGCGTTCGCGCGTTTTGAGTTTGCTTTCTCCCCTCCCGTTGCAGCGTGATGTTTTATAGCCTAAAGCCTTCCCCGATAAATAAGCTATCCAACACAAAATTATTTTTTTGAATCGGTCCATTAGCTCCTAGTATTAGCGCGTTCAAACAAACAAACTCTTCAGCTTCCTATTATTATTAGTATAGATTAAAAGATTTTTTGAGATTAAGTTGAAGTTGCAGTTTTATAGGTGAGTTAGTTGGTTAACATTGTGACTTCTTGTATTTTCTGTACATCTTATAAGTGCAATAAAGAATATAATAATAAGTTAGTTAAAGTAAGTCCGTTACTAGTAGCTAATAAAATAATCTAAAGCTGCTCCAATAGTGTCATATCATCATCATCATCATCATTATCAGTCAACGGACGTCCACTGCTGAACATAGGCCTTCCCTACAGTTTTCCACATCGACCGATCACAAGCGGTCTGCATCCAGTGTGATCCTGCGATCTTTACAAGGTCGTCTGTCCATCTTGTTGGTGGACGTCCTACGCTGCGCCTTTTGTCGAAGTAGTCTGGGTCTTATCCTATCAAACAATAAGCCGCCGGCAAATGTCAAAAGTAGTACAAGCTTCTCGAAGGTTCCTGATTGGACTACTGTGTTGCTTAGTTAAACCGTCAAACTGCATTCAAATCAAATGACGTAGCGGTAACCAATTTACAGCACGTGTCTTGGAGTATTATTGAACGGACTGTCAGCTTGAAATTGATGATAATGCACGGACAACAGCGCGCTAAGGTTAACACTGTTGTACCTTATTCAGTTGTTATAAAAGTTAGTCATTTTGATGAAACTAATGTGCTGGCGACTGTAAAACGCAGACCTGGAGCTCTACTTTTGAATCACTCGCTTGATGACGAGTGCTTTTCGTTTGAAGATGAATTAAAAGTCAAAGGAAATAACTCGTTTTCAAACGAAAATCACTCGTAATATTGACGCGAGTGATTAAAAAATTGAGCCTCAAGGGAATATTATTGAATCACTTGCGTCAATATGGCGAGTGATTTTCTGTGATAAATGTCAGATTTTCTAATGAAAATCAGTTGAAATCCAGACGATTGTCTTATCTATGCTAACTGGAACTTGAATTATTATGAGGTGACCATATGAAAAGTGTGTAATAAGCACACGAAAGGAAAATATATATTCCGTAAGCTCATAGAATGTTCCTAATTATCGTTTTAAATATACCAATAATTTCTGATGCTTAACCAATAAACTTTAATGAGTCTACGTACAATCAAAGTCATCGTCGCCTTACTTACTTACTTACCTTAAAATTGCTTGCATCGTAATCTGTTTGAAGTGACGCCACTTTTGTCATCGTATGTGCAAGCGATTTTCGTTTTAAAGTGGTAAGGCGCTTGAAACTTCGATCGTAACTGCAACAATATTTTTAGTAGGCACTGAGATACCAAAATAGTCTTAAAAAATACTTTCCCTTAAATACTCGGAGCGGTAACGTAGTCCCTGATGAAATTTACGTTCACGGCCCAAACATCTCAATTTCTAAGGGCCGGGCCCTCGGGCGAGCTTTTCATCTTGCAGATTAATTTTAAATTAGATTAGATTAACATCTACCAAATCTGTATTGCTGTCATTTTTATTTAATCGCGTTGTATCTTCTGGGAACTGGGAGCTACCTGTTCGTTTATCATTTTAGATCTTACGTGGTACACTTTTTTAGAGAGTAATGCTCTCTACCTACTATTATATAGTTTATTCTGTGGACGTAATAGCAATATAATTTATTAGTTTAATTGTAGAGAAGGTATTATCTCTGTTTACCCGACTACAGCAACGCCAAAAGAAAGAGATATAGTTTTAGAAGTCTTTGTGTCTTTAAGTAGATTCTACATTTGCAGCTGAACTACCGAACTACTTTGTCTTTGGAATTACACCTCTATGTTTTTTTTCCTGCCGAGATAATATTATGACTGAAGTTAATAATTTCTAAAAATATAGCAGCGCTAAAATTTGACTACCATTTTATAGAAAAGATAATTAGACCAAGAGGCCTTATGGCTCTCTACACTTTTCATCAAGTCTTTAAATGCCTTTTAATTATGCAATCTGCCTTCGCCCATAAAATGTTTTACAGGCTATACTCACATTACTCAGTTAACCTTTCAAGTGGTTTGATGAATAATGGCCGCGGGTCTATAAAGCGTCAACATAGAAAAATGACCGACTACTGTTGAGTGTCGAGGTGCGAAAGCGATGGCGCGCTGACTTTTACCTACTGTCATATTTTCAATGATATCTTCAAATTTAGCCATTGTAACTATAACATGTCTCATATTTTTAGAAACTAGATAAAATATTCTATATGTTTGGTTAAAATAAATGTCAAAAGTATAAACACAGAATAACACAAAACAAATCGTATAAGATTGCACTGATTTCGGGCGAGTCGAAGTTTAAGATAAAAAAAATTAATGAAAATGAGTAAAAACACATGAACCTATATAATTACTACAATAAATAGGTAGGCTACTAACGTTTAAAGTGTAATTCTTCACGATAATGCACCGAAAAACCACTATTTGCACAATTCACTCTGCACCCAACTAGCCCACGAATGTAGTAAGCTAACTTCGTGAAGTACTTTCGAATGTTTTTTCTATGGAAACATGGTCATGTAGCTATAGAATATTGCTAGCCTGTTTCTCCCTGTACAGTTTCCTATACGTTAAAGTGAGAAAGACTCTATAGTTCTTGATTTAAACACGGTTTTATTGCACCACTAGCGCGTGCCGCCAGGCGGCAAGTAACACTTGACGGTCATTTTATTGCTTGCCGCTACGCGGCACACAGCGCTTGACGGTTGTTTCATTACTTGCCGCTAGGCGGCATGCAACACTCGAAAGGTTAAAGACTACGTTTACTTTACGATTACTCTTCCGTCATTCAGCTAGGCTGCTTTTTTTATATTCTTATAAATCTCAAAATTTTTAAACTAAACAAGAAAAAACATTATAATATCTTAAGTTAACATGTATATAAGGTGTTTTAAGTTTTAAGGAAATAGAGGGATAGGAAAAATTAAAATTAAAACTAGCCTGTTTTTTAGAAAAAAAATTATAGGGCCCAGTTTCTCTTAAGTAATTTGAAAAAAAACACCTTAAATATGTAAGCTGACTTGTAAATAATTTAATAAACTTTGTAAACGCACTGTGAAGTAATAGTTTTAATGCCATTCGTGCATAATAGAATATAGTCCCATGATATGCCCAACTTTAACTTTAGCTTTTTAACTTTGAGTTAGTAAAAAAATGAGTCGTCGATTACATTTAACAGTGTATTTTTTGCTATTTGGGCACCTAAAAGGTTATCTCCTGAAATCGGAAATTGTGACATCAGCAACGCAATACACAAAGTACTACTTCTGTCAACACGGCAGAACGGCTATGAGTCATACTAAGCACTTCTGTCAACACGGCAGTACGCAGTTTACCTCATCCAAACTTGACCAAAAAGAGTTCATTTGCTTGTAAACCTTTTGTGAGCCCATCCAGACAGACTGGCTCAGCGCTTGGACACAGGTACATAGTACAGGGAAGAACAGACAGCCTACAGAATAAAATTGCAAAGACCAAAAACTAGGTGGCACAATTCACTCTCACTTATACAAATGGGGCCTGTAATAAGAGCAAAAATTTAATATATAGGCCCAATTTTAAATGGTTTTAATTTATTATAATATAAAATAAATTACTTGTTTTTTCTAACAAAATAAATCGAACCAGCAATGTTTTGCTAACAAATGTGAGTCATAGAACTTGACATTGTCATTTTCTATAACGATTTTGATATTTGTATTTGATTAGTTCAACTTTATATTACTAAGTATATCTCTGAGTTAAAGCATTTTAGAGAACTATGACCAAGAGGTCTACTATGAAGAACGAAATCCGAATCATTTTTAGTATGGAATCCTCACTACGAAATGTTTCGGATCCGCAAAACGATTATCGTTTTGATGCATTTCGTTTTTCGTAGTAGGCCATCTGGTCAAGATCAACTACATATACTACATACTTTGTAGAATCATTGATTAAAATTTTTGCTCCTATTATAGGCTACACAATCACTCGCATCAATATGGCATGTGCCTTTCTTTGATTAATGTTTGATTGACCAATGAAAAAATTTGATTATCGTTGAATTAAAATTTGTGGGCTTTATCTACGTCATTAGAAGTACTGTACCCATGATGTAGCTAGCCTGATGTAACAACAGACTATAAATGCGACTTCTTTTCATTTTTCTTTCTCGTTAAAACTTTGCAAGCTACGGACCTGTTTCACCATGGAAATTTAAGTACAAACCAACGAATAATTCAAATATGGAAGTCATGTATGAAGTAAAGGACAGGTATAATAACAGAAACTTATTAGGAAATAGTATAACAGTCCGTTAGTATAATATAGATATGGCCTTTCTGATTTACATGGTCTACAACCGGGATTACAAACCGATGAAAAATTTCGCGTGCCCCGATAGAAGATCGCAAATTGAATAGAAACCTAGTTCCCGACCGACTGATACGAGCTTTGTAGGTATTCGCGTTCGGCTTTTGTTCCATCGCTTTTGTGCGCTTACAATATTGTACGATTTCAGCGCAATAACAAAATGTTTTGACAAATTACGTACAGAGCCGATATATCGGTACAAAACGTTACAAATTCGCTTCATAAATGATACAATGCAGCCGTTCTGCTAACGCTATTAAAGATGAATAAATTCTAGTCTGCTAGGATGGCAAATTGAAGTCCATAGAAATACAAAATTACTATTTCAATTGATTATTACTTGAACCTGACTAAATGAATTCATTAGAATTCTTAGCTCAATTCGATTTTGGTTTATTGGATTCAAATTGTTTCTTTTGAATAAGTATGATAAGCACGCAATAATGCGATAGCAATTAATTATTGAGACAAATTCACAAAACGTGACACTGACATTACTTCAATTAAATCTTATTGGTTATTCGGATGAAAGCCTCGTCCATAAACGCAAAGGTATCTACATTGTAGTTGATAATAAATAATGAAGGGCTTGTCTTAATTTACCTATTTTATTACGTAAAAAGACTAGAGACCCTTTAGCTTTACCAAATAGGTGAAAAACTCACCGAATAAAACATACCCAGGAGACGCTTCAAAAAAACTATGTTCCAAACGCGTTTCAGTAAACACCTTTATCCTAGCATATCTCTACGTGCGAGGGACGCCGTGTCACGGCGACTTATCGTCGGCTTAGTCCGCTATCAATGCCATGGATAAATCCGCGATAGTGTGGAGGTACCCTAATATTTCCTGGGGTGTTTTTAAAAATAGAACCTTTCAAATATTTTTTGGGCATCTTTTTGTTCGTTTTATTAATAACCCAATGTCGATTTTTCTATCTTGTGATCGAAATCTGTCATCGTTTCGGTTTCCCCCACTAAAACTTCGCACACAGCAGCCAATACCATTTTTGTGTAGGTAGATGTCAGTTCATGGTTTTCAGAAAGAAATCAATATTGACTAGAAGACTTCTTTACGGATTCTGTTTTATTTTCATAAAAGGTAAACTACCTTCAGGTAAACCCTCTAAATATGTTTTATTAAACGGACAAGTTTATCCTAGATCTCCGTGCAAGGACGGGACTGCGCGTCACGACGGCGACTTATCGCTGGCTTAGAGTTGCTATCGGTGCGCCGTACGCCTGATAAATTCGCGACGATAACGTGTAGAAGCGCCTTAACGTCTGCCGTGGCTGTCACTTGGTTTATCACGTGACGTCATGAGCGAACTTTGTAAAGGCTTTGACACACTGGATGCGTTTTGCGGTCTGGTTAATAGAAACGCTGCCCTATTCCTGTCAACGTATAGATCTGACCGCAAAACGAGTCCAGTGCGTCAAATCCTTATGTGCACAAAATATTGATGGTAAGAAAGAGTAGGAGAGAGGAGAGTCACGGTTACTTTTTACAAGTTCAGTTTACATGAGGAGAGTTACTAAAGTTTTCTAAAATGAAATTGTAGTGAATTGTCACTGAAGATTATAGCAGATATTTCTTATTATCTGATGCACTAATCGAAGCCATTTTTTGAGAGTAAAAACGATGATAGGCTACGAGTTCATTTAAGACACTAGACAAATGAGCACTAACCAACAATAAACAAAATATGCAACGTCATTTCGTATGTAGTGTTGGACAGATGTCGCTAACTAGAACTTATTAGGACTTTGTGACAGGCCGTATCTTAATAGGTAGGTACTCAAAAATCTGAATCCACTATCACTTCTTCTATTCTATACATATAATAAGACTGTAAAAGATCGATTTCTGTACATTGAAGATTTTTATGAAAAATTGTTACAGGGGGTCTTAATTACCGTAATAGAAGCCAAAACAACAATTTTTAAAATTTTTGTCTGTCTGTCTGTCTGTCTGTCTGTCTGTCTGTCTGTTTGTCCGGGCTAATCTCAGAATCTACTGGACCGATTTTGATGGGGCTTTTTTATTTGACTCAGCATCACTTGGAGAGTAAACTAGGATAGAAATAATCACGCCAATAGACTTAGGGGGTAGGCAGAAAATATATATATATAAAAGAAAGTCGTGTTTGTTACAACACTTATAACTTGAGAACGGCTGAACCGATTTGGCTGAAAGTTGGTGGGGTGGTAGCTTAGAATCAGGAAAAGCATATAGGATACTTATTGTCCCGCTAGACGGGGCCGGGGCGGGGTAGCACGGGACCGGGACGAAACGGTGGGGAGATAGCTTAGTACCAGGAGAAGGACATAAGATACTGCATATAGGATACTTTTTGTCCCGCTAGACGGGGCCGGGGCTGGGGTAGCACGGGACCGGGACGAAACGGTGGGGAGGTAGCTTAGTACCAGGAGAAGGACATAGGATACTTTTTACCCCGTTCGATGGGGCCGGGGCTAAGGCGGGACGGGGCCGAGGCGAAACAATTTAAAATATATGTGGGTGGAAATGAATCTGTAAAGTGTTTTAATTCAATGTGTAGTGTTTCCTCCATATTGGTTTGTATAAATTAAATGAATATTTGGTACTTTATGGTACTTGCCAAAGTATAACAAAACAGTGCCATGAAAAAATTTATATTTAGATCCATTTTTTCCACACAACAAAGTAAATTGTTAGTAAAGTAGTAGTTTTTTTTTGTGGCAAAGTAGTAGTTAAAAGTAAAGTAACCATATTATCCTATCAAACAAAGGAATTCCTAATCGAAATACAAATTGTGACCGTCCAAATAATCGGTATGGTCATAATAATTGATCACCTTTGATGTACCTACTACTTGCTTCTTATTGTTGTAATATGGCCAATTTTAATGATAAGTGAGTACTAAAATGTACTATATAAATACTTTATATCTTGCGTACTTATAAGTACTTATACTTAAGTATCTTATTTGTAAAATCATAAGCCTATAAATTAAAAATTCTATCCAAAGTCACTATTCCACGCGGACGAAGTCGCGGGCACAGCTAGTCAGAAATAAATATAAGAATTGGTGTAACATTACCTATAGTAGAGTCTAGTGAAAACTTCACTAAACTATTCAGTAAATTAATGATAAAAAATATTACATGCCGCAAACAACTTTTATTTTTACAAAGGTTCTGCAATTAATAATTGATCTTTATCTGAACTAATTAACAACAAACAAGCACAATAGTTGCTCACTTAACCTATCTGTTCTCAATTAATTTCAATCTTACTGCTTCACAATTATTTTCTACAACTTTTATTTCTCAAGGTGGTTTCCACATACTATTTCTCCTGTCTACACATTTGTTACCCTATTATTACCCTTATTTAATACAGCCATGATAAATATCTTTCCCGACAGCCAGATTAAAATAACCAATGAGAAAAGAGTTGTGGTAGCAGCGTAGAAATTGTGCTTATGATTGATTGCGACCATATTTCCTTGTAAGGTTGTTGATGTTATTTTTATTGTGTGGTGACGGATGAAAATATTAGTGATATAAACTCATTTTTGTCACAGCAAGTTTGTGTTGGTTTTATTAAAGGTTATGAAAATAAAATAATGCAGTGGACGTGGAACGGAACGTAAAAGTAAGAGATGACAGACGAGTGAGAGTGAGAAAGGAGAAGAACGTTTTAATTTAAAAGCGGAATGAGTAGTTGAAAATATTATGATTGAAATGTTAGGCGAGTGTGAGTCTTTGGGAGTGATGAGAAGTTCTTTAGAAGTAGAGCTTGCTGTATAAAATAAAAAAGTTCACTACCTATTCAAGTTTCCCCTTAAACTCCTTTCCCTACAATTAATTGATGAACGAAACGTAAAGAGACTGGAATTACAGGCTTATGATTGACCCCAAATCTATTGTTCTCAAAGTTTTATAATATAAATTCATTCCACTATAACCCCAAAATTGAGAATCAGAATCCATACTATAAAAGGTTTTGGCCTCAAAGTGTTTTTTTTGGGTTTAGTACCGTATTACGTTTACCTGTTACAACCCATAATAATGGAGGTATGTATTTTCACCTAATTATAAGGGAGTTTGGAAAAGTTTCAAAGTTTAATATAGTGCCAGAAAATGTCAATTTCCCCTCACAGTTTAAAAAAGCTGCTTAAAATAAAAGGCTCCTTGATTTCCTCCCGTATAGGGCGCGTGTCACCTAATACGTACCATTCGGAAAACAAACAACTCCGGAGCATGTAGTGGAAGAGATAAAGACCCTTCGGGGATGGAGAGAAATGTATAACAAAATTTAAAAATAAAACATGTGAGGCTCTTACCAATAACCCCCGTGTTCGACTTTTAAAATGACAAAATTTTCTTCAAAGAGATTCAGGGCAAAGTTTTTTATTTTATTTTGTGAATGAGTTGATACCGTTCTTTCTTGTTCTTGGAAACCATAATATAGTCCAACGTTTTTGTTTTCAGGGAATGTTTTTTTTTATTTATCATAAATAGGTATGCCACAACAATGGATTCTGATTATTATTTACGATTCGCTATATGTATAGGTTCGTATACAAATATTGTTTGATGCATGAAATTCGTATTTTTGGAGAACCGCAGTTATAATGTGGTATGACCAGCTTAATTTGGATTTCAATCAAATAGCACGGCTTTGCAATTGTAAATTTTACAAGAATACTATTGAGGTCACCGTCGCCTTACCACCTTGAGTGCCATTCATCACTTTTACCTCGTGTCATCTTTTGTTTGGTCCATTTTTGTGACGTGTGTACAAACGATTTTCGTTTAAAAGTGGTAAAGGCAGCAGATCATTACCGTGGTGTTATTCTGTATTAAGATATGCTCTTTTACGTAAACATTGACACATTTCTCTTATATCTCCCCTAAATAAAACGAAAATACCCCGAACTCGACTTTACGAAACCGTTTGCGCGAGTTAATAAAATCGCTCCAGTCTAACTAAATCTGTAATTCATTGGTCCGGGGACGTCTAGGTGGGCTCGGCCAGTCTATTATTCGCCGTCTAAATCAGTTTAAGGCTAATTCTGCCGCGTTGGCTCGCTCGTAAAAAGATTTTACGGTCTGCTTCTCGCTTCTATCCCGTTTAATTCGTATGGGACAGGTGTAATAATGTTGTCGTTGGTAAATAAATTATACGGCACAGACTGTGGAATGGGATTCGATGAAAATAAGAAGATATATAATGTACTACTAACACAAGTAACATACCACCGTTATCACAGAAGTTTATTGATAGTTATATCCTTTTTGTTATAACTGCAACTTTATATTATATGATATTCTTTATTGCACTTAGCTGTACAGATAATACATGACGTCACAATGTGAACAAAGGTGGGCTAATCCCTTAAAGAGATCTCTTCCAGCCAACCAATAGGTGTTGGAAATGTAATAGTTGCTTTTTGTAATGATTGTCTCATTGGTGTAGCGGTTAGTCCGCTGGTACTACCCAACAGGTCCTGGGTTCGAATCCCGGGTCGGGACAAAATTTGCTCATACAGCTGAACACTATAATATCACCTGCGTACCTGGCCTATCTCTGTTGTGAGGGGCCGCCATTACCGAAAATCGGTAGGAGAATATGACTGCAATAACAAGATTGAATGATTCTGTGTTAATAATATACAAAACTAGCTTTTGCCGGCGACTTCGTCCGCGTGGAATAGTGACAACTTTCTCCCGTTTTTTACACATTTACCACTATATCTTTGCTCCTATTGGTCGTAGCGTGATGTTATATAGCCTATAGCCTTCCTCGATAACTGGACTATCAAACACAAAAAGAATTATTCAATTCGAACCAGTAGTTTCGGAGATTAGCGCGTTCAAACAAACAAACAAACAAACAAACTCTTCAGCTTTATAATATTAGTATAGATATTCAGGTCTGAATAACAGAATAACATACAGTGATGTACTTTTCTATGAAAATTAATGTACGTTCCCAGAGTGTTTCACACACTTGCGTAAAATGGGCGGTCTCGCGTTCTCTATTACGTTCCGCCATTTTCACCTCTGCTCCCGTTGTTTTAAGGTTTTACAGGCACAATTAAGAGTGTTCCTCCATGTCTTCATTTCAATTTTAGATAGAACGCTGGAATAGTACGTCTGAATTGTAGCAAGCTCGCTGCTTAATGTAATTATTTTATGCAATAGGGGAACACAATATCCTTTCCCGCTTACTGCTTTGACTCAGTGTGGAATTTGACTCTAGCTCCGAAATGTTACGTTGAAAATTTAGAAATTCGGCGTTCAGTTTTAGAATCGGACTCGTAAACACATTAAGGTACAGAGGTTTACAGCGTGTAATTCAGTTGTGTAGCGGCGACTATTTGGTATTCGTGTGAGAAAGGAAATAAACTACATATTTGATTAAGGAAAATTGCTTTGTTAATTTAAAGTTGTAAGTTTTTAACGATTGATTCTTGTCCATGTCAATTTACAATACTTGCTTGCCAGCTCGATACGAATGAAAAAACAAACAAATATTGTTGCTCTTACACGATCTTTTATATATTTTTATATTATGTTGTCCAAAGAAATTGGTGTTCAGGTAGTATGATTTTTTTATTTATACCACTCAACATCGCCATAGATTCTTACTGCCTCAGCCAACGTCCCATATTTTTGTGTGAAATTTAAACCAGAGGTTGGATGTTTCTTTTCAAAACTCGGCGAAACTCCTGAAATGGAATCACCTCGTAGCAATTACATTAGCCAAATTGTATTTGAATGAAAGCCTCAGTCCCCGCAATAAAATGAATTTCATTTCTTTGAGTGATCCCCACGATATAATTCTACGCTGTGTTTGTTTATTAGGAGTGAAGTGCACCCTTAAATGAGTTTCCATTTGTGGACGAAGCGTCGAGACTGCTGACAATTTATAAGTGGTGACACATTTGAATAAACAGCAGAGAATTTGCACCTTAGTAATATGTCACTTTTAATTAATTAAATATTAATTACTTTTATTATTTCTTATTAATTATAATATAATTTTACTTAAGAAAAAATAAAAGCGATAATATGTTACTAATTAATTATAAGTGTTATCTATACTATACTAATATTATAAAGCTGAAGAGTTTGTTTATTTGTTTGAACGCGGTAATCTCCGAAACTACTTGTTTGAATAATTATTTTTGTGTTGGATAGTCCAGTTATCGAGGAAGGCTATAGGCTATATAACATCACGCCACGACCAATAGTAGCAAAGATATAGTGGTAAATGTGTAAAAAACGGGAGAAAGAAGTCACTATTCCACGCGGACGAAGTCGCGGGCAAAAGCTAGTCATTCATAAGCGCAAATTCTCTGCTGTTTTTGACAGTGCAAACCTTGCAAGTCAATGCATGTGTAGCGTAGTATTATTATGTAAACAAACCATAGCAGCGTTAACGTTTAGAAATTCTGTTTTTAACAGACAAGATTATGTTACACCATCGACTAATAAGGAAAATCCCAACGAATAATTCAAATATATAACGTCATTTCGTATGAAATAATTGACAGATATATCGTTAACAGACACTTTGCTTTGCCTAAAATATTTAAAGTAAGTACCAAGTACTATAATAAAGTGTGTGGTAATAGTCAAATTAGATTGACATTCCATAACAGCAAACCGAAACAGTATCGAGTGAAGGCAGTATGTACAACATGTCTATTCGTATTTGACAATCAACCACGGATCAATACAGTACTATTCAAGTACGTACAGTCATTAGGCAATATGCAGAGTTAATTAAGCTTACCTGTCAACCTAATATGCTAATATAATAATTTACTAATTGATGTGCCGAAGCAAGATAGTGAAACGTGCGTACTTAATTGTCTAAAAAACAATAAGGCTAGTAAACCATTTCAAAACCGATATGAACTCACAAATGACACCGAATACATAATATTTACTTATTAATACTAAATACGACAACTATTTAATAAAACATGAAAGCTGATATAACACAAAGTAAATTATAAGTAATATCTATGTGTGCTTTTTTACTGTTTAACGTCACATTAATCTATTCTTGTACTTTAATTAATATGACTTGGTACTCCAAAACAATTAAATGTAATATCATTACATCAAAAGACATAGTGCGCCAGTTCACTTAATATCAACACAGAACTCCAAACGCTATATTGACAATAAGCGCCTACACAAAACAAGCTAGCAATATCACAAATCGATTACTTTTGCGGTGAATTTCACGCAGTAATCCGAAATACGGTGATATCTCGTGTGGACTGTGGTGAACATGAAAGTTCCATTTAACACGAGGAAACGGATGTCAATGTAAACTACGAACACTTGGTTACAGTGACCGAACCTCAATTAATATCCGAACGAAGTAAAATATCTTACAACCTATCGCATTGATGGCACAGCAAGTCATCAAATACTAAATAGCTATAGAAAAATATATATGGATTTTTAATTAAACTGAGAATTAGAATGTTCAAGTTAATTTAAGCGGAACCAAAAGTTGCAAAATTGCCATAACCACTTTATTGTCTGTTGAAATTCTTTGACATCTTTTAAGTACCTATTTCAATAAAAGGTGAATAATTTCAAAACCCTATCTATTAACTTTTCAAGCTATGTTAAATAAAGAATATTTTAAGAACCACGTTCCATACTAACTTAGCCTCTAAATCCATTTTTATATGTTCAGGACAAAATTTGCGACTCAAAGTCAGAGGTCCAACTATGAAAAACAAAATCCGGTATTCTACTATCCTAAACATGTTTTTTATGTTACTACGAAAAGCTTCGGATCCGCAAAACCATAATCGTATTGACGGATTTCGTTTACGTAGTAGGCCTCCTGTATCCGAAATGTCACATCCCTAGAGCTCAAGTGTAAACTGAAATAGTCACGGAATGGCATCATTAGCCGAGCTCACGTGAACGAATAATTGAAAGGGACTGACCACAAGGGTCTCACTGTATGTGATACTCACCTATATAACAAGTAGGTGACAGTAATCTGTTACTGTTATGGCATATCTTCCGCGTTTCCGTAACGTAGTGACTATGAATTTATTCAAGGAGGATATGAATAAGAACTAAAGCTTGGTTCTACTTACTATATAATACGAAAGTTCTAACTTGGGTGACACATATAGTGAAAGTTAGATGGTGTTTTCGAACCTTTATTTTTAACTGTAATTTATTCTTATGAAACTACACCTACCTATACGCTCCTTTTCGATCAATCACAAGCTTTATGTTCTTTTATTCGGTCGTTTGTTCATACATTGAAATGATAATGTTGACCAAAGAGCACAGACAAATCTAAATAGTACAAATCATTTCAAATATCGCTTATAATTAATGTTTGTCATATTTATCGCATTCAAACTATCACAATATAGACATCCAGTGTTACTCCAAGGGACAGTGTCCTTTTATGTACACTTTACGCAAAAAAAATATCTCGTCAAATGAAATTCGTGACTAGTGCTTATTCTTTTAAAACAGTTATTAAGTCTAGCTAGATATTTTAAGTTACGTTGCGCACGTACATTATAAAATAAACATAATAATTTTAATTCTGATCTATCTTTCAAAAATTCCATAATATTTCCAAAAAAGGACACTGCCCACTTAAGCACCATCAAAATCCAAAGAACTTCGGCACCGTGACATAATCACATCGCGAATTCACGGCGCGTCACAGCGAACATCGTAAATGGGGGCACACCGACCGCAGGACACACCGGCGGGAAATTACATCTGTAATCAGATTATTACAGCAAATGCTGACAAGTGAAACGAGGAGCCACTCATTTCACGAGCGACAGTCCAATTGTGATTGGTATTTTCGATTTCACGGTCCGTGGTTCGATGTTAGACCGAAATGTTTGTGTCGATGTCAAACGATTTAATTTGTATCATCTACTTTCGCGAGCGTTTTAGGTGAAAATTAGAATATAACTTTTGTATGCAATTTCCATCTCGTTGCATCAAAGGGGGTGATGATTGAAGTGACTGATGAAACAGAAGATCAACTTTGTTATTAACATACAGGTACTTTAAAGTCCGATTTTACTTGCTTGATGAATATTGTATACAATAACTTTTAATAAAATACCAGTAAGAAAACAACTTTACAATGAATCACCTATGCAGGTTGTGATTGTTGTGTATAATTCTTTAACAATATTAATTTTGTCAAAAAGCAATGTCGAGATTGTTTTCAATATTCGCCAATTAAAGAAAAACAGACTTAAATCTATGAAATCAATACGAACCAAGTGTTTTCTTCCAGTAACAAAGTTTGTAGATACCCATGACTTTCAAAAGTCATAGGGGGGGTAGGTCATAAATAACTCAGCTAAGATTGAGCATTTCATTTTGATGTATATTATTGTGTGAATTTGATGCTTCGTATGTTAAAGAAAAGCTTCGCAAGCAAGATTTTTCAACACCTCTAATTTCACACCGTATTTTTTAAACGAGAATTTAATTACTCAGAGAACAAGGCAATGCATCCCGTACAGCCTCAGATTAAACCTACAAACTCAAAGTGAAAACGCGCGTAATTTCTTATATAAACAGTTTTATGAATATAATTTCAAGGGAGCTGCCATGAGTTCTAATTAAGTAGCAATGTCTTCAAAGGAAACACTTACTTTGAGGCACGGTCGTCTCGTAGGGCCTTAATTAGTGTTAATCTTATGATAATAAGCCACGTGGTTTCACTAATTGGTGTGAATTGAAAAGGCGGTAATCTTTTAGAGTATTTTTTTCGCGGTAAAGGAGACGGGGGAGGAGAATGACACGTCAGCATTTTGTAAGCGCGAAGTATTAAGCTGCCCCCTTGAGATAATGAAAGGAATCGCTAGCTGCACGCTTTTTGTTAGGAATAGGTAACAAATGATATTTTTCGTGTGTTTTCTGTAAATTATTTACGAAATCTGCCTTATGTAATGTAGCTACTCACCCAGTGTAAGTAAGTATTACCTAACCACGAATGAACTTGCGTCAAAGTAATAAGGATTCTTGTGTAAGAGAATTGGACATTCACAAACTATTTGTAACCTTAAAAAAATATATTTTTTAAAATTAATATATTATTAATTCATGAAATATTTTTTGCGTAAAAACCGTACAAAATACATAATCTTCTTTTGATAATTTTAAACGATAATCCTATAATCAGAAATTTCCACTAGTATTTTCGTAACATAAATATTTTTCATAATAATAGGATTATGTCGTGACGTCAAGAGGATTAAAAAGGATTTTCAAAATAGCAAATGATTTTACCGGCGAAAGCTTAAACATAAAATAATTGGAAGATTACATTATAAAATGAAGCTTTTTATATAAAATTCTTAAAATGTTAACAATAAATGCTTATTAATAAAGTATTACATTTCATTTACATTTATAAAAATAAAAAATATATGATAGCAACAGCTGAAAATATATGTAGTACTTCATTACGAGTATATCCAAAGAAAAACCGCATGTAACCCTCGAGGGCTGTTGCAAAGATGAATAAAAGAGATGTTTTTCAACAACAAAAAATAAATTGGAAACATATTTCATTAGTCCAGCCAAGCCGAAGCCTTGAAAAATTTTGGTAATATAAAGGGAATCCTTTTTCAATATAAAAATATGTCAAAAGTTTTTCTCAAAAAAATTTGTTCTTTACAATTAAATTATTAGTACGCATGTATTTTGGAAGCTTTAAAGATAAACCCTGGCCTCAAAAGCAGTAACTAATGAGTATCAATGTTTTACCATAGCGAAGTAATTTATCTAAGTCAATCAATAAGTACAGTTAAGCTACTTTCAAGTTAATTATACGTGTATAATACCTTGAAATCACGCACATTCAATTCCCGAACTTTAATTGAGATCTCTGTAATTTCCACATTCGCGAACGTTATTCGGGAGTTAGTTATGACACCGCATCGTAACGATTAATAGACACATAAAATGATACGACTCTTCTGATGAAAGACAATTAAACCTTAATAGGTTAATTGTTATTTTACATTGTTGTTGGATACAAAAATCTTTTCTCTTAGATCAGATGATGACAGTACTTCAGTAAGTAAGTAACAGTACAATATCTAAGTGGGTTCCCATTCAGATAAAATTTTAAGCATCAACAAGTGAAAACAACCTTTTCATTGTTAGGTTTCCGAAGCCGAATGAAAAATAACGGAACCCCTTATAGTTTCGTTAAGTCTGTCTGTTTATCCGTCCGTCCGTAAGTCACAGCCACTTTATTCTGAAACTATTAGCATCACACAGCTGAAACTTGGTACCTAGGTACATTGTTATTTTAAACAGCAAACTCTTTCAGCCACACTAATTACGAAAAGCAATTGTGTATTCGTGTCTACCCACTCAGAAATCGCTGTCGAAGAGATGCTAACCGTCACTTAACATCAGATACTTTAGTCACAAAGATAGCGACAACGAGGCAAACAGTCTCAGATAGCAGCCCTCGGGACTCATTGGATCTCATGCACAATTTGACGATCAAACCATCAAGGTTAACCTTTTGTGAAAATGCATCGGCCAGACAGACTGTGTAACGATGCAATGAAAAGAAATGGAGAAAACGAGAGTTGCTTTGAGCGTTTCTTGGTGGCTTTTATTGATGGTAAGGTGAATACTTTTTTTTTCTTGCAATCTTTCCAGACAGGTTGTTTTCTTGGTATTTAAGCATTATTTCGCGTTGTCATTTTTATTATGGGGCACAGGTCATTGACACAGGGTCTAGTAAACAAACCTGTTATTTCGGAAAACGAGTTATATAAAAACGTTGGACCAAGCCTTTTTACAAGAAGAAGTATCTATTCAAAACAACTACTCACAATAATTGTTATGTACACGTAGTTACAAAAAAATGACTATCTTTTGCGTTTACTGTATGGTTTGATTAAGCTTTGCTCCATTTGTGTCGAATAAAACAGGTATTCATACCACTTAGAACTAGTTCCGCGATTGATAGTTATCTCAACTAATTGTTGAATGTCGTTACAATTTATTAGTTGAATATAGCACATCTATCTTAAACTTATTTTCTAACGTTACTACATAGTAATGTAATTTCGTGAATGAGCAAATATAGTTTTTCGGGTGGGTCCATAAATTCGTCGGGAGTCGGGTGATACACCCAAATTGCCTTTTTAGGGCCAAACATACCCTATTAGCGTTGTATCGGTATCTGTAAGATGTAGTGTAGTGGTCGGGGTGAAAGGGTTAATACACACGCTCTTTTTTTTGTCGAGTTATTTTGGTCGAAGTGTATTAGTACGAGTAAATAAAATTTTAACACTACTAGTCAGGATTGTGTTAAATTTCATTGTTATAGTAGAATAAACAGCTTTTTTCTTTTATACAAGCTATTAGAAATAATATTAGGTACGAGTATTGTGATTATTTTCTCAATTAAACGTTCCAGTTATTTTAGCTTTGTAGAAGTAAAGTAAAAAAGTAAAGTACGTAAAAAAACATCCCATTTTAGATTTTTCGACAAATTTTGTCAAAATATCTTTACAAACCAAATTGTAAAGCACATTTTTCACATTTCTGTATCGAAACAATGAATGCACAAACTATCCAGAACAGATACATTCGCAAAACCAACGTTTTAAACATCAAAACTATCCCCGATCGTGTTACGTACAACGAAATATACTCTGAGACAAAATTAATGAAACACTTAACCATTTTCATAATAACTCCTGTTTTTAGTACTACTTGCGTATAATACAGAAAACATACGATTATTAACACGTTCCGGGACAGTGCCCGCCTACAGGCGTGAAAAAAATAAAACATATATTGTGTCTAGAGTAGTTTCCCGGAACGTGTTAAAGAACAGAGTTGCACATGCTTCTTGTATTTTTTTTTCAATTTTTAAGTTCAATTATAAAAATGACTATTTGTGTCACAATCACGATAGGTGAATAACGTTGCATTTTCTAAATTAGAAAACTTAATAATTTTATTGAAAGTTTTTCTTTCCTTCTTACTTTAATATAATGTTAAAGTCAGTATTTTCTTGCGTTCGTCTCATTTTGTCCTTGGGTGTATTTTTTCGTTCCTCGTTTTGAGCGTAACGATCCGTGCGCCGGCGGATTTTCAATCAGATTTATATGGAAACGGATTAAAATTTTAACGAGTAGACGCACGGGATTTACTCGTCTTTGTTAATACTGACTTTGTTGAAAAAGCCGCTTAAAAAGAAACTTTCGCCCTTCTATAGAAATCGAATTCAGTCCGCTGAATGAAATAGCTCCGGTCGTCTGCAAATTTTGGAGGTACCTCGTCAATGAAATACTGTTATTGAAATAATATATCGTAGACTGCCACTGGCTAGTTATCATAATTAATTAATTACAGATTGTCCTACTTAGATTTACAATGTCGAATGATCAAACTCGTAATCAAATTAAATCACGGAAAAAGTTCGATTGACGTGAGAATCGAGGCTCAGGTGGAAAGCTTCCGTCCTCACAAGCAACTATGTATTACGGCAGTTAAATCGATTTGCTCCAACGTTGTATCCAAATTAACATTATTCGCCGAGCGTGTTAATGGGTATTTTCAATTCATTAATGTTCCCAGTTTGATGTGCTCGCATAAATAATACGAATAATATTTGCGCTAACCGACTGGCCCATTTCACGCAGTTAAGGACATTATGTTACCTTTAAAGCACCTTTATAGTTTCAATGTACATTTACATTACACACATTTTTTAGAAATACAAGGCTTTCATTTTCACTGTATTTTCTTTTCTTTAAATTAAAAAGAAAAGAAGAAGGCTTTCATCAAATGTTTCTCGCAAAACGGCAAAAAATGTCATACGCACCAATTACTAGTTAAACATACTTTCTTTGCTTTCCTTAGACCCCTTACACACTGCGACTTATAGCATCGATGCAGAAGCGCGTTTTGAAAAAGCGCGACAGCATCGCGATTCACGCAATGAACAGATTCAATTTGGCATTAATGCAGAAGCGCGTTAGTATCGATGCAGAAACGCGACTGCTTCGATGCTAACGCGCGTTAGTATCGATGCAGTCGCCAATATTCGGTACTTAATTTGACAATTTCCGGCTTCTGCATCGCGACTGCATCGATGCTAACGCGCGTTAGCATCGCGACTGCATTGATGCTAAAAGTAGCGCAGTGTGTAAAGGTTGACATTTTGTGACTGCATCAATGCAGCATCGCGACTGCATCGCTTTAGCATCGCCGCTAAAAGTCGCAGTTTGTAAAGCATCTTAGTCTAGCCAAGGGTTCTATTATTTCTATATTTTCGAATCTTGCCATACTTTTTTATAACCAGCCAGCATTCCAGACTGAGAAGTTCCAAATAAAGCACTCGTACATCTTTTGCTCAAGTCCCTTTTTCTCTGGGAGACATTGATAGAGACATTTATAAACTAACCCTCTTATTCATATTAACTCAAACGGCCTTTAAAACCTATTTTAGCTGTTATAGGTACTGTTTTGTCTCATTCTTTCTTGGCGCTGTCATCATTTGACAGAAAGTGACGAAACAGTGTAATAGCTAAACTAGGTTTAAAAGACCGTTTGAGTTATTATGAATAAGGGGGTCAAATTAAACACTCTTTATAAAAGTGTGTTTCATAAAGTAAAGCTGTAAGAAAAAAAAGTTTGTAAGTCATCGCGAATTATTGTTTATGATGTATTACTACATTTATCAAATTCGAAAACTAAATAAAAACCAATTGGTAGGTACTCCCTGTTGACAAAGAAGTAAAGTATTGCAGTATATAAGTGTGTAAATAAAAACTATTGAAAACCCTTTAAAGTACTTTTATAATCCGAAATTTGTACAAGGCTCTCAGTGCCTAAATCTAGCTCGCACTCGGCCGGTATTTTCCTATGCAAGTATACCCCTAAAGCGTCAGCGTCTTTCACAGTAGGTTCCCTGCTCCCGTGTGATATATTCGGGCTATTGTTCCCAGCGGTGGGCATTTGTTATTCCACTGCTGCCGTTATTTAATGCGCCCTGTATAAATATTGCGAACCCTTTTCGTGGTCGATGTTTCCCCTCTAATTTCACTAGATATGAAAATCAGTTTGGGAAACTTGTAAGCTTCGAGAAAACACTTTATTTAGTAGCTGTTGGCTAGTGAAACGTTTGCTTGGGACGGACGGGCACTTTTTATGTACAGGGATCTCGATCATTTTTGTTGATGTAGTTTTAATAAAGATAACAATTATTTTAACGGTTTCTATGTTGTGCGCGTACGTATGAATGAAATAAGTACCTATATTTTTACGTTTACGCACATAGGTATATTGCTCAATTCTTTAGAGATTTATATGATACGTAATATTTATGAACATAATTCGATCCTAATGGAATGCGTTTCAGTCAAACTTTTAGATGCCAACCCGAATCGTCGTCATCGTTGTCTACTGCTGAGATTTTGCTTCCCTTTTAAATGTTGGAATTAACTGTTTGCAAATAACTTGCATCTATCGCGTCGCTAATTTTTAACTATAGTCTTTAAGTAAATCACAAATGCACAATTACAGGAGGCTTTGATCCACTCATCCCGCTCGATCTCACCTCGCGGGAAGAGTTGTCCTAGTGCATTTTTTTAATTGGACAACTCATCCCGCAGATACATTTTAACGTCTTGAACAGATATGAATAAAAGTGTTTAACTTTTGTGAGATTTTCAAATACAACAATGCCACCACAAACGTAAAAAATGATAGCCTGTGTATATTAACACAAGTTCATTGCGTAACTTGAGTAACTAAGACACAACAGTGCAAGTTCAATATCCGATTCGAGCGGAACAAAGCTCTGTCCGCGGAATAAGCTAGTCTTATCAACAATAACTTGGGTCTGTACTCTGTACTGAAGATTGCACAATTGATGGCTTGGTGTTCTTGTGGGTATTAATTTAAGTCTTATGGCACAAAATGCAACAGAAGCATATAACCAGGCGCGGAAAATGGCGCGTTGTAGGCACTTTGAGCATGGGCATGCTTATCTCTATTTAAAAAGTGCATAGTAGATGTACTTTATGTCATTTGACTTCATTACCAATCGTGTATTGTGTTGTTTTGATGAGCTTCGCACACAATTATTTTTGCGCGCTATCTTCGCTTACTCACATTATTTTATAATTTTCTTGGTTTTATAAGCGTCGGAAACTAAATTTTGGCAACCAGTGCTTTCAAAAGCTTCAAGTGAATTTTGAGTCAGAAATTAAACGTTTGTGCCTTCATCGTTTTTATTGATATTTTTTTCTCAAATCAGGGTAATTTTATGTCGATTGTGGTATAACCAGTCTTGATGAGAGTCCTTAGTACAACTCCGTCCGTATACTAATACATATATATTTTTTTAGTTGAAATGGGTTCGCTCTTGTCTCCAGGCTAGACCAGTAGTATAGACAGAGTCACAGAGACGACGATGGAGCAAGCTCACCCAGAAAATGCCTGTTCACTCTAACTTTGAAAATTTTAGGGTTATAATCCATTGGAAACACTGATGCGGGTAGAGAGTTCCACATTTTTGCTGTGCGCATTATAAAAGTGGACGAAAAGCGCTTAGTTCTAATCAGTGGAATGTCAACTAGGTAAGGGTGGTATCCCGCAGTGCGTCTAGAGGACGATTTTTTACTTAAATCAAATGAAAAACATCAACCATGACCTAACTTAAATGTACAACCATTGCGGTAAAAATTTAAAGTAGCTATAATTGCATTACCAATACGCCAATCAAGAACATCGCAAACCACATTACTTAGCAGAACGTCGTACAAATTCAATTAAACACCCTCAAACTGGGTTGAAGTCATAAAATAAGTAAACAACGCTTAACGTTCCTCGCGAATTCACTGAGCACCCTAATAGGCTCACACAAAGCAATAGACACATTCAAATCAAATTAACATTGAACGTTGTTCTTAAGTCGCAATTAACAAAAGATATTAAGTGGAAATTAATACAAGTTCACTTTAGAAGTACAAAGCTAGTCACTACTCGAGGTCGGTTGAAACTTGGCTTAACATGGTTTACCAACTTATTGATGTTCCCCTTTAAGACGCATTTCCAGGCGTCAACAGCCTTAGGTACCTATTTATAAGGTAGAGATTACACTAGCGATTGTAGTGGGGAGATGTATGAAATAGTGGTAGGTGCAAACAAGTAGAGCTAACTGTCATTGTCATGCCTGGCTTTTGTACTGGCAGCAGGACTAAGTTAATCCATGCTCATGCTGGAGAAGCAATTGACTTACGGACCCCAATTTACGTTTAGACCTCCGGCTAAAAAACCCGTGATTGGAGAGCTTAACGATTTCCCAGATTTAAGGGATGTTGCAAAATTATTTTGCAAACGAGGGTAATAAAGTAAAAAGAGTTTCAGATATGCTCCCGTATTACTAATTTGTGTTAGAGGATAAAATATGAGGCGATAAGAAATGATTTTTTTTCGTACTTACGTAGTTATATAAGTTCATACGAAAGTTTAATTTATTTGTACCAGACATGATATCATCAAGACTAAAAAATAAACAAACTAAATAAAAGTCAAGCCAATTAGTCTGGTTTATAATTATTCATATCCTCCAAGCCACAGAACATCATATCTATTCAAACCGAGAATGAAAACAACGCATAAAATACTTCGAAAATGGACACGTGATTTGCGGTAAGTTTGCAGTTTTGCATTCGCTCGATCATTTTACTCGTTGAATATTTCTATTTATTAAATAGATCACGACATTCCTCGCTTAATCAGCTTTCTGGCAGTATTTACTTTTAACGGGAGGCAATAAGTCTAGAATCAGTGGCAATGTTATTGTTGCGCGCCGCGGTCGAAATTCGCGGAAATTCGCGAATTCACACACTCGGCAAAAGTCGCGGACGGTAAGCTTAGATGCGGCCGGAGCCGCTGGACTATTAAGTGGATAAAATTGTTTTTGTCATTGGAAAGAGATCCCACTTTGGGACAGCGCTAATAGGTTTCATAACACTGTCCGTAAAACTTTTTAAACTGACCACATACCACTAATAATTAGCTTCCATAATCCAGCATAATTGTGTTAATTACGTCCACTATTGTTTCCACTTACCTAATAAATCATGTATCGGGCAGGACAATGTGGCTCCATTACAGTAGGCGTTTCTTCTTTTATGCGGGTAATTGTGTGAGGAACAAATGATTAATTATTATGCAGGAACACGATCACGGCATAGGCTTATCGCCGTCAGCTGGGTAATAAATAACCCTAGTTTAAATGTCTTGTTTTGGAATGGCTTGGCAATTGATGGCGGTGTTAACAGCCTATAAAGGCAGCGGTTGCGTGAAAAAAGCATTTCTGTCTTGCCCGTGCGCAATTTTTGGTTTGTTATTTCATATTTTAAAGAATATGATATGACCAACAAAAATGTACTTGTTTTTACAAAATAAAAAAATAATCATTCTGAATAGACCTATTTATGTTTATCCCAGATAGGTAATGTTTCCTCGTCAGTCTACTATTCAGCGCAGAGAATGTGGCATGGAATAGGAGCACGACTTGACCGACTGCGGGAGATTAGCATACCACATTCGTTGTCGTACGATACGACAGAACTAGGACCATCAAATGGATGTACAATTCAATCCTTCATCATTCCAGAGTATAAGAGCTAGAAAATAATTTGTCTTTACTACACAACTATAAACGCAAAGGCAACGCTGATATTTTCCCCTAACTTTGGAACTGATTTTATTATACCAATACATAAAGAAGAGATATTTTAACCGACTTCAAAAATAGTTTCAATTTGGTTCTCAGTAAGACCTGTATGAAATGTAGATTTGTTTCTCCACGATTATCTCGCGTTTGGCTGAAGCCATTTTGATGCGGTTTTCATAAATGTATTTAATAACCTAGAAAAGACGGTATAATAGTTTACACGATGCGCAAGAAATCGCTTGTTGTGTATAATTACAAGATTTTTTTCTAATGAACGCATGCAATGAAAATGAAACTCATTTTTTTTTAAATAAGTCGTAATTTTCATGTTGTGTAAAAAATATCAAAGGCTAAAAGCATTCAGAAGCTTAGCAAAGCTTTCATTAGTATGAGTGAGGGCTAAAACAATGAAATGTGTATGAGAAACATCTGGTTCTGAGGAGCGACTGATATGACCAAGTCAACAAGCGTTGCACAGTGAGCTAAGACGTTATCAGCTACGGACATAAGTGGCCAATTAAACTGAACCGAATAAAGTTTCTGTCATCGTTAATGTTCAAATATTTAGAAAAGTTGATTGAAAAACACATATTTATAAATTTTGAGGTTCTAGAAAACAATTGAACTGAAATTGATCTAGTTCTTGTGTAAAATGAATTGTAAAAACATGATTGACATGTAAAATTAAAATCCAGCTACCCATGATTTTTAAACTGTAGAGTTTTACCTTACAATTCACTTCGAATGTTGTTTTAACTTTTTTTAAATCCAGACACATAAAATCGTTTTGTACGTACCCACGTGACAGTCACACTGTGCAGCGCGAAGCACAGAAGGCTTATCTAAAATGAGTTGCCCCTGGACACGCGTCACACACCGAATCAACAGAATAAATACAAGGAAATGAGAAACATACGAGCTCCGGTCATTTATTTTGTTCTTTGTGATGCTTTTGCTTGAAGATTTGCAGAAATCTCGGCCAAAAGTTACAGCTTTTATCCATGAAACTAAAAAAATAACTAACACATTACTCCTCAGTAAACTAACACATAACTAACACATTACTCCTCAGTAAAAAATAACTAACACATTACTCCTCAGTAGGAGCTTGTAGTATAAACTATATTATCTGTAGTAGGAGTAATGTTAATTGTTTATGTTATCAGTACTGCGTCTGTACGCAGTCGCAAAAAATAGTGATAGTGCAACCAAGCCTATAGATTAGATATATTTATAGATTCTCGTATTTCAAATGTGAGAAACATGCTGTGCAGCACACTGCCACTAAATGTAAAAAGCAACCTACTCGGATCACAATAATCATTATCACTCAAAAGACTTACAACTCTCCCCCAAACACACAATTTCCCCTCATAACCTCAGTTAATCGCCGCAAGAGTAACATTATACCGCCTATAGTACACCAATGCATTCGCATGTGGCATGCGGTATTCGCTGCTATATCTCGCTTAAACATAGCTAGACTAGATGTGATATGCATCCTTGTCGTTACTATAGTTCAGCCGCATCCCTGCCGCATGTGTACGTGTTGGTGTACTAACGCCGCTATCGCATGCGGCAGCATATTAGAGGGAGACATGCATATGCCATGCATGTTTCGCTCTAACATAGCTAGATGTACTAGTTGTATCCTTATCAGTATCGCTACCGCATGCGAATGTGTTGGTGTACTGACTGCGTAACGTTATGTTCGGGCCGCGTCACCGTGCACGGGATACGATGAATAATGGATGGCTACCTCCACGGCTTAGTGTCAATGAGATCACGCTCGCGTTCCGATATTGGATTATTGCTTATAAATGGCAAAATTCTTCCCGTACCGGAATACCATAGATGGGATTTGTCGCGCTCGATTTATTCGTGTTTGAGCGGGAGACAGAAAATGGCGATGCAATTATTGAAATGCGAATGCAACGTGCTAAACCATTTTTCGTTCATTGGTTTTGTGTTTATTTGAAATGGATTTGCTCTTGACTCTAGACAAAGCCAGGCGAGGCATTAACAGAGTAGACGATGAAGGAGGATTTATAATTAAAGCTACGTAAAATTAAGGCTACCACATGTTTGTGCATTAATATAAAATATGTTATCCAGCCAAAACAGCGTTTAGTTGCAAAATTACATACTTACATAATTTAATTTTGCAACTAAAAGCTATTCACTACATATTACTAAACTGCACATTTTATTTACAGTATCCACTATCCACCCATCAACCATTTTTGATAGACTTGGTGCGTTTGAATCTACTGTAAAAAGAAATAAGTAAGATAAAAGGCTAAAAATAATAATACATTCCAATTATCAGCTAAATTACCTTAAATTATATGAATATTCGGTACCGACCCATAAATTTATACGCAGATAGGTAATTATCAGGAGATTTGGTAGATCGCCCCCGGCTTCAGGTAAACATCTCCTTGTATTTTTTCTCTCATAATTGAATAACAGGGATGCTGGTTTGCCGATGTTGGGAAAAATAATTACATTATCCATTACGCAACGCAGATATGAACGGTATACAACTAGTAGGTAAGTGTAAATAGTTATAAAAGGCGTCTGACACGTAAACCATTTTCACCACTCAAAAAAACCACGAAAAAAATCTTTTTTCATACAAGCTCAACTAGCTTCTATATATTGTGAAGACACGTAAATGGTTATTAGTAAATAAGTAAGTTAGTAATTAAGGTTTAGTATACTGTAGTGTTTTCCGAATAAAATAAAAATAAAGTAAAATACCTGGAGAATTGCTATTTATTAGGCTACTTGCGGGGTGGTACATAGGTGGTGGATAGTGAACGACCACCAGATATGGTGGTTAGCTGCGAAAATGTTGAATAAGCAGTCCCCGACCAAACAGCGACAGGATTACCAGAATGTAGTGGGGAGTCTAGTGGGAAGGGATTCTCTATCAAAAGCTACAATATTCAACGACGATCCTGTGATGTGGAGAGTAAAGGCCGCCATCACATAAGCTTACCAATCCAACACATTGGTAACAGCAACATCAGTACTGGCAGAATATCAGGAAATGCTTTTGACTGGGCATAAGAGGCGAGAAGCCCCCGGTCCTAAAACTGCGGTGTGGAAGTCAAGAGGAAAATCACCACACTATCTTTCTCATTTGGAGTTTTTAAAAATTCTCAACATGCCAGGGCCTTTCTCTTAAACTTGATGATGTGTAGGTGTGTGTAAATAAGAGTACTATCGAGCCTTTCACTGACAGTTTGTCGTAGCACTGTATAAAAATTGTAGCCAATGTGAGCAGCCGTAGTCCGTAGCCGTAGCATGCTTTAGCACTTGACTTTTAAATTGCCATTATCATTGTATACTGTTAAATTACTTCTTTAAAACCAATTTATGCTGCAAAGTGCTTAATATAAGTATACTAAAATGTAGCTTTAGCGTACAAAAGCTAAACCAATAAACATAAGACGCTTACGCCGAAATGAGAAAAGAAGATATTTAATTACGAAACTCAATTATGACAAAGTCGCGAAAATATTTTATCTCTACTGCAAGCGATAAAGCATTACTACCAACCGTTACATGCTATACTCAAGGAGCGTTCCCTAAAATACGGTCTTGAAACGCCTGCTTAATATCATCGTAAAACAAAAAGGTGTTTGCAACAAGAATTCCTCATCTAATTAGGAGTGCAAGATATTTTTGATATATAAATTTAATTATGAAAGCTGAAGCCTGGCTTCCGACGCTGAAATAAAATTGCGACCAATTAAGGGAAACAGCGTGGTCGTGCCTTTGGATTAATAACCTTAATTAACGGTTAAAGTAGTGATGTGACGGATCTACATGTCCGTAATGTTTATCTGTGTCTTTTTTATTTAACTTTGAAGCCAATTTTTAAATGCACTTAGGTACCTATTTTTGTACTTTGGACATTTATATGGTAGGTACTACAGAACGAAAAAAATGTGAGCAACATTCCAAATATTTTTACTGGACATGTGACATAATCATTAGACAGTCACGGGCCAAAAATAAACATTTAAATTGGGCTGAAGTATAAATGTAATAGTCTTTAGTAAATGCATAGTTTGTAGACGAAGACATAGATGGACTTCTGTTATTAAAATAACTAATAATATAAAACGCACAGTATTATTAGGCCAATATAGGTACTAAGACACATTATGTAGGCAGTTTGAGGCAGTGCCTTTCCTTTCGCGGAGTAAATGCCTAAACCTATGGGTTAAGTTAAGTTTAGCCTGTAAGCATCCCACTGCTGGGCAAAGGCCTCACCTCAAATGTGAGGTAGTATGAGCCATACTCCACCACGTGGGCTCAGTGCGGACGCAACCTATGGGTACCTATGTTAAATTAAAATTTTGAGTAAAAAATAGAATAAGCTGTGATGACGCCACCCCATCCTTACGTTAGGCGGAGTGCGCACGATATAACCGTGGCGAGTTTGTTAACACTTGTGTACGGGACGACAGTTTAATTAGAGTATCAAGTAGACGTCAGTACGTCACTCAAGAAGGATTGACGTCAATTACGTAACATTACACAAAGGCCTAAATGACTACTCCCTACGTCGTTCTCCCGGACAATACGAATAGTGAGTGTGCACTTGTGTTTTTATTATGAAAATTAAAAGTCTCCGCGTGCAAACGCATTTTAATAAAATACGGAATGCGCTCACTCCGAAGGTTTCAAGCATAAATTAACAAGCTAAGCCATTACAAAAGAATCTACACTTCCTTCTTTACTATCCAGTGTGAGCGCTAATTTTACTATTTTGGAATTACCGGCCTTGATCTAAATCTAATCTAATGACTGAGTTAGGCCGCGGCCCCATCTCTACGGCGCGGCGCCGTACCGTACTACGGCGCGGATTCGTGCCGTAGCGCGGCGCCGCGCCGTAGAAATCCACGGCGAAAAAACGTGCCGTAGCGCGGCGCCGCGTCGTAGAAATCCACGGCGAAAAACCGTAGCGCGGCGCGGCGCCGCGCCGTAGATTTCCACGGCGAAAAACCGTAGCGCGGCGCGGCGCCGTAGGATTCAATGGTGCGGCGCCGGACTGCGATGCGCATGGTGTGGTTTGGAGCACGGTGCCTGCCGCCCACCACATTACGCGCTTACGCGCAACATTTACGCGCTACGGTTTTTCGCCGTGGATTTCTACGGCGCGGCGCCGCGCTACGGCACGTTTTTTCGCCGTGGATTTCTACGGCACGAATTCGCGCCGTAGTAAGGTACGGCGCCGTGCCGTAGAGATGGGGCCGCGGCCTTAGTGTACACTATCAAAATATTATTGATTTAGAATAGTTAGATATGGGATTGCTACCATGTACCTAATTAATTCTGAGCTTCCGATATTAATATCCTATAATATCCCGTATCTAACTATTCTTATGTAAGTGACCATGAAAGTTTAAAACAAAATAACATTGATTTAGTTAGTCAGTTAACATCGCTTGTTCACCGATACAAAGAAAAATATACATATAATTCTATATAGCCGTGATTTAAAATCGGTGGTGCGTAACCACAACTTCAATATAGGTTCGTCGACCTTATTCTACCTATGTTACTCAAAGATCTACAATACACATTACAATTACAATCTATGCCACACTTGATGTCGTGCCCTACCTCTCCTTTACAACGCCAACCAGAAGGCCATTGATGTTGCCACTTTTTGGGTGCAGAAAGTTTAGTTGCCATTGACTCAAGAAGAAGAAGACTAAAAGACCCAAATTGAATCATGGAAAAGCAATCACACCGTCCGGGGTAATAACACTGAAGAAAAGAAAGCACTTCGCCCGCGCCATAAAGCCAAAGATAATTCTTTGGCCATGGCTCTCCCAAAGAAGTCATAAAACGAAGTGTCCGAACTTTTTACGTCCTAAGTGTATCGGAATTCGAAAGAAATTATGGTGACACAATTATTAACCTAAGGATCTGAGTCGTAAAAATAAATGATCACTTTTATAGCGGGTCCATTTTTATGATGTGGGAATTTCAGTGGGCTCATAGAATAATATTACTCTTATCTATACAGACTACCGACGACGTTGTCTACTCAAACACAATAAATCGAGTACTCCCTCGAATAATATCGGATATTCGGAATCGATGTACTTTTGTAGTCTCTTTTGGTCGTCGTCGCATCGTTTTTTCGTTCATTCAATATTTTATACGGCCTGATCCTGGTTTCTTCGCTTATGATTCGTTTTACTTTGGAAAAAGATATTTCCTTTCAAATTTCTCTTTATGGCAAGAGTGAATCGGTTGCTACTATACTCCACCCTAGACCTAATCCCTTGGATGAATATCCACTTCAAATAAAACATGAAATTAAAAAAATCGATAGATTGGCAGGCTTTTGTTGCCAGGTGCCTGCCTACATGCTCTGACATATAGCCCATTGTTGATTGTATAAAAAATAGTAAGTACTCAATAAAATTGTCCTGACTTCTTCAAAGAGATTTAGGGTGCAAACCCATTAAAATATTTTTCACCTATAAATTATTATTATTAATAATTGTCACCTTTTTATCACCTATTAATTATTATTATTATATTAATTATTTTTCTACGCAATTCGAAAAAAGCTCAGTAGGCTTATCATTGCACTCCCCAAAATTAGCAAGACAATAAACAAATAGCATTAATCTTAGCATACGCTTTAAGGAATCCACGGTTATAGATAGATTTCTGCTAACAAATGCAGTTGTGTGTGATCTAAAATGCTGTCATGAAAACTTTCTAACATAAAAACATACGTTTCCTACTCACTCGTCTTTTATGGTGATTTTTTTATTTATTACACTTCATGCACAAACAAAAGGTACATATGGCGGACTTAATGCTAAAAGCATTCTCTACCAGTCAAGTCAGTATACAGAGAAAATACAGGCGGCGCGAAGGAAGTGATAGAGGGGTAAAAGAAAAATTCACAGCAATTGAAATAATCTAAACTACCTATGTATCAAGTGAAATCGTACTCGACTAGGAAAGACACAATAAGGGAAATGTTAATTTCCACATCACCGTCATTTCGATTATCTACCCTCAAAGCACCATGGTATGTGAAATGTAGCAAATTGCATTCCCGCCGGGATATTTCGCCTCACATAATGCCATGACGCACCATATAAATCGTCCTTCCATAGTTCCTATTGCTGCTGACAGACACCAAAACATTAAAATGACAAATCGTTTATCTTCGCCATGCCATTTTTCATCGGCAAGAAGGTGAAATTCATTTTATTCAATTCGCCTATCTGGGTTGGAGTTTGACGAGAAACGATTTCTTTTTGTTATTAAAATTGATTCAGATGTTGAAACTTTTTGGTGATATGAAATTCAATATAAAGTAACTTAAATATGTAACTACGTAGATATGTGATGGCTCAGTCCATAAAACACAAAATTTTGCTTATGTAAAACAAAAGTTGAATCATATCCTATTGAATCAAGTATACTCACGGCCTACTTTACAGTGTCTGAATAAATTCCTATTAGCGTAATATTTTGTCTACTACTTCATGCAAACAGACGTTTCATATTTAAATATTAGTTGGTTAGTGCTTATTGGTCGATGGTGAAACATGCACGTACTCTATGAATAGCTTGAAACTCGTTACTCTACTTATATAATTCAGTTCTACTGTCTTTTTTTATAACTTTTGATGCTCATTCAAAGATATGGTAATTGACCTAAAGGACGATTGCTTCGTAACTCATGAAATAACACAAACGTTCTTATCATAATAATTCAGAAAGCTTGTTAAGTTACTCTTATGACCAAGATATACCAGAACGAGCCCAAAACTATATGAAATGATGATATTATTCGGTCAACTCTCACCGTTATTCCATTTTGCCCTTACGACCATTGGCCTTTCGACTTTGGAGTGTCCCTTTAGAAATGTAAGCCCCTGTTACAGAATAATTCATAGCGCTGAAAATGAAGACGAAAACATTTGGAAATATATTTTTGGAAGATTTATTAGTAGAAGAAAATATCAGTTACTTACTCACAAATTAAATGTAGGCACTACTTAATGTGTTAGTTTTATTAGGGTTCCGTGACTCACATTTGCTTTTAGGTCTATTTTTTTTACAGGAACTAGCCAATACTTTGTTTGATATGGTCTCTTTCGAATTCATTCACGTTTCATTGAAAGTTATACTCGTATAATTCCACACTTGTTACTACAAGAACAAGAAGGTAGGTAGGGCCCGTAAAGTACAACGTAAAGGTTGAAGCATATCTATCCACTCGTAAGAGGAACAGCACCGTATTGACATCAAACTGGCATTAAAAATACGGAAGCATGATACGTAAAGGGATCTGGAGGTCTACTACGAAAAATGAAATCCGTCAAAACGATAATCGTTTTTCGGATCCACAACATTTTTAGTATGGAATCCTCACTACGAAATGCTTCAGATCCGCAAAACAATTATCGTTTTGACGGATTTCGTTTTTCGTAGTAGGCCATGAGCAACGCCTCGACCACGTTTGACAGGGTGGACGGATAGTCGACGAACACCGGACGACTATAGCCGTAAGCGCGTGACGACAACGCATGCGCCGCTAGTACGAGAGTGGATTTGGGTTGCGCTACGAATTTGATAGGTATGCGTTGAAGTATGGAGTTTCATCCAAATAATACTGAAAGCCTCGAGTTGATACGGTGCTGTTCCCTTTACGAGTGGTTAGATCTGCTTCAACCTAAAATAATTACGTATATGTATAATGTTTGTATATGTATATGTGTAATGTCACTGAGTGTTTTTTTGTACTGGCCATGAAAATTGCAACACTAATCTATAAATATTTTTACAAATTGACCACGTTATCAACAAAAAGATCTAAAGCTCTATTTCATCATAGCACGAAATATCTTTTTTCATCAGCATTTCAGTTATCTCAAGTAATAATCGCTAGAAAAAGTATTTTTGCCTCGGGTTCTATATAATTTATCACGCAAAAATAAATTACATCTCTCACTAAAGTTAGAATCACATTCGTACCTACGAGTATACGCATTTGCGAAAGAAATTGGATACAAGATTAAAAGATATGAGATTTACGAGATGTTCATACGTTATACATACATTTTTTTATTAGTTAGTGTTACTATATGTGTCACTTAAAAGTAAAATGAGTACGACAGGTATGATTGATTGATCATTGATGGCACTTTACTTTATAATGATAATATTTATTGAGGCACTGCGTTTTGTTATATTTTGGCATAATTTTTATTCTATTTATTTTGTAAAATAATATGTTCCTTCTTGCAATGTGCTATATATGAAACGGAAGAATGTGTCATGCCAAAAAATGTGTCAGTTTACCCGACTCATCATCATCAATAACAGCCTAAGGACGTCCACTGCTGAACATAGGTCTCCCCTACAGTTTTCCACAGCGACCGGTTGTGAGCGGTCTGCATCCAATTTGATCCTGCGATCTTCACAAGGTCGTCTGTCCATCTTGTGGACGTCCTACGCTGCACTTTTGATGAAAGGGTCTCCAATTTAGAACTTTTCTGCCCCAACGGCCATTACCCGACTGTAGACTAAGGCGTAATGTTTTTAACCTATGTTATGTATGTTCATGCCACATAATCATAAAAATATTACACCCTCCGGAGTTAGTCATTCTTTTACGTCTGGTTTTGTAAGCATGGTACCTTCAATTACTTGTGCAATTAAAAATGCTCATCCATTCAAAGTTCACGACGAATCCGTTAATGAATAAAGCTCAGGGTATTATTACAATTAAATTCAATCCATATAACACGGAGTGAGCGACATTAATCCAACGCTAAGTCTGGCCACAAACGTTGCGCTTACAGGGGAACTGATAGATACTGATAGCAATTATTGTTAGCTGTCAAAATAGTTAGGTTATTTAGCTTGTCTTCAAGAAACCCCATAAAAATGTAGAAAACCTTAAATTATTAGCGTATTTATCGCCTCGGAACTTAAAAATATGTAACTAATGTGGTGACGTGTGTTGGGACAATATCTCGTTACTTAGTTATTAGTTTACAACGCATGTAGAATCAATAACAACATATTTCTGATATCCAGGAAAAGAAAAATAAAAGTAACCGATCCAATATCGACGACGCGTTTGGTGTAGTGGTTAGCGCTCCTGACTACTATGCCGGCGGTCGCGGGTTCGAATCCCGGAAGGGGCAAATGTTTGTGTGATGAGCACGAACATTTGTACCGAAGTCATGGATGTTTATATGTATTTAAGTATTTATGGGAGACGCCCCCGTCATTATCGTTGTCTGGTATTCGTAGCACAAGGAAGAAAATTCCAATTTATGTAATATGTCTATATGCCGTTTATTTTCAAAATAATACCAATTGTTTTGTAATAAGTACATAAAATGCCGTTCGCATACACATCTCAATATAGCTACCGTAAGAGTTGGTATTTCAACTCCAGTGCACATAAAGTCGCTTAAACTCAAATCGCCCGTAGACCCGCCGCGGTCGCATTAGATTGAATCGCTTAAGCGACAATGTCGTTTCGGTTCACCTCAAATTACTAAAATGGGTTTTCGATATACCAACCATTCGGTCGCGTGCCCTTTTAACTTCAAAAGACTAGCAAATTGTGTGACCCTGGCAGTGAAATACGTAGGGACTACTTGTGGCTATCATGCAACAGTAGGAAGGATTATTTTTCTAATCAAAATTATACTAATTCACAAGTAACTCATTCCTTCTCTCCAATCTGCATAGACGTTATCCTGTTTTCATTGTAGTATAATCTATCTGTGTAATCAAAGCCCTAATTAACAAAAAAAAACAAATTCGCAAAACACACCTTAAAGCCTAACGCATAAATATTAACGTGAAACATATTTTCGTTTTTAGGGTTCCGTACCTCAAAAGGAAAAAACGGAACCCTTATAGGATCACTTTGTTGTCCGTCTGTCAAGACCTTTTTTCTCAGAAACGCGTGGAGGTATGAAGCTGAAATTTATATCAATTACTCAAGTCTACTGTCCCTTGAAGCTGTGAAAAAATCAAACTTCTAAGCCAACGCAATCAAAAGATACAGCCGTTTATGCCGCAAATTTTCGACACTTGCAAGGGAATCAAAACCTACAGGGTGCTTCCCGTGAACTTAGAATCTTGAAATTTGGTACGAAGCAACGTCTTATAGCATAGATAAAGGAAAAATTACGAAAACCATAAATTTTTAGTAACATCACATAATATATTTTTTTTAATAATTTTAAACTTACTACCCATTTCCTCATAAACGCGTAGAGGTATTAAAATTCATACCAAATACTCAGGTCTATAATACCTTTAAGCTGTAACAAAATCAAACTTCTATGTCAACGCAATCAAGAGAAACAGCAATTTAAGCTGCATATTTTGAAACTCGCAAGGTTTCGCAAGGGAATCAAAACCTAAAGGGTACTTCCAGTCGACCTAGAATCTTGAAATTTGGCATGAAGCAACGTTTTATAGCACACATAAAGGAAAAATTCCGAAAACCTTAAATTTTTAGTTACATTACAAAATATATATTTTTTCTTGCAGGTTTGTACGGAACCCTCGGTGCGCGAGTCCGACTCGCACTTGGCCGGTTTTTATTTTCGTAACCGAAAACATCTGCAGTTATCAAACAAACAAGATTATACATCGTGTAAAAAAATTGAAGGGTATCTTCATATTATATCAAGTAAAGATTCCACTGACAATATTGCTTATCATGACATCTGTACATTTTTTTTCGTATTTTTTTTTCAATATACACTATGTTCAACACTAGTATTTTTTTTAATTTACATTAAATAATTACGTTGTCAATGTGCGCAGCGCCAACACACGGCATTATCTCATGGAATTCACTTTTCAAATACACGTGTCTACTCATTTTAGCGCTGTAACCTTTTTTTCCAAAACTGTTACTCTTTTTGTTCTCAAACTATAAGTTTTTCAGTTACCTAATACTGCTCAAAAGATTAGTTATCACCTGATGTATAGCCCGCTTATATGTTATTGTTTTTTTTTACACGTTGTATACCTATACATACTTGGTAAGCCCGGTCGCTAACAAGCAAGGGAGAAAACCAACCTAATTAGCATCATGATGATAAAGAAACACCACGTTTACGTTTTCCCGTTAAAAGGAACGCAACTCTAAAAAAGATTGGCCCTAAATGGCAAAGCTATTAAACTTTAAAAGCGTAAAGGAAACATTCCTTGTTGTCTTTCCGTCCTCTGTAAACCGGAGTGCTCCTAACACTAATATTTTTTGCCCGAAAAGTTTTTATTGCGTTTGTTATTATATCCGAGGAGATCCGGCGATGAATTTGAAGATCCTCTCTGATTTCAGTAACAACACTCCGAATCCCCAGAGTAGGAATGTAGACTAATTTACCTAATAGACATCTTGTTGGGAGCTGTTAAGAGATATTTCCGCATGACGACCCGCACTTATAGACTAAGTGCCGGTATCACCATCCACAAATAAGCGCTAACCGACGAATAATTCAAATATGGAACTTGATTTGATTTCGTATGAAATGTTGGACAGCTTTCGCTAACTAAAACTTAGAATAGATAGAATTGTATGTACTTGTTTGTTTCACTCTCAAATATCAATAAATTGATATAAAATATTGTTATTTCATTTGTGGTGTCTATTACCTAATTTTATCTGTGAGGTACACACGAACTTTGTTTTGCATCAATGATTCAAACGAATAGAATTTTTGTTAAAGGCTTTCAACTTATTGGGTTTCTTTCTTTCGGAAAGTTCTGATGTTATTTTAGTCTTGCTTTAATATTTTTTTTTCTTTTCGGATTGAATCCTGTAACTAATTGAATGTGATGTTAATTTAAATAAAACTTAGTTATCGATTCAAATACACTGACGTGTTTTATACTTACACCTTTTCAGAAAATGTTTATTATTTCAATGTGGTTTATCGTGGCAGTAGTACAAAAGTACTGCTATACTATAAATTATTTATTTAAACATCTTATGGTTGCTGGAATTACTACATAGACCCAACGCTTTTTACTACACTAAATTTTTTGAGTAACTTTTCTCCAATAAAAAGTACTCACAATGGCCTTGTTAACTAATGTACCCACAAAAACCTACACGAGGAACTTTTAAACTTCACCATCCCAAATACCAAAGCTTATCAACGTAATATAACTTTTATATCTGACATTATATTAATCACACAAGCGAGCGCCCAACTTTAGTCTACGAATTATTGGCCCAATAAATTGTGGGCCCAAACGTGCGCAAAACATCAACAATTTCTGATACGCACTTGACGGAAGGAAATTAATGAAGATCGTGGTCAACTGGGTTGCGTATTGCAATGTCTGGTTTGTGGCTGTATTATATATAGCAATTTATTATTAACATTTCAAAATATATTGTTTTTTATGCACTATTAGATCCGACAAAATGGGGTTCTAGGGAAGATAAGTATTAAATATTAGACACCAATCACATACATTGCTCTGATCCCAAAGTAAGTAGCTAATGCACTTTTGTTATGGAAATCAGACACAACGGTGGTACCATAACAACCAAACCCAGGACAACATAGAAAATTTTGATTTCTACATTGGCCCGACCGGGAATCGAACCCGGGACCTCGGAGCGGCGACGCCTTGAAATCCACCGTGCCACTACACCACGGAGGTCGTCATAAGTAATCACGATGTACGTGTCAATAAGGTGGAGCAATCCGTGAGTGAACTTCAGAGCTCATGGCATCATGGGCCCGTTAGGAGTAAAGGGTTTATACGCCGATCAATAAAAATAAAACCTTTAAAAAATACAGTCGAATTGTAAACCTCCTAGAGTAGTAGCACCGGGTCTAGTCACAAATTAGTCTTGGTTAATATCTAAAAGAGTGTTATTGATAGATAGTCAAGTATTTATTACATGGCTTAGTTGACTAAGTTACTCTGTACTAATAATTAACTGTGCAGAGAGCTCCGTTTGGATTTATTAGGGTATGGACGCTCACATCGATTGGATTACTTAAATCCGCTCACTGACACGCTCGGGCGTAAAGTTTATTAGGGATTAAAATAAATTGCGGTATCGAAGCAAATCCGAAATTCATTACAAACAGCAATAGAGTAAATCGACTGTTTTTTTAAATCTCCCTTAGTTTGATTATACATTACGTTTAGCCTCATTAAGAGGCTAAATTCTTTATAAATAAAAGCAAATCATGGGCATGTACAATAAAGATGATTATACCTAAAATTTTTCTACGTTTTAAAGGCTTTGAATTGATATTTATTTTCACATCCCAAAATACGTTCTATTACATTTGCTTCATAGTTCCAAACACTGATAAACTTATCATTAAGTTAAATTTGATACTGTTGGATGTCTGAAGCTAACTCCGTTGCTACACTGTGTGTATTTAGTATTCAAACTTAGTACGACGGTCTATTCAAAGTGAAATTTACAAGCCCCGGGAAATCCGTTACGTTGTACAACGATTTGCTTTATCAATAGTGGTACCAGTGTAGCTACATAATGAATGGAGATTCGATTCATTCGCTTAATTTAGAGGAATGTCTGTTCAGCATTCCAAGAACTCATCTTAAATATATTTACTTGCATAAGACAGTTTCGCAAAACATTTCACCTGGTAGTTAAAATAATTTCACAACATTTTACTTACCTACCCTGCACGCTTGCCCAATTCATTCTTCTTCTCCTTAGCGTGTCGATGGTAAAGCGATTTTTGTTGTGCTCAGTAAGTGGCGCAGATAGCCGTGTCGTTTGCACACATAAGGTCAACTAGAAAGCAAGAATCAAGGCACGCTAGACATGTCTTGGTGGAGTGAACCCGTACACGGGACAGATCCCCACATGAACATAGTGTCCTCGCATCTACCCACTTGGGACCGGAGTCTGTTAAAGGACTTCCAAGTAGGCTATGGGGGATGTTCGGAAGGAGGAACGAAGGGAGCAGCAGCAGCCCGATTAATTGTATGATGTTATTCTAAGCAAAGCATCTTTAAAAAATTATAGTGTAGGAAGTATTATTTTCCTTTCCTTGATAGTTACAACACATGGCCGCATGATACATACATATTTCTTATTATCTCCTTACATATTTCTTTGCTTGCATACCTACTTTTATTATAATTAAATACCGTTTACATTCACATAACGTGTTTTCAATAAAATCTCGTTTAAATCCGCATCGTTATCACAATATTTTCCGTTATTCCATGAAATCACCCGTTAACTTCTAAACCGGCTAATACGGTTTAGATTCAACGTAGGTCTAGCACAGGACGTGCGCTGAATTTTATTAGTCTATTCAGTTCTTAAAACTCCGACCGAGCTGTGCTTTGCTCAGTAAAAGTTCCATTCAACTTTGATGACAGTTTTACAGCAGGTATTAATTAAATGGAAGACTCCGTTCTAATGTAAGAAAGGTATGAAAACTTGATATTTTATTCGACTTTTGTAAGATGTTTTTAAATTAGAAGTTGTAATGATACTCGTAGGTTATAAACCGTAGGACAAAATGTATCTCATTCATCACGTCACGAATCTGAATATTCGATGAGAACCATTTAAGTTATTGTGTTGAAAAAAGAAGGGGAAAAAAGTTTAAAATAAAATGATGAATAAACAGATACTACTTTTCAGTGCCCAAAAACACGGATTAAAAATCATTTTCTGCAAATGAAACCTAGCTTGATCAACTTATCGACGATTTTGTGAAAAAATACGAAAATCGTCGAGGCATTTCCGATATTCTGATTATACATATACAAGAATAAATTGCTCATTTAAAGTATATGATTAGTTAGTGGCTATTACACAAGTTTGATCGCTTTCCGGCTTACCTGTGGCCCAGTGGACCACATTTCATCTCAATAAACAGCCTCATGTCCAGTTATGTACTTTGGATTCTCGAATCACGCTCGGATCACGAATTTATTTTGTATGACTAGATTTCAATTTTTTTTTACTGGACCTAAGTAATTTGTAAAAGGTAGATTTGGCTTTTATAACACATTATCACTAGCGAATTTGAGAACTTTACGCGAAATGTTTTAGCCGTTAGTTACTGTGACTAACACAGATAAAGATGTGTATGTGAAGATTGAGCACTTCGACGACTTTAAACCTTGTTCAAATACTAAAACTAAAAGGGATTCCCTCATCATAATTGAATGGCAGTTGTGAACGTCAAGATGGCGGAACCCCGGCTGGTACGCTTGTATTAGCAAATTGTATCTAGTCCCGCCATCTTGTACCGAAAACATGTGGTAGTGGTATAGGTTAATTACAATCCATGTTGTCACACTTTATACACGGTCCGTGGTCACACGCTAAACAGACACCCCCGGGACGCCAGATCAGCGAATACTATCATTTGGCTCAAATATTTGGCCAACATCGAATTTGTTCGGCCCTCCGAGTACGTGAGCCAATCATTAAATCAAATAGTACTTGAATAATGAAGGTAACGCTACAAGTAATATGAACAAAGATTTTTTGGTGACGGAAAATTTCAGTTTAAGTGTCGAGATAAAAAGTAACGAGATAGATCTAAAATGATTATCATGTTTCCTTTATTAACGTCAAAACTTCGTAGGGAATATTTTATTTGATTACGATTAGAAAAAACACAGTGCCAAACACAATAAATAAAATAATATTTTCATCTCTCCTGTTCGGAAAATATAACTTTCCTGTGTAGATAGCCGGGTGGAAAATAGCTTATCCATCCCTAGGGTGGAAAGTAATTTAGTTTTAATTGACATGGCATAGAGTCAAGGCCTGCAGTCAAAGCTTGGACCGAAGATAATTGAGTCACATCATGTTATTAAAATAACAAACATTTTTGCTTAGCTATAAATTGAAAATCATATTGTGTAGGTATTATGTATAATCGTTGATAAAAAAAATATACAATTTCTAATTTTAATTCAATTAACAATTAAAATATTTGGCCGCCCGCCATAATGCCAAGATGTTTTTTTTTTAATTTTATATTGTCAGTGTCATTTCAGGAAGGATTCGTCCAAAGCCGTTAAAACTTTTATAAAAAAAAGAAATTATTTTTGAATTCTGTTATCATCTGTGCAAAAAATCGATCGATATTCTTTACAAAGATTTTAATTATTTGATATTTTCTGCTGTTTTGTACTCAGTTTTCATGTATTCGTGCCGTTATTCTTTCTAATCATGTTAGGTGTTGTTAGTACTGTAAATCAACTGTCATATTTTGTTCAAAACTTGAGTTTTCCTTTCTCGCTGAACTACATAATACCTCACCAAGACATCTACAACCACTTTTGTAAATTTAATGTTTTCCTCACAGTCGAAATGAAAAATAGTATGTTTAACTCGTGTGAAAGCACCCATTTCACTCTCGAATTATTGGCGCTCTCACTTCGTTCGAGCGCCAGAAACATCTCGAGTGAAATGGGTCGCTTTCTCCCCTTGTATAACAATCTACTATTTTTTTTTTTAATGGCTCAACAAATTAACCAAAAATAGTAGGTACACATATACTATACATACATAGTACTCGTACTCGTTTTTTATCAAAATATCTCTATTCGTGCCTACGTTACTACGTGTACTAAAAACCCAACAAAAGAAGAAAGTCAAAAAAGATTTAATTCTGCCAAAACAACTAGCCCATCTAAATATATCTCCAGTATTTCAGAGGTCGCAATTGTAAAGAAATGGAACATCACTCTCACATCTTAAAAAAGTATAACACAATCTTCGAGAACATTTTATTAGAGGGCTTCGCGTTTTACGAGCCTCTGTAACCTAAATAAAGAGGAATCTTCATATAGAGTTCTTTTGTCATTTTTTTACGGTGGGCTGTCAAAAGCGTTTACGATTTCATCTGTAGTCGGCCGAGTGGATACAATGGATATAGACTCAGTAGATACGACTGTACTGACTAGTAAGTATATTGCGGTTCAAGTTTAAATGTACCCTTATTTACAAACTTATAAATTCATTCATTAATTCATATACAACGTGTAAAAAAATAAGCAATAAAATTTAAGGTATCTTCATATATCAAGAAAAGATTCCACTAACAAAATCTTATCATGAAATCTGTATTTTTTTTGTGAATTTATTTTTCAATATATAGATTATTATGTTCATTCCCCGTTACTTTTTTATTCACATTAAATATGCTGTTAATGTGTGCACTTGTGCAGCGCCAACACACGGTATTATCTCATGGAATTCACTTTTCGAATACACTTATCGAAAACTGTTACTTATTTTGTTCTCAAACTATATGATGTTCAGTTACCAAATATTGCTCAAAAGATTAGTTCTCACCTGATGCATAGCTCGCTTAAATGTTATTGCTTATTTTTTTACACATTGTATAAAAGTAAGATAATTTTCGTCAACAGAAATATCACGCTCATGTTGTTGTTACAACTGCAAATAATGAGAAATCAGATAAAATTACTGAAACTGGACCCACTGCACTAACGTCCACTATAAAGTTGATATGTGAATCTGAGGGACCTAACATTACTTCGTCATGACCTTTCTTATATAATGCCTGTACGAGTGTTTAACTTTATGGCAATTCGGACGGAAAATTGCGCGATTCGGTAACTTTTATTTAGTGGGTGTTTTGTCACGGCGGTTGTATTTACAATTTTTTTTTTAGGTATACCTAATGTCTTGATTAAATCACATTAATAAGAAGTGATTAACATTTTGCAAATATATTATTTATAAAATACTTGAATCACATAGATAGTTTACATTAATATTGACCACAAAACGCAATTCCATAATCGTTAAAAATACGCAGGTACAAACTTCTAATAAATATCACTGGCAGTCTTTTAAAATACAGCTAAGAATATAAATGATACAGGTAAAACAATCCGCAAGTACCTAAGCAAGCACTCTGCTAGACATGTCGCAATAGCTATTTTTCCTTATCCAAATAAGGATCGTAGACGAATTGCGAAATCCAATTCCGATCTTAAAACAGTTCCCAGTTGAAGGTTTACCGAAAACATACAAGTCGGGTAACTTTTGAGTATTTAAAGTCACACAAAAGGGGGGTGAAATACTCTCGGAAAGTATAAGTTTCCATCAAACTTCGTGCAGAGAACTGAGTGGACGGCAAACAAATTCAATGACCACAAAAAAAGTTATGGAGCAAACTCCGGTGCTCGTGCCCTGAGGAAATTGTGCGGGCAAAATGTTGTGTAAGTATATTACTTAGAAAGTTTTTACGTAAATATGAAAACAGCGAAAAAATAAATCATTGTGCAGGGTTTACATAAGGGAAAGCGTCCTTGAAAGTTTGTTTAATTTATTCATTGATGAAGTGGATCCATTTCAAATATCTCAAAATTCCATGGATTAATGGTTATAACAAAAACTTTTTTCGTATCTCTATTTTTCCAGTATATTTGTTTATATTTAGTAGGTTTACTAACATACAATAATCATCTTAAAGCAGTATATGACTATGTAGTAATTGAAGGATAAACTAACCATGCACAGATCGCATAATGTGAAGCGAGCGAACTATAAATCGGTTTTTGATACTCATTAAACCAAGAACATGATTGAAACTAAACTCGAGCTTAAAGCGCGAGCGAAGCGAGCTACAATTCAGTTTTTTAAACTCTTATCGAAAGAAAAACATGATCAAGAATTCACGAATAAAATTAAATATTTGGTTCACGAATCACGACCAATGCAAGCAAAGAATTAATGGCTGAGCTAAGTGAGAACGAGATATTTGTGTAGGATGCTTCTTGATATAGTTAAATACCAAAAAGTTTATACCATGCACTTTGTAAACTGTGATTAAGGTTGTGGGCAATGGGCATACCCATTGCGTGCCCACAACGGTGTATCCGTGCATGCTTTACTATTTACTCTCTAGACTTTTAACGATCAAACTTGCTCACACAAACCCTCTAGCAAAGGAATATGGAGCAGCGATCGAGCTACCAATATTTATAATAATTGTTATAAACGTGACGGTGGGATCTCGATAAAGCTGGCCGTCGAACGCTTATGCCGCCTTCGGGGCTCAAATCACGTAGGACCGGGATTTCCTTCCTCACTCTTGTTTATTGGAACAACAGATCTGCTCCAGTAATACCTACGGCCTTAGCCGGGACTAGGGCATAACTGTTGCGGGGAAATAGCCGCAAATGACGCAATAAAGATAGCGGTTTTGTATGCTCAGTGGTGGGCTTAGGTTTAGCAGATGCGAGATAACCGTATTAAAAACCGAAAAGAAAGTTATTAAATGACTGACACGCTACTACTGCTTCATTGGTAAGTATTGCATACACACAGGTAACCATCATACAGTCCAATCACAACATATATCAGTCAGTATGAAGAATGGCAATCTTAAACTCTGCGTTTAAGATTGCTAGCCTTACGGCTTGTCTTGCACTTACGCATACCTATGCAACAGCTTATTAATCTTTTACAAAACTTTTATTTCTATTCAGGACTACTTCTTCCACTTCTTTATATTCTTCTTCTTATTTAACTTAAGAGCTTGACCCTTGTCGGTGAAGTAATTGCATCAGCATCGCAAGGCCACTCAAAACCAAATATAAATATTTCAAACAACTAGCTTGACATACTGTTTTCCGTGATTCATCTTCGCCTTTCCTTTGTTCTGTATTGAAACCTTAGACGAATAAACCAGAAATAATTCATCCAAGATAGAAACTGATAAAACTCTGTTAAGCTCATGTACACAGACGATCAATTGCTTGACAGGAATAATTTGTCTTGCTGAACTACGCTTAACAGTACGCTTCAGCGATTATTTAGATTAGAACAGCTCTGGTATGATTTCAATAATGAATTTGACGGGAAACTTACGTGGTTTGACCTAAATACAACATTTATAAAATAAACGCCGTGGGTTAAAATTATAATTGGTGTCACGTCTAGCACTTTAGGTTATGAATTGTCACTTTCTATTTTTGGGTACAATAAAACTTGCTTGGTAAATATCTGCTTAGGTATTAACTTTTCATTTAGCTGATCTTCCACACACCCTATATGTTAGAAACATCCGCCGCAAAGTTCAAACTAAAATATTTATTTGAAAAGTTTCCTCATTTAATCCGTTTATATTAACTGATAGTATAATTCGCTTAACGCTGATTTTCATGCCCTAAATTGGCTCCGACATTTGAATTTTCCATGTAAAGTTTCGGTTTTTCTGTACCCACTCATTTTTTTATACTCCATAATGTGTCTGATTTGGCAGTAGCTACATTAGGTACTTTCATGAAACAAATAAATCGTTGAAGGCACTCAACGAAGACTTGATATAAGTACCTGTGTTTATAGTTTGATAATCACACGGTATATTTTATTTATTTATTTATACTTTATTGCATAACCAAAATTTGTACAAAACGTAGACTTAACGCCATAAGGAATGTTATCCACAAGTCATACCTTTAGGTTAATCAGAAATGATTGCGGGCGGTGCGACTAAGAAATAAAAAGAATTGTTAGTACGAAAAAAATACATAAACAATCTTTACAATGAGATAATTGCAAAATAAATACAATTTATAACAAAAACAATGCCTAAACTAACTACATCAATATACACAATATACCTATACAGGGTGTAAAAGAAAGTATGAGTCAAATTCAAGGGGGTGGTTGTCAATCGAGTTTGAAATACAGGAAAAATATAAAAAAATATTTTTAACATAAAAAATGTATCTTTTTTTCTGTTTTCTAGACGACTCTTAACCACCCTCTGTATAAGAAAGAATAAGAGTATTTATAAGATAAAATGTCCACGGATCCCTAAAATTCTATGCAAGGTGTAAAATAGTACAAGCCAAAATCAAGGGGATGGTTAAGAGTCACGTCTAGAAAACAGGAAAATAAATAAAAAAAAACTTGTTTTTTTTTATATTTTTCCTGTATTCTATTCTCGATTGACAACCACCCCCTAAAATCTGGCTCGTACTTTTTTACATCCTGTATAATATTATAATATATTGTATGACAATTATTAATATGTTCTAGGCATCATTTCTTACTTATATGCTCTACACTTCTCAGCTATTTTATTTTCTGAGCCCCAAAGTGTCTGCGCTTACTTTCAGGCTGTAAACTATTTGGATAAAAGCAATAGATCAACAATCCTACAAAGCCTCGGAAGGGGATGACAATCAAACAGACTATCGCGTCCAGACATCAAATTACACGTCCAAAGACAAAGAAGTTTTCATATAAAATGTGCTTGAGTACGTGAAAACACTCCTATTTCTCAATCGGGAGACGTTTATCATACGTGTTTTTCTTTCACACGTAAAGAACCTTTGAACACTTTCTGTGGATTTTTCTGGTCGTTGGTACGTTCAAGTTAGTATTTATTATTGGTAATAATTAACTTTGTATTAGAAATCAATATGGTTGTTGCGACCTTAGACCATGAGAAAAATGTAAGTTTTAGAGAAAACTGATAAAGATGATGATGATACACCTGTAAAATTTATAAGGAAATAAAATAAAATAAAAAAATAAAATAAAAAAACTGGTATATTTTTCCAGATTTTGCTATGTTAATGTCGTTTAAAATAAAATTCGTGTGTATAAAAACCCTTTTTTACATCACATAAGGGATTTTGTGGCACATAAAAAAAATTGCTTACAAGATCTATGAGCATCAAATTGAAGTATTTTTTTGTGGATGACAAATCAGATTTAAGGTAGTCGGTACGTCTATAGTAGAAATATAACTGTATCAGTTTGTAGTTGAAAAAATAAAATCTTTAGATTTCCGATCTCTCAAACATATTCTCTGCGTCTTACTTAGCCCTCTCAAATCAAATCCTCATTACAATTTATAGCGTTCTGAATAGCTTCTTTTCCTTCATTATTAGAAATTCCATTGTGCAGTTCGTTCTCTAATCCTCGATTTAGTTCGGATTGTGCTGCATTCCCGGCTTTGTCCGCGATGCATCAATTGAGTTCTCCCGCAAATACCTAACACCTTCAGTTCAAGGCATTTCGAGATAGAAGGAATCTTACGGATTTTCCACTTTCCTACCTAAGGCCCAGTTGCGTGATTAATTGCATTATATGCATTTTGGAACAATGTGTGATAATTTATTTTTGTTTTTATAGTGTTTTGTCACCATACAAACTTAATAATATAAATTGCACTTCTAAAAAGACAACTGTGAACCTGTAACAGACGAGGAATTGAACCCCGTGTATAGGAATAGGCATACGCGAGTGGTATAATAACGTAAGACACGGGGTTCAATGCCTCGTCTGTCATAGGTTCACAGTTGTCTTTTTACAAGTGCAATTCATAATGTGTGATAATTTATAGTTTATTATTTAATGTGTGATAAGTTATTATATGACAAAAATCTAACCAATAACTAAGTTCCTATTACTTGAATTTACTGAAGTTTAGCGACATTGTGTAAAATATGATTAATTTTCACTCCGTTACATTTTGTCTTCGATAAGTTTACAAGAACTTTTAAAATAGCATGTCCTTTTATGTTTAATTGTTTCTAACAAATCATTTCAATCCCACCAATTGCTACAATTACATAGTAACTTTTATTTATTATGATAAGGTATTTCTAATTTTTATCAGATTTTTTAAAACTAATCTTAGGTCAGTTTTGGTTTTGTCGTGTGATGATTCGGAATTGGCCTTGAAAAAAGGACAGCGTTTTATTACCTACGTTCATTTAATCTTGCTTATTTACATATTCAGTTCTTGTTGTGGTGGGATTTTACGCAGCTAACTTTTATTTAATATTTCAATGAAGTTAGCTTACGGTGTTGAAAGGTGTTTTACTTTGGAAATGTAAAAAATAACGAGAAGGCAAATTTACACGACCTAGTGCAAGTTTTTTTTAAAGAATATAAGCTCTGAGATTGAATTCTAATAACTACTAAGCAATGGTCAAGAAAAAGAACCGTAGCAGTATTAAAGACTTTCTAATATTTATTTATAATTTGTATAAATTACTAGCGGTCGCCCGCGGCTCCGCCCGCGTGGATCTCGGTTACCGCTGCAAAAAGCCTACCCAGGAAAGACACGGTCAGCAAACAAAATGATTCCCAGGTCAATTCACAGACACCGACACTAACATCGACGAAGCAGTCACTATCCGCAGGCTGAACAGATTTTCTTTCTGTGGATGTTAGTTGTTAAGTCCCGGAGTGCAACCTTTGACGTTATATTATTTTCTGGTAACAAAATATACTGATGCTCGGGAGCCCCGACCCGTGATAGGGCAACGTAGAGTTGCCCATGAGTAAAACATTCTTTTCGTAAATCAATTCCTACTAATTTGATTGTTTGGCCCTGGGATTTGTTTATCGTGAGTGCGAAAGAAATTTTTACTGGAAATTGAAGCCTTTTGAAGGGTATAGGCAAATCAGTAGGATCATGGGTATTCTTGGTATATGAGCTAATTCACCAGCTGCAGGGCCGGTGATAATCTTCGCAACTATTAAATTATCTTTTAGCTCCTTTATAAGAAGTCTCGTGCCATTACACATGTTGGGGGTCTTAAATTTCTGAGAAGCATTATCGCCGTGCCAACTTTTAACGACAGTTCATGAGGTGGAAGCCCAGCGGGGATAAGAGAATTTAAAAATTCCTGGGGGTAGTGCACTGCGTCCTCGATGTAGATCGTATCGTGTCTATATATAGCCTATATTACTCGTGGATAATGTAGCTTTCGAATGGTGAAAAAATTTTTAAAATCGGTCCAGTAGTTTATGAGCCTATTCATTACAATCAAACAAACAAACAAACAAAGTTTTCCTCTTTATAATATTAGTGTTTTTCAAGTAAACCTCGGTCACGGCAAGCTGCTTGATACGTCTCTTTGACAATACCGTTTACAGTTTTAAGGTATGCAAATGAGGTCGGACCGCGTACGTGGTGCAGTAGAATCCTAAGATAAAAATACTCTGATTGGGATGGATGTATTCCGTAGACTCTACCTAAAGCGGCATCTTTTTTTATCCGGTGAATGAATAATTTACTTTAAATTATCTGAGGAGTTAAGTTCTAAGTTTTTTAATTTCGCTATAACTTCAGAACCAGACGTCCAATTTTAATCATTCAAAGACCAAATATTATTCACATTAACTGTACTTAGTGATGAAATAATTTATTTTGATAAGGTAATCCTTATCCTATTAATATAGCATGAGTAAAATAAACGCGTTTAAATGTAGTCCAAAAAAAAATCAAGATTTTTCAATAAAAAAATGGTTATTGTGCCTCACTCGACATAGATAGGTATAGTGTGTTGCGGACTTTTTTGTAGATATTTAAAAGATCTACAATTACTTAGAACATTTTATGGTTCAATCTTTAATAGTTTAGGCAGGGTACGCAAAATAAGTAAATTTTTTGGTTGATTTTTTACACCTTGTGTCCGAAAAACCCTAATATCTTACGGAACCCTATTTTTGTTCATAATTAAATATAGCCTATATTACTCGTGGATAATGTAGACTTCGAATGGTGAAAGAATTTTTAAAATCGGTCAAGTAGTTTATGAGCCTATTCATTACAATCAAACAAACAAACAAACAAAGTTTTCCTCTTTATAAACAACAACAAAGTTTTCCTCTTTATAATATTAGTGTAGATACCAAAATTTTATACACATGCTCTAACCAATCAACAAAAAAATGTTTTCTAGAGTTTATCCGTTAGTTGCACAAAACACAGCCCCATAAAACCCTAATACACCACACTGGGTAAAAAACAACCCACAAATCTGAGTGTACAAAATAAATAGCACGCGGAAAATGAAATACAGTGATGACAGACGACGGGAGATAATACTTTTGTGAAGACATCAAAACATTCCAGTGACGAATTTTCCCCCCAAACTTTTCAATGTCCGAATTATTGTACCCCCGTCCCTTCGCAATCTACAATCGTGAAGCAATTTCATCACATCCAATTGGAATAATTTATCAAATTGCAATCGTGAGGTGCACACGCATCTGAGGAGCTCAGCTGCGCTCGATCACAGCTAGGTTATCTCTTATTCCCTTAAAACTTACACTTTTTATTTACATTGAAATATAAACTTTAACAAAACAGTCGAAAGACGTTTTTGCAGGTCACTCGCTCGGTCCCCCAACGTATGGGTCCTGAGGGAACAAATCGGAGGGAGACAGAGGGTGGAAGATTCCTAACCTATCTTAACACGGCTTTGGTTTCGCAGACGGTGTTTATGAGCAAGATTGATGATAAGCGAATTTAAATTTTGAATAATGGTTGCTTTATTTACGGTCTGGGAAATATCGTAAAATATGATACGTTTTACCGGTTATTTACCTTTGAGGAAGGGGTGTAAAAATATTCCACATTCTGGTAAAGTGAAAACTTCTAGCGGAAGCTTTTTAAAAGCAATGAGTTTAGACAGGCAGCTATTAGGTACTACCTATCTATTGGGCAATTTTTTTGAACCTACTACTTATAGGTACAAAAATTCTAATCAATAATTCTACAGAGTATACCTAGTTACCTTGACCAAGTCCTAGTGCTCTGAAATGCTTTAATTCAGAGATGTATCAATCCAAAGTTATAATCCTTAATCATTGTATATCTGAATCGCTAACTTGATGTAGTAAATGACAATGTCAAGTTCTATGACTGAACATATTTGTTTGCAATACATTGTTGGTTCGATTAATTTTGTTAGAAAATAACAATAAATTTATTTTTTTAACACAACAAATTTAAACTATTAATAATTGACAACTGGCTACTTAAAGCCTATATTTCAATGTTTTGCTCCTATTGCAGGTAACAACCTGTATGTATGAAAGTTCACACTGAATATCATTCTCAATAAACTTTTTTTTAGAAGATCTTCAATGGGCTTGTTCCCACTAAGAACAAATCACAATGTTGGTTGTTTCTAGTGACTAATTATGATATAGAGATAACAAAAAACTAATTAATTTATTGATTTAAGGATTACTAATATTTTCAATACATAAGTTTGTCCAAATCATACATGGTCACGTGATCCTAAACGCCTACCAGGGGATGTGACGTCACACTTTAGACGATGGCTGGCTTTTTCTGCTATCAGAGACAACTCTCCATAGTATTTTGATGTCAAAAATACTTTCGACATATAATTTTTCAAATCTTAAAAACAAATCATGTAAATGTTGAATATTTTTAAAAATAACAAAGTATTTGATCAATATATTTACTAATGTAAGGTTGTATCTAGTTTTTGAAAATTTGACAACTAGCCAATTGACAATAGTAGGTGGTACCTTTTTCGAAAAACGATACATAAAAATTAAATTTATAAGACCCCTGCCTCCGAAACCAGAGTAACAAAGATTCACGGCCCACGAGAGAGGAAAACCCCCAAGAACTAATAAAATTGCTTTCTGTTGGATAAAATTAAAAATAATCGCTGTTGCTAGAATTTTCCGCAAATATCGCTTGATTGATTATGAGTAAAAAAACGTTATTCCGCAGAGATACACCGCTGATTAAATTGCATACAGTTAAAATTATTAGTTACCAGTACCAAGAATTGCAGATGCTTTTTATCGCAACTGAATTAAGTTGGCATTTAAAAAAAAGGTTCGTGGTAGTCTAAGAGCTAATTTCTATAGCTGTAATGCATTTCTGTATTCTCAGCAGCGCTTTATGTACGGAATATTAGGGACATACTAATTATTTAAACGCATTTTTCAAACGAAAAATTTGTAGATCATTTTGTAGTTTATTTGTACAAAAAAATAAAAAACAATACAAATAATAATATTTGAAAAATTAGATAGAATGCATGTAGGTTTATAACATTTTGTTTTGCATCACAGAACCTCGACTTTTGTTGCAATGATTTCTTCATTAATACTAATCTACGCCTTGAAACCTTAGTACTGGAAATCACAAATATATCGTAATAATTTCAAGGCACACCTCGGTTACACTAATTGCATCACCTAATTGAAATTTGCAAATTAATATGCAAGTCTGTTGCATTCTTTGAAAGTCATCGCTAAGCGAAATGATGCGTGAGAATTACTACTTTTAAATCATTTTCAGGTAGCACATTAATTTAAAAATCAAATTCACTCTGTTTTTAATTTACTTTGTTTAGATTCACATATGAGAACATATGTATTGTTATCGATCATGGGATCGATGGTAAATAAAACTAGTATTCTTCCATACGTTGTATAATCAGCCACCACAAACAAAGGGTTTTACATAGGTAGCACACACGCGTCTTCAGTGTAAGGAGTCCCAGCGAGGTCTGTCTGCCACCCGAACGGCCCCGCCTGCGCCCGGCGCCTCTGCTGACACCGTGATTGCTAACACGGCCATACTGACCACAGCTTCGTCCTCGAAGCTCTAGGCTGCCTGAAAGAAAAGAGCCGTGAGGTAGGGTGTTACAGCCCTCTCACATCTGCCTGACGTCATTGTCAGAAATACCGTAGCCTGATTCCATCATGGCCACCAACCTGACTTTTATAGCCAGAAATATATCTGCCTGACTTCTTTAGCCAGAAGAAATATACCTGCCTGACTTTCCTAATCAGCTTTGCCTGACCGTTGCCAGACTTAAAACCACCTGACAACCCATGTCAGAATAACTACCACCTGACACACATAGTCAGCATTACATTAGTCTGATTGGGCACATATCGACCTGTCCCATCAGAATTATAACAACCTGACCTATCAGTCAGAATCATACATGATCGAAGGCACACTGTTCTATTCAATCAGAATAACAACAGCCTGATCTCAACAGTCAGAATCACAACAGCCTGATCAAACTAATCAGATATGCAACAGCCTGATCTAACCAATCAGAAACACAACCACCTGATACAACCAATCAAAAATACATCAACCTGATCTAACCAATCAGAAATACATCAACCTGATCTAACCAATCAGAAATACATCAACCTGATCTAACCAATCAGAAATACAACAACCTGATTCAACCAATCAGAAATACAAAAGCCTGATTTAACCAATCAGAAACAACAACCTGATCTAATCAATCAGAAATACAACCCGATTTAACTAATCAGAAATACAACAGCCTGATTTAACCAATCAGAAACAACAACCTAATCTAATCAATCAGAAATACAACAGCCTGATCTAAAAAATCAGAAATATAACAACCTGATTACACCAATCAGAAATACAGCCCGATTTAACTAATCAGAAATACAACAGCCTGATTTAACCAATCAGAAACAACAACCTGATCTAATCAATCAGAAATACAACAGCCTGATCTAATCAATCAGAAATATAACAACCTGATTACACCAATCAAAAATACAGCAGCCTGAATAATCAGAGTAATCAGCCTGATTTGAATAATCAGTATGACAGCCTGATTTATAAAATCAACATTACAATAACAGCCTGATTAATCAGAATTACCCCAGCCCGACTACGCAGGCCAATCAGAACAGCCAGTTGATTCCACTTACCACTCCATGAGTGCTGCCATTGAATTATCCAACATACTCCGGAATCAACCATAACAATAATAAATTAACTTGCCGGCATAACACCATGCTTTTGAATCGTCACCTAAAAGCACCTGCGCATTTGTTTACACAAAACTGTCAGCCGCTAGTCTCGCCTGCCTACGCGAGTTAGCACTCGTGCCATAGCACGTATAATATGGCACACTTACGGCCCTGCCGCCTGTTCATCACACACGTATGACCGCTAAAGGCCCTACCGCTTCTCTTTCTGAGATAGCATCTACCAATGTATAAGTATGACCAATCGGTCCTGCCTGCCGCTCCCCTTACTGAGGTAGCATCTGTGACTATGCACAACTGACCATATTAAGGTCCTTCCACTCTCCTTGAGCTAGCTTTCGTGTTCTTACACGTATGACAAAAAGATCTTGCACTCCTCTCACCAGTCTACGTGAGATAGCTTTTCATATGCACGCAACAGCATTGGTTTGTAGTTAAACTATAATTCATCTTGAATTCTGCCAGATATTATTCATTGCTTCATTTAAACTTTCCTGCTATGTTTGCGGGATTCAGCCTCAAATAGGTACAATCTGAAATCTGTCTTAAATTCATCAACAGCGATTCTCCTTATCAACTTCCGTTGAGTCGCTCGGCCTGTCTAATACGTCGACAGAGTTTATGCATTTCGCCTTCTACGAAATTCAAGTTATCGGCCACCGCTTCTCAAAGCAGTAAAACAGTAATGACTTTCTGCCAGTAATATTCTCTTCTCTCCACGATATTAAAATCGTTTTACATCCGCGAAAACACATTATCACACATCTAGTGTTTCATCCGTGAAAACTCATCTTCACACAATTAGTATTCCATCCGTTAAAACTACTTTTCACCCATCTAGTATTCTGCTAATATTACATGACCATCTTATTCACTCATGATCAACTTCCACATTACATTGTCAGGTATTCATTCAGCATTTCCACCGGTACTTTTCTAAACCTTGTTTATCATTTCTCAGCAAATAATCATTATGTTATTATTGTCCACCAGCATCCGTTTCTGCACTGTTTCATTGCACCTACATTCATAATTGCAATAGGTATTGTATAACCATGATCTTCCGTTTCATGTCAACTTTATTCAAAGCTTTTATATTCCATAAAACAATCATCACTGATACACCTAACAAAGTTACAGTATGTTTACACTGACCCATTGTTTATGTTAGTGGCCCCGGTCTCCATAGCCGTAATCATGTGACGCGCACCTTTAGGTTTCGTCTTACAAGCAAATCTTCCTTGACCGGCCTCATCGCACACATAACAACAAGGGCTCTTTATTTCGCCGCCCGAAAGGTATGTGACGAGTGAACTTGAAACTTATTTCAATGCCATCCAATGCTTTATAAAAGATAACGCATCGTCAAGTCGGGAATAACTGCGGGTTTTAGGTATTCATCTTCGTGATCGTGACATTTCATTGTCTTTTTGAATCACAGCCTTGCATATTGCATAATGATATTGAATCATTTTTTTAATTCCACCGTTTCACGAACCATGCCACCAGCAAGCCATTTTTATCCGTTGTTCACCAGACTTTACACCAAATTGTACTTCCGCTGATCTTCAACCGCATTCAGCAATCGCATCTTGCCCGTTGTTCTAAGTACTCTTGCAACACACAAATTATGTGCTTTCGCATGTCTGCCACTGTTACAGTATTATACATGTTCTTTTTCTCAGCATAGATTCATCTTTGAATTGTTTCATCTAGGATTCATTTTCCAGCCATCATCAACCAAAGGTCGTACTGTGTCCGCACCTTTATTTTCCAACCAGACCTCACTGCTTACAGCTTTCTCGCTCACTCCAAACATATACATCCGCAATGTAATCGCTTGGATCACCTCCCAACACAAAGCCCATCATTCCCACTAGTAGGATCAAAACCAGGATTGTGTATTTTCGTGGGGAAACTCAACGTTGCTGCCTCCGCCTTGAACTTTCATCGATTACTCCTCGCTGACGTAGATAATTTCATCCGCGACGTACAAAGCATATACGTATTCACCAAGTTAACCAGCTCCTCATCGTCGTCTTGACTTTCAGTCTCCACCAGACGTCACGTCTGTTATTCATTAATTCCGCCGACGCCGATTCGAGCACTTATGTTCCACCGCTTTGATGACCGCAACATTGTCACTATTTAGTCCACCGTCATACGAGTACAACTGCCACTTGAGTTCACTTTGGTAGTCACTTGATTTGAGTCCATTTTGGATATTATTATCCCACCGCTGTGTTATCGATCATGGGATCGATGGTAAATAAAACTAGTATTCTTCCATACGTTGTATAATCAGCCACCACAAACAAAGGGTTTTACATAGGTAGCACACACGCGTCTTCAGTGTAAGGAGTCCCAGCGAGGTCTGTCTGCCACCCGAACGGCCCCGCCTGCGCCCGGCGCCTCTGCTGACACCGCGATTGCTAACAGTATGTTTCTTATGTTTGTGCCTGTTGCCATCTTTCTGCATGCAAGATTTGTCTGGAAAATAATGATTTTAATATTAAGTCTACCTTTGTACATACACTAAACTCAATGTTTAAAATTTTCCTAACTTTGTTACTTTTTTCTACCCAGTTACGCCATACGCCAAATACGGCGGGGGACTAAGGTGTAACAAACGTGTCCTCTTTCCAAGCAGTACGTTTGTCAGTGCTGCCAAATGATAGTAAGTGTTCATGACGTAATTAACGCTCGCAATACCCAACGTTAGCTAATACCCCTCAGAGCCCCGAATCCCCTTAGAGTGAACAAACCCGGATTGTCTCTTGCCGGTCACGCCGCGGCCGCGTCGCGTGCACGCGTCACGTGTCGACGTGAAACGTGATAAACAAAACACGACGCAATTTAACTTGTTAAGGTACACAATTAGAATATCTAACAAGAGAAGTTGTTGATTTTTTGTGTAACAATTACAGATAGGAATATTAATTGTTATTAATAGTATAAGTATAGGCATACCCTTTTTGATTTACTTTCTTGATTTTTGTACTCTCAATTTCATAGAGCCTTTTTTTGTTCCTCAACAGAGTACTTGGATGACTTTAATATTTGGACTTTTGGTGTAGATATTCAGTTGCATTTACAGAACCCAATCACTCATTATTTCGTGTATATTTTGATACATTTTTGACGTCCATTAGATCTAAAATACATCATATACTACCTAGCCTTTTACCTACTAGTTATTAATAAGATAAAAAATACGTACATTATGTTAGTAATCTGTTAGTCTGTAAGTTAGTAATCTAACACGAAAATCGTTTACGACACAGGAAAGCAAATATTCCAAACTAGCTGTGCCCGCGACTTCGTCCGCGTGGAATAGTACTTTGAGTAGAATTTTTGAATATGGCTAATGATTTTACAAATAAAATACTTTAGTATTAGTATGAGTACGCAAGATATAAAGTATTAATAAAAGTTTATTAAAGTACATTTTTAGGGTTCCGTAGCCGAATGGCAAAAACGGAACCGAATTGAATGAGATCGAACCCGTAGTTTTTGAGATATTACACATTTTCATCAACCGCAAATATAACTTTGTCTTTCATACAAACACTATGAAAAACAAAGTTTGCTGGCAAAAATATTGTGATATTTTCTTTAGGTGAAATGTAAGTGGACCCCGAATTCAGTTAAGAGTGGTACGGAACCCTCAGTGCGCGGGTCCGACTCGCACTTAGCCGGTTTTTTATAAACTACCTTTTTTACCAGACAACCTTTTATCCTCCTTTTCAAGCCCTTACATTAAAAATTAGATTAGAGATGATTAGAATTAGCTCTAGACTATGTGTGTGCCAAGTTTTATTTAAATCGGTTAAGTAGTTTTGGCGTGAAAGCACGACAGACAGACAGTTACTTTAAAATCTATTATATAAAAATGAAATGCAAAGTGTGTTGGTAAGCGCATAACCTTAACAACGCCTGGACCAATTTGGCTAATTTTTTATTGTCAGGAGAAGGTTCTTATGAAAGAAATATTCAAGTAACTGCTTACTTTCTTAGCGGGGCGGGGGGTGAAACAAAGTTCGCTGGGTCTGCTAGTTTATAATGATAATAAAATCTAAAGTAAGGATTAATCTGCATAATTAATCAAACGTCATAGAAAAAGATTCATCGTTTAATCTTCTTGTTCCACTGTAGCAGCCTTGGCACGGGGAATGCAACAATATGATACTGGAAGAACCTTCCTTACATGTTGACGCTCAGCAGCCAGGTTTCAGTTATCATAGATGCCCCTCGCTCTCTGAAACAAAATTTTGGTTGTGGTACCTATGTATTGGTGGCATTTCTAAAGACTGTGTGGCTAAGATTATGATCTGGATAAGAAATATTGTTTATTATTTGCCTCAATTTCTGAATATGAACTGCATGACAGGAGATTTTCTAAATTCAACTGGAAGAAACTTCGTTCCTCCTCCTCTCCTCTTCCTCTTAAAGAAGATCTTAACTTCTTCATTTCAGTATATTTATCAATTATTCATTAATTATTCTGCAATCCTACCAGTTGAATTTTTGGATGAACAGAGTTCAGGTGATTAGGAAAAGCAGTAACACTACTGGCGGGTAAAATTTTAAAAGTGTCATCTACATACCGTTTATCAAACTTTGGTGTTACAGGTGATGGACTCAGGGCCCTTGCTATCAGCAACGTGATACTGGAGACTGGAGAGGCCATTGCGCCACCATCAATGTCTATATAATATCACTATTGCACTTAGGCAATCTTCCATGCTTTCAATTCCAATAACTCAATTATTGGAATGCTTTGTTTGTTTTAGTATATTGACTTGACATTTGACAATGACTTTTTAGACATACTTTTTTTTAAATATAAGCTGTTTCGCAATGGTCCGATTGGTTTGTTTCTATGAGTGCGTACGGCGACGACCGCCATGCCCTCGTAGTCGTTGTAGTCGCGGCGAAAACGTTATTATTGCTGACGGCTCACACGACAACCGCGGCGACCCATGTCAATAGATGGGTCGTGATGTGCGCTTTTTAAATTTATTGTTTTTATTAATTTCTGTAGCTTTACCGCCTTTTTAATAACTTTCTAGAATAGTAGAACGAAAATGAACGCTCCCAAATGGACATAAGGCTGTTCCACTTGACATAAAGAACACAACGTACACGCAGTTCGCGGACCCAGTGGAATAGGAAAAGGGGCGCTCGTAGGGGCTGACGCGGTTATCAAGTGGTACGCACCCTATGGTAGATGAAGTGACACTTGGTGCGTTTTGTTCTACTGAGGTTTTTTTATTTTACCTATAGTTCGATTTTTTTACCATCGCAGGAAACTCTTTTATTTACAGGTATTGTAAGTATCCTAAATGTTGGCCGATGGCTTAAGCTACCACTGTTCAAAATTTCATTTGAATTGGTTCAGTCGCTTCGGAGTTTATCGCGAGCAAACAGACAGACAAACAGAGAAATAAGAAATTTGAAAAAAATCTAGATTAGTCCCATTGCACTTCTTACATCCCCCTGACTCGGTTTTAAGCATTTTCTTTTACTGTACAGAAATTCGACCTCTACAATTTTATTATATGTATAGATAATTTTACGTATCAGCTTTACGTCAAACCGTTTGTTACAACCCGATTTTTATTTTTTCCGAATGGCCACACTCGATAAGAGAATTGCCTCTTACAGATTTATAGAGGTATCATTCAAATAACTATTAAACTTGAGCTTTCATGCCTTCACAAAATTGCTTATACAGGTGAATTCGATTGCCGAGATTTATAGTTATTATTCAGGTAAAAGGCAGACTATTATGTATGGTGTAACCCTTAACATGTACTAAACTACTATTGACCTAACTCTCGTAGCAATCGTAGCGTGAGATCTTCGTAGCTTATTATCAGAGCGCTGCGTAGCGTTAGCTATCAATAAATACTACCGTTCCAATTAATATTTTTTTAACTCTCATGATTCAAACTATCTTTGCAGCTCGTGGCTTAGACTTAACTCATTATGTAATCCTCGAACCTTATGATCATACCGCAATTTTCACAAAACCCTGACATCCCAATCGCGCAGTCGAAAACAAACTAACAACACGAAAACGGTTCAGCACTGACGTAACACCATTCTTCACCCCACATAACGAAATGTCAGCGGCAGGGAACCTTTATCATTGTCAATAAACTGCTGTATAAATCAAACAAACGTTCACGTATTGCCCGGTTCAGCTTATTTCGATTTTCCCGAAATAGTTTATACTTTTCATATTTCCAGCCTGTAATTGGCAGTTTTTGGAATATTTAAATAGAGGTGGTGCGATTGTAAAACGTTTGCAATTTTTTTATTGGCGTACATAACAAAACTTTAAAATAAGAATTTAATATTATTAAATTATACTTAAATGCTAAATGTTTCTCTAGCCCGTAGACACGCAGAGTACTTATGGGTAAATTTTCGAACCGTCCTTTTTTTCGTCATTACGGTGGCAAATTTTATTTTTCACTGTTCGTCGAAACTAAATGCGTAAGAATAAAGATTTAGATGCTATGAATCTAATAATTTATAAGGCACTCTTTGAAACTAAATACTTTCGGAGATATAAATAAATTTTGAATTCGCGCCACCTAAATGATGATAAGAGCCACCGAAATTACCCTAACCATTAATCAACTAGGCAAAATTTCTAAAATATTCAAATAAAAATGCGTTAGTGTAATTTAATATTTTCTTTATACTAATCAACGTTTTAATTAGGAACTTTGTCGAAACAGTTACATATTTTTTTTATTTCAAGTACTATAATGTTGAAAGTTTGAGCTAGGCTTTTTCTTCTTCTTCTTCCTAGCAACTGTCCCGTCTGGTGACGGGGTCTACTTTCCGACTATTCTTCCTCCACTTTGCCTTATCCTGGACGTCGTTCTCCGGTAAGTCACAGCTTTCTAGGTCTTTCTTAACAACACTCAACCATCGCAGTTTAGGTCTTCCTCTTCACCTTTGACCCGGTAGGTTTTGGTTTAGTGCTACTTTACCGATGTAGTCAGATGGTCTCCTTTTCACGTGTCCAAACCATTGCAGCCGGTTTTCTTGTAGTTTATCGGCGACGTCGCGCACGCCTAGGCTTCCACGCACGTACTCATTGCGGATCTTGTCAAGCCTCGTCACTCCGACATCCATCGCAGCATCTTCATCTCAACAACTTGGATGGTCTGCATGTGTTTTTTTGTGACCGCCTAGGTCTCGCTATCAATGTAAGCAGTGGTCTTATGACTGACATGTACACCAGTATTTTTTACTTTATGGGCATTCTACTGTCACATGTTATGCCCGTAACTTCGCGCCACTTGAGCCAGGCGGCTGCTATGCGATGCTGTAGGTTATTCTTCATATTACCAGACTCGTTCATCGCGCTGCCGAGGTACTTGTACTCCTGACACAGTTTAATCACCTGTCCATCTATTACTATCCGAACAGGGTCAAGAGGGTAAACAGGGAAAGTTTGAGCTAGGCTTCATGTTTTTGAATTATAGTAAATGATAATTGAGCATCTACTAGTAATAATAATTGATTATCTATCATTACGTGTTTAAAATAAATATTGTATTGATTGTTAGGGTATTTATCGTTACAGTGGCTTATTCGTCATTCCGGTGGCCCAATACACCAATAACTAAATAATTCATTGCGTAGATATTAACAAGTCGTTATATTGAACCAATAATCTATAACATACATACTTGAAGTTACAATACAACACTCTGTTCGTTGTCAAAAACATGCCACCGAAGTTATCACACACGGTGACCAAAACACATTTCTCAAAAAACGTACCTCGGAAACTAGTTGAAACTTGCGTATTCGCCGTCCTTTCCAGACTCAAGTTAGGGCACGACTAACGCCCAGGATGGTCCGAAACATTAATGGGTCGTATCATTGCTTGGAAAATGGAAACAATTACTCAACTGCAAGCATTGCAAGATCAGTTTTACGCGGGACACAGACATATTGGCGTCTCATTATTTTAATATAATAGTTAGTGAAGTTTTTATGCTTTTAGTTATGAAATGGAATAAACATCTTTCAAATAAGATAGTTTGATGAAAGATACGTCAAAATTTCGAGGAATTGTGAGTGGTTTTGTGCGCGTAATTTAAAATGGGACAAGCCTCCCAGGGGTAGGCCGCTTATACAAATCGGATGTTCAACGTGTTATTTCTTGTAAGTTTTGTGTTAATTCTTATCTACTCTTTTATGCACGTTTAAGTTACGAGCTATATTTATAAGAAAGCGTGTTTTGAGTCTGTTTTGAATGATAGTTTTTTTATTAAGGTCACCGGACGCTCAAAAAAGTACGCTTGAAAATTTACCCTTATAGATAGCAAATAATATAGCGTAATAATGTTCTGTAGTAGACATCAAACTGATCCCCATATGGGGATAGTAAAACGCGACGGAGCTTGACAGAGAACCCAATAATTACGATATTGAATGGAACGAAAGTAGTTGTTATATTTCATTACAAAATATCACAATAAAAAGTCATTGACGATTCGCCACATCTCCTAAGTCAGGTTCTTCAAGCTTCGGAAAGTCCAAGACACTTGAGTGCATTGAGTTCATCTTAGACTCGTCTTCTTTGTACGAACGCTCGCCGGTAATGCAAATCAACTGAGCTCCGATTGCCTTCTACAGACATTCAACGAGTTTAATAAAGCTCCGCAGACTAAAATGAAAAATTCAATTAGATATTTTTACGTTTCTACTTATTTTGTCCTTGGTTATGTAGACGAAGGATTCTGAATGCTTAATAAAATAGTGATGTAATATTTTAGGTGATATCACTATCGATAGGTAATCTATAATGACACCAACATTATTGTCTAATTTTATAATTTCTCTTCAACTTTCCCAAAAAAAACTGTCATGTTGCTTGAATGTTATTACGATAGATGTTAAAAAGTCATGTCATCTTTCTCTCATATCAAAGCATGTTAAACAAACAGGACATTGATCAACCAAAATCATCACTGGCACTTATATCAACTTGCTTTGTTCCGGTACAACACTTTTCACTTATTTACTTTTCACTTTAAGTTAGATATTATACTTTATTTTCTTATATGACTCAATCAATGTGGTACTTATCATACGATGTTTTGTTGCTCCATTGCAAGTGTAAATGAACACAAGTTAATAAGTGAAAAATTCTGTAAACCTCGCAGTTTTGCAGTCAGTTTGTTTGCGTTTCTGTTGCCACAATTTAAAATATTTTAATATGCTGCAAAGCTTTCAAATGTTTACAGAAAACACGTAGCATCCGCTCGGTTCGCTCGCTTCGCTCAGCTCAAATATAGTGAACGTGAAATTTTCGTAATCGCGACTCCGGAACGCGCAGGTGTTTCCAACTAACAATCAACGTTATCTAAGTTAATATTAATGCCCTCGTAGTGCTCATTTTCACGGGAAAAACCACCTAAAGTTACCGTATTAAGGGCGTTCAAGTTAAGACAGACTACGTGACGGAGGCAAAGGGTCGTAAATAACAAAGACGTGTTTATGACGTTAATTGAACATGATATGAGACTTTCAAAGTCGATTCGACGAACCTTGACGTAAGTAATTATTAATATTAAATGCTAACATGTGGTAATGTCGAGTTTTTCTCATATCTCGTGTGTTCTTACTTTGAGAGAAAAAATGAGTTAAAGAAAATTTAAAAAATTAAGGAATTCAAAACTTGGCATGTTTAAAATATAGAAAATATCTGATTCTAGAATTCTAGTCCTGTCACAACATTAATATTTGTGTAGGTAGCTAAAATAGACCTCTATTAGGTAGGTGGTACTAAGCTTGTAATTCACTTGAACAAAAATAACTCATTTACGCTGACGATCGAACTTTAAAATAGATTTAACTAATGAGGCAGGGTTGATAGAGTTTATAAATGGTCGCCATTCAGTCAGGTATTCAATCTCGAGTACCTAAATTAAAATATCTTGGGCTAAGACTTACCTTGAGCCGACGAAGACAAGGCAATGATAAGTTGTATTTATACGAGTATTATACAAGCAATGAAATATTCAGCAGTAAAAAACATCGTTCCAATGTTATTTAAGGCTGCTGTCACCTACCTTCTAACAAAGTTCAAGTGTAGTTTTCTTCCCAAAAATGACTAAACTGACTACCTTTTTTGAATGAATTGTGTAGAAATGAACTATCTCCATAAGATGTCGACTCTGAATTTTTGATTCAATCTTTAAAATGCCCGTAACTTGCAATCATAGAAGCCAAATTGACGGTTTTTCTGGTGCACTTTTCCAGATCATTTGTTGACATCAGCTATCGAAATAACATAAAAATGAAAGGAAATACGTTCCTCTACAAGCTTTCGACTCTGTTTTTTTTATTTATTGCTCTAGCTATTCCAAATGAAGACAAAATTGAAACCATGTTTTGGCATAAAATACGCACCTAAAGACAGGCGATTATCTCTGAGATACATTGCACTTATTGTGTGTTATTTGATAAAACAATGTTATAGAGGTTCCTATCTTTGACTTAGCATCTAAATTCTTGATTTTATCTTGTGCAATATATTCAAAATATCTTACGATAGTAACCTATAAATTTGAGATTTGGAGTTGTCACGAACATTCATCTTCGATCGACATTTGACAGACAGCGCCGAGCGCTCGGAGGGGAAGGGTGTGTCGCTCGTTGTCTTCGCTGCCAGTGTTTTATTTCGTGTATAATACTCATTCCAAATTTGAAAATATCACGCTTTGCACAATTTTTATACGGCGACCAATTCGCTTTGAGGCTTTATGCAACAGGCATAAAGCCATATAGTGCATTTGGATCGTCGATGGTCTCTAATTATAACAAAAAAGTATTCGTTCTTTTGTATCGACTTGTAGTTGTATTTAAATGATTAATCAATGTTATGTAAACTTGCATAGAAAGGAATCCTTATAACGTATATTATATAAACGATTTGTATGTATGGCGACTATTTCAAGAGGTTCTTAGTTATAACGAAGATCTTTTATCATATACAATTTGTATTTTCGAAACTTGATCAAACAAAATGTGCAGACACTAGGACCAAAATTATCGACAAAAATAATAATAATAAAAAATTGACTACAAATTAAAATTGTGGTATATGATGAGCAAATTGTTTCTATCACCAAACAGTTAAATGACAATTTTAGACAAATACTGAATTAATAAGGCCAAGAATAGGCAATAGTACCAATTCTATTGTATATGTATGGAGTTGCAAATAATAACCTTATTTATATAAAATAAAGTAGTATCAGTAACACTACTTTATAGTTCAACAACGGTAGACCGATTTTCATGATATTTACTTTGTTGAATTAGTATTTACCTCTTACCCCTTAAGTTATTATAAAACAGGGCTGGGGCACGCCGAGGCTGAATATGAAGCGAAGTTTTCTGTGGTTGAATTTTTTTTTAACTAAAAAGTGCCATCGCATGGGCTCTCTCAAGCTTCATCTTAAGCGACATCTATCTGGGCATAGACTCCAAAAAGAAATGGTTTGCCTAAAATGGAGTCCTTTTAAGAGTTATTTCAGACTTTTTAATGTATTTTGTTTTTGAAGTCGGTTTTATTGAAATAGTATGGCGGTGAAGTGACCATTCACCCAACAAAATTAAAGACCAATAAGGGCTTTTGTTTTAAGTATTTGACTTTGAGTAGTAAACATGGTGTGTTTATAAACTTACATCATTCGTGCTTTGGATTTTGAATAAGAATTAACGGACGACAAAAAGTAAAAGGCCAGTTTTTCGTTATATGGACCGTATAGAGGCGTTATTTAGTTCCATAACCTTTGATACACACTTGTACGTACGTACCATTGGCAATTGGCGTCAATTCCATACTGCGTGGGACTTGTTCATGGCATTAATTCCATACGCTAGTAACAGTGTATCAATGGTTTAAACCTAAGTAAATAGGGCAATATTTTGCTTTTTTAACATTACTTTTTTTTCTACCACAATCTACAACCACAACCTAACTATGAACTTGTATAGTAAAACGCTTGTTTTAATAGAAGCGTTTCATGTGATGTTTATGTAGTTAATATGAACTTGTATTTAAATTGTACGCAAATGCCATGAAGTTCCATGGTTCTATTCAAGTTCACATTCATATAATGTTTCATTATTGGAAATGTATATGGACAATATGATATAAAACCGCTGTAAACCAAATAATTAAATAAAAATTATCTTATTTATCATCTGTCATACATGAAATACTTGAAATCTTGATCGAAATCTTCTTGACTACATTTTCTGAATGACAGCTATAATAACTTGTGACATATTTCATATATCAAAATAAAAATCATATCAAAGAACAGCGTTACACTAAAAAGCATTTATGTGTAAATAAATCCTCATAGCATCCAGCTGGTATGACACGTGGTAGATCAAGCGCAGAACCAACGGCATCATCCACCAATAACCCTTAGTCCCCGTTTCTCGTGGAATTACATTCGTAAACAATACCTATTCTCAGAGTCACGATTTGGGTGAAGACATAAAGAGGCAGATAACCAGTACCGACCTGTACCGACTGACTAGTGATGTGCCAAGTCATCTTCTTTTAATCTTGAAATATTTTGGAAATTCGTTACAAAAATCCAAATAAGGACCGACTGACACTAGAATATTGTTTTAAAACAAGATTAAAACCAAGACTTGAGTCGGAAGAGTCTCTACAAAGCATTTTAATTCCATGAAATAGCCAACACGCCACATCACTGGTTAGTCGGTGCAGGTCGGTACGTGTTACCCGCCTCTTTATGTCTTCACTCTTTAGATGCATTTCGTTTTTTCTATGCTGTAAGTTTTTCACGTTATTATAACTGTACGTTTGTGTTTAAATCTGTGAATTTAGTTATATAATTATCAAAAGGAAAATGTTCGCGAACGGAATTGACGCGAGCCCTGATTCCGAACTGTATTCACTGTATTCGTGATAGGTATTTTAAATACAAAAAAACTGGTAATAACATTAATTTATCACATCGTCTGTTACATGACATCATTTTCTGTTTTCATCATACGCATAGCCTACTACCTAGAGATAAAGTATCAAAATTGTTTAATTACAGTATACATTTTTTTGTGTTTCGGACATATAAAATCGCACACACACATTGATAAATTCGGTAAAATCTGAGAATCTCCAGACTGTCATACCGCTCTTAAATTAAATATTGCTCAGGGCCTGTTTTACAAAACTAACCAACGTCAAATTCAAATATGGAACGTCATTTTGTATGAAGTACTAGTGGACAGATAACGTTAATAGAAACTTGTTTAGACGTTGTGAAACATGCTGTCAATATACGAAATTCCATAACTTTTAATATCTTACTAAAACTATTGATAAAATGAACCGCGTTAAAAATCGCAGATCGTATCTTAGAAAATCTAAATCTAAATAGTTCTACTGGTTTCTTCCTGACTAACAATGACCATCACGCTGACACCTACAAATCACTTAAGAGTCGTAAGCCGGGGCACAGTGGCCAACGATGGAACCCTCAAATTAAGTTAATTGCAATTGTAATTGGGAGTCGCAGAGGACCGCAATAAAAGGAAAATATTTTCGCTCAACGGTGGCCGGTGGTCGGCGGTCTACCCTTAAATTGTTTAAGGCCTTTGTGAGGAACGATGTTCATTAGAGTTATGCTATGTTTGGGGTTGATTCTGATGATGGAGACCATCAAACGGTATTACACGAGCTCAGTTTAAAAGCGGTTTCGCGCAGAATAAACCTTTGTGTAACGTGTGTTGTTTTAACATCGTGTACGTTTTGTTTTAGATTTCAGGAAGTAAGTTATCCAGAGGTTCCGAGAACTTGAAACAATGTTGCTTTGTTTTTAAATTGATAAAAATATGTTTTACATTGTAAAAGATAATGTTTGCAATACTCACTTACTGGGTGTAGAAATTTTCCTAGTACCTCTTGAATTTAAAGAGAATCTACAGAATCGCTTCTATGTATAATGATAGCTTTGATTTATTATGCGCTACAGAAAGCATTCCAAATATAACAAAACCATTAAACTGTTTTTCCTGGTACACACACAAAGCTTTACAGCATACGCAGAATAATTCAAATTGAAACTTTTGTTACCATTTCTCGATAAATACTTAGCATTAAAATAGTGTTTAGAAATATCGTGAAACTGGAAAATGAAGGTAGGTGAAACGTTTACAGCGAGCAAAAGAACCGCGAAATGTACAGTTGTGAACAAAAGTGGATATAGGTGCAAATCCATAAAAAAGTAAAACGGACAGATTAGTCTCGGTGCAGGTGGCCATTGAAATTGAATCTACGTGTACAGAGGAGGAAAGAGACGATTAACAGCTGAAGGAATTATCCAATTAACTGTTCATCCAACTTCATTAATTGTATATAGACTGTTGGTGAATTCTACCTTGAATTTCTTGTCTACTTACGAGATTTAGCCAGTAATGAGAAGTATAGATAAAAATGAAACGGTAAATATTTTTACCATTATATCTCAAGTGACGTATATACAGTCGCCAGCACATAAGGTTACCCACTTTTGTTGCAAACTAGCCCTTATATTTCAACTGCATTAGATACTGCAGTGCTTACCTTGACGTGCTGTTGTCCGTTCTTAAGAAAATTATGTCATCATCATCAATCTCCTCTCTATTTCGCGGATTCGCTTCTTACGTTGCCTCCGCCCGGGATAGTCTCTACTTAAGAAAATTATGTATTGTTTTTTAATAGTATAACGCCAACCAACCAACATAACATAGCTGGATAATGTGTGATAGTTGCATTCTTCTCTGTATCGTTCAGCCGCATGCGAATGTGTTGGTGTACTAACGGCGTAATTTATCTGAAACAGTGCTCAAAATAAAGATACTAATGTAATTGTATATATGGAATGGTACTATTGCTCTGTGAATGGTACTATTCTATAACACTACACCCTAACGAGTCTTAAGGTAAAAATATAATTTCCAACGGTCTATTAATATTTAATTAAGAAACAAGGAAACGTAACGATCCCAAAAGCAATTGTAATGATAATATTTAACATGCCATAACAGACCCGGCGATATAATCTAACTCCAAAGTACACAATCTAATTCCAATTTTGCTTTTTTAAAAGGAACAACAGGTCTTACTCAATTAGTATAATCTAATTAGGCTGGAGCGGCGTGGACTGTTTGAAATAAAAGAAAAATATTATCATTCTCCTGAGGGCCTCTACAAGATTGTCAGTGAGTGTTAATAGGCTATTCTCGGCCATTTTCACAGTTTATTCAAAGGGTTGGACAGTTTTATTCGCTTCGTTAACGGAACTGGGTGGCGGCTGTGTTTATTTTATTTTTTATTTCATTACGAACGGTACCGTTTATAATAGAAAAGTAGATTAAATATTCAGCACGTGGTGAGCGCGGAAGGAAAATGCAAAGCTGATTTTTAGATGTCCCGGAAATATAAACCAAAGGACTAAAGTGACAAATAGGTTTTAAACCGCGTTGTTTAACACAACGTTGTTGTAACACAAACGTTGTTTCATAGTAAGGTGTCGTGTATTCCGTGCTTATTTGAAAAAAATATTATAGGAAAGTGATATGATACAAAAACATAAAAGAATAGAAGTGCTACTGTATAATAAAAATAAGATTTTAACAACGAAAAATGTAAATAAACTGTTTCTGGACGCTCAAGTCGGGTTTGACTTCGGTAACTACCCCCTTCTTTTTTTTCTTTGAGTTGACTGGTAACAATCATAATATTTTCGCCCAGTGTTGCGCAAAGTTGATTGCGTTGGCGTTTGCCTGCTGCTACCCGCTTACAAGCCGCTGGTTTACAACTATAAAGATGCATATAATTGTTCACATTAACAGCAAAAATATGAAAAGTAGTATTATTTAGGTGTGCTACCATAGTCTGATTGTAACAAAATAATCGAGAAAACAATATTCAGCTTACAATTTTGTGACATACCTAGCACAATAAAGCTGCAGTGTAAAAAATCTTCAGGAAAATAAATGTCGCAGTATCGAGTTGTCGGTGTATACACATCGAGGTAACAATTTTCGAAAAAATTTACTCTAGACACACGTAGGGAACCCAAATCTTCAATGTCCTCAACTTTCAGACTATGTTGCCTCAGGCTCGGTAACACTATCTCGGTATTACTGTAAATTGATAAATACTTGTTGGACAAGAATCAAATAGCTGCCAAAGTCTAGTTATAACTTTATTGACGGCCTTAGGGTTGCAAAAATAAGGTGCACCCAAGTCTCATAAGAGCTTATCTATGTTGCTATTAGTGAGGCATGCTACGGGTACTTAGTAAATTACCGTCCTGAAAAGATTCTTACCTCACTTTCAAGAGTACCCAAGTAGTACCCTCCTACGGGTAAACTAGGATCGCAGCAGGTAATTAATCCTACACGAAGTTATGGCATCTCGGAGACGTTCCCAATAAGGGCAGGGACAAGCGTTTTACGACACCATAAATTAGGAAAATGGGATTTTCCCGGATACCGTGCACGTTATCAGTCATCCCACGAGCACACCTCTACATATTGCACATACGTTCTATATATTCAGATTGTCGAAAAGCGATAAAGTGTTTGGAAATGGAGCTATGTTGTTGCTGTAACGATCGCTAATCTGTGTAAAAAAAGGCTTTGTGGTTTTTCAATGTGTAACGAAAGCTAAGTTCTTGTTATGTAAGACTTATATGTATATAAATTTTAAACGCTTTTAAGGGCACTGGCTTGCCACTGGCCCAGATTTTAGCCATAAAGCTAGGGTATACGAGTTAGAAAGTATAAAGTAGAGTAAATTGAAATAAATGCTGAAGCATATTACGACAATGTAAACTTTTACATATTACAAATAATCGAATTCATATCAGACAAAAAAATAAAGAACAGAGAATGCTTAACAAATGAAGAACATCGCTTTAGAGTGTTCAATCAAGTAACTTATAAAACTAATTAAATCGTTAAGTCAAGTGGCAAGTTACATTCGCAAAGTCCCGCATTTGCGACCGAAACGCGAAGATTGACGAAATCCCAGTCACAGACCTATATATTAAGTAGATAACGCAATCCAAACGACTGTACGAAAATCACACGTGCAAATGGGCACCGCAGTCTTAAAAGCGATAAGTAGTGACATTTAATCCTAGTAAATTGAACGACAATTTTGACTCAAGAATTATTAAAAACTAAAGATTAAATTCTTTAATGCGGTGATTTTGAAGCTTGCTACCTAAATAAAACGCCGTTTAAAGAATGAAGCAGATCTAACCACTCCTGAAGGGATCAGCACCGTATCAACTCGAGGCGTTCAGTATTCTTTGTATAACACTCCATACTGCAACGCATACTTATCAAATTCGTAGCGGAACCACATCGGATCAGGATCAACGCGGGACCCACTCTTGAACAGCGGCGCATGCGTTATCACGCGCTTAAGGTTAGTCGTCCGATGTTCGTCGAATATCCGTCCACCCTGCCAAATGCTGTCATTCATAAGAACTGCCATAAGTTATAGCAAACGCGATCCGTAGGCGAGGCGTCTACTATCCGTAGCCGATCCGATGCCGCGGGCGTGATCCCTTTACATAACGTGCTTCCGTATGGTTGATGACTGTGTCGCAGCCGTAGTACATCCTCCTTCACCAATGGACCATCGAGATGGGATTGAGATGTCTTACTGACATTCTTCGAGAACTTTTGTCTTCCTATTGACTTTTCTTGTATTTTATACGCAATAAATTAATTATTTACCAAAGTCAGTTCATTTAATACGCCGGAAAATGAACGCGATATGCAGCGTAAACATGGCGCTTCGAGCCGGATACCAAGACCAGAGACCTAAATACGAAATACGCAAGAAAATACCAACAGACGAGATACGAATTGGAGATAGACGCAAAGGCTTGGAACCAAGGTCTGGAAGGAATCTGGTATACCCGAAGTATCGCAATCGGAACGGCCAACCATCCTACTTTCCTAGCCCATCTTCAAAACTTTGTCCGTTGATATTTGTGCTTTTACTATTTCAGTTCCTTGGTGCGTGTGAATGTGAATTATCCATTGTTCGCTTCATCGGTATATAAGGAGCAGTCTAAGGTATCACATATTTCTACGCTTTAACGTGAGTACCATTCCACTTATTACCAAAATGAGCGCACCGGAGAATAGTAACGTAGCTTCAATTTCTCGCGATAAGTCAAACATTGACGGCGACGTAGTACTTATTAGAGATCTGATTAAAAAACGAGGCATTATAAAAGCTCGACTTACTCGTTTTACAAAACATGTCATATCTTTTGATGAGGTAGATATTTTGCCTAGTCAGAATCTAATGGATTTAAAACTGCGTTTGCAAGGTGCTACTAGCATGTTTAATGAGTTTAATTGTATTCAAACGAAACTGGAGGAAGCAGTATCAGATAATGATCTAGATGAGCAGCTGAATCAAAGGGAATTATTCGAAGATTCCTATTACACTGTGTTAGCCAAAGCTGAATGTATGATCGCCAAAAGTGAGTCATCCAATAGCGCAAACGTAGGTAAAGGTAATGCTTGCAATAATGGTTTGAAATCAGTAAAGTTACCTACCAATACTATGCCCAGCTTTGACGGTTCGAGCATTGGCTAGAGTTCAGGGATACATTTCTGTCACTTGTACACAATTCTACAGAGATAAGTAACATCCAAAAGCTTCACTACCTAAAATCTTCGCTAAAGGGAAGTGCTGAGCTTGTTATAGATTCATTGGAGTTTTCAAGTGACAACTATCAAATTGCCTGGGAACTGCTTCTCAATCGATACAATAATAGCAGGCTTTTAGTGCACAATCACGTCAAGTCATTGTTCAATCTTCAAGCATTGGGCAAGGAGTCACCAATTCTGATTAGAAAGTTAATTGACACTGTGTTAAAAAACATACGCGCTCTTAAGGTCCTCGGGGAGCCTACCGACTCGTGGGATACTCTTATTATTTTCATCATGGTGTCAAAACTGGACGCGACCACGGAACGCGAGTGGGAAGAATATAAAGGAACTCTATTGACCGGCACTGATGACTCCAAGCTTAGTTTGAAGATAGAACATCTCATTAAATTCCTAAAAGACAGAGCTGATATGTTGGAAACGTTGTCTGTGTCACACAGTAAGCAAATTTATCAAAAACAAAGCACTATAAATAATTCTAAAGTGCACTGCAACGTATCAACAGATCAGTCTCAAAAACGTACTAAATATAAATCTAGTGACTCGAAAAAGTTGTGTCTAATGTGTAACGAACCACATCCGCTTTATTCTTGTCAACAATTTATAGATACTGACGTTAAACTAAGGTTTGAGTTCGCAAAGGCAAATGACCTATGCTTAAACTGTTTACGCCAGGGACACACGGTTGAAACTTGTAAGTTCGGACCTTGCAGGTTATGTAGCCGTAAGCATAATACGCTAATTCATAGTGACGATATAAACGCGCAATCGTCCACTCCGATGTCACTGCACGGAAATGGGGAGCCGCAGCTAGCTACCCCCTCGGCGTCCGTCGCAGCCTCATCATCACACTCGGCTATTCTTCACACGCCTGACTCAATTCAAGCAAACAAGGTACACGTAGATAACTTACGATGCGATCTTAGTAGTGTGCAACAGCCTGTTTTGCTGTCAACCGCGTTAATTGAAATAGCAGATACGCATAAAAACTATCACGTAGCGCGTGCGCTACTCGATAATGGTAGCCAGCGCAGTTTTATAACGAAAAAACTATGCGATTCGTTAAAACTACCACTCATACAGTCCACTCAAGAAATACATGGCGTCGGAAACTCAATTACACACACTACGCAACTGTGTAACATTGAGATCAAATCACGCAATGACGCTTACATTACAACGCTTCAATGTTTTGTTCTACCAAACATAACTTCAGCGGTGCCTTCGTTATCTTCACAATGCGCGCAGATCAGTATTCCTGATGGGATAACGTTAGCAGATCCTTTATTTTATGAATCTCATGAAATAGACATTTTAATTGGCGCAGACAAGTTCTGGGATTTATTAAAGTCTAATAAAATACGATTATGTAATGGCCCACATTTACACGAGACAAAACTGGGGTGGATTATTTCAGGACCTATTTATTGTGCTACGCAAAACGCCAACTATAGTGCTTGTAATTTCACTCAGTCTATTGATTCGCAGCTACGTAAATTCTGGGAACTCGAAGAGATACCTAAACCTCACAACATCTATAGCAAAGAGGAACGCGCGTGTGAAGACCACTTTATTCAAACCACAACGCGTGATGAAAGCGGTAGGTTCTGTGTCAGCATGCCTTTTGAGATTTCCCCCGATAATTTAGGCCAGGGATGCACAGACCGCGGCCCGCGGGCCGCTTGCGGCCCGCCGGTCGAATACTGGTGGCCCGCCGACAGCAAAAATAATACTCTCGTACATTCGAAAAATATTGAATTCTATTCCAGAATAAAACCAAAAAAATATGTTCGAAAAGTAATTTGAATCTCGCGCGCGCGCTCTTAAGTGCACGAATTCCCGATTGCTCGCGTAGGTAGATACACGAAGCTTCCAGAGTCGGTTTCGAGATTTCTCCAGACAGTTTTCGACTCTATACGCGCGGTATAAAAGCCACGCTAACCGCAGCGACCGATAGTTCGGTTTTAATTTGAGTGAAGTGTCAATAGTTCTAGTGTAGATTTTAACTCGACTAGCCGGTGTCATATATTTTGATCCACATTCAACGTAGATTTCCCGTCAAGTGCCGTGTATAATTGTGTTGTGAAATCGTAAGTAAAACTCTGTTATTAATAAGTGTTTCCCTACCTATTTAAATCAATCTACCTAAATAAAAAAGGATGGGTAATTTAAGTAGGTACTGTAATTGTTTTTAGGTGCTGTGTTAATCCTAGCCAGGATTAGAACGCAACATGGACAAGCCAGGACCTAGTAAAAAACGTAAGGTTAAAGATGAAAATCGGCAGTTTCAAGAAATTTGGACTGAGAAATACTTTTTTGTATGGTCGCATAATAAAGTCGTTTGTTTAATTTGCAAGAATTCTGTTGCGATTGCAAAGGAATATAATGTAAAAAGGCACTATGAAACGCAGCATCCTACTTTTACCAAGTTTACAGGCGAATTAAGAAAGCAAAAAATGTTGTCTTTAAAACGGGAGCTTATTGGTCAGCAAGCTATGTTTACAAAACCCATCCAAGATTCAGAAACAGCTACAGAAGTTAGTTATGAAATTTCTCGAATGATAGCAAAGCGCAGTCGCCCCTTCAATGATGGGGATTTTGTAAAAGAATGCATAGAAATTGCCGCTAAGAAAATGTGTCCAGAAGCAGCAAAAAAGTTTGAGAAAATTCAACTGAATCGTATGACTATCCAAAGACGTATTATGTCTTTGTCAGGTAATATTGCGGAACAATTAAATGAAAAAACTAAGATCATTGAATTTTTTTCATTAGCACTCGACGAATCCACTGATATTACTTCCACAGCTCAACTTCTCATATTCATACGAGGTGTTACTCAAGATTTTGAAGTCTTAGAAGAGTTGTTAGGAATGTGTTCATTGAAAGGTCAAACCAGAGGAGTTGATATACTCAATGTACTTTTGGATGAGTGTTCAAAAACTGATTTGGACTTATCAAAATTATCGGGAGTTGCCACTGACGGTGCTCCTTCGATGATTGGTGTCAATTCTGGGCTAGTTACTTTGCTGAAAAAGCATATGCAAGAAAAAAACATAAACGCTGAAGATCTCATGCAGTTTCACTGCATTATACACCAAGAAGCCCTCTGTTCTAAAAAAATTGAATTTCAAAATGTCATGAAAGTGGTAGTTTCGACTGTAAATTTCATAAAATCACGAGGACTCAATCACAGGCAATTCAAACAATTCCTTGATGACATCGAAAGCGAATATGGAGATTTACTGTATTATACAGAAGTAAGGTGGCTAAGTCGTGGATTGACCCTGGAACGATTTCTAAATTTAATAGAAGAAATTGGAATATTTCTGGCGGAAAAGCAAAAGGATGTCCCGGAACTTAAAAATCCTGATTGGTTGTGTGATTTGGCTTTTTTAGTTGACATTACAAATCATTTGAATGTCTTGAACACACGGCTTCAAGGCAAAAATCAACTGATATCCCAGCTCTACGCTCACGTATCATCCTTTCAATGCAAGCTGACACTTTTCAGATCGCAATTGAATTCTGGAAATTACAATCATTTTCCGAATTATAAGAAAATGGCTGAAAAATTCAACAAAACTGCGATTAATTTCAGTTATGTAGAAAAGCTAGATATTTTGATTCAATCTTTTCAAGAAAGATTTTCGGAGTTTAAAAAAGTGAAACCTCTGTTGGACATATTCAGCAATCCTTTCACGATTTCAGTTGAAAATGCGCCAGAGTCAATGCAGTTAGAAATTATCGACATTCAAAACGACCAAGATTTACACAACAAATTCAACGAAGGAGACTTGCTGAACTTTTACCGCTGCATTGATAAAAATACGTACAAAGAGTTGCGCATAAACGCTCTGAAATGTGCCAGCTTATTTGGTTCTACCTATATATGTGAACAAACCTTTTCAATACTAAATAATAATAAAACAAAAAATCGAAACCGCCTTGCAAATGAAAGTTTGGAAGCAGTTTTACGTGTTGCTACAAGTAAATTTGAGCCAAATATAAAAAAGATTGTAAGCACTATGCAGTGCCACGCTTCAAATTAATAAATTCTTTTTCAATTTTAATACATAATTATCAATTCTTTATTGTCTTTAATTACCTATACTTCTGGCGGCCCGCCATCAGTTCATAATTTGCCCGAGTGGCCCCTAGTCTTAATAAGTCTGTGCATCCCTGATTTAGGCGATACATATTCAATGGCAGAAAAACGTTTCTTCGCTTTAGAAAAACGATTAGATAGAGACCCTAACTATAAAAAAATATATTCGGATTTTATACACGAGTATGTAGAGTTAGGTCACATGACTGAAATATGCGAGTATGGAAATCCGTACTATTTTTTGCCGCATCACGGCGTACTTAGGGAGCATAGCACCACTACTTAACTAAGAGTAGTTTTCGATGCTAGCGCCGAGTCGACCAGCGGGAAGTCCTTGAATGATATTCAAATGGTTGGCCCACCAATACAGGGTGATTTAATAGCGATTTTGCTTCGATTCCGGCAACATAAGTATATCGCATGTGCCGATATAGAAAAAATGTATAGGCAGTGTTTGATTGACAAAGACCAAAGGAACTTGCTTCTTATTCTTTGGCGTGACGATCCATCGCAGCCTTTGCGAATTTATCAGTTAAACACGGTCACATACGGCACTGCATCAGCACCTTTCTTAAGTTGCAGGTGTTTGAAAGAGTTGGCTTCTGTTTGTACGGATAAGGATGTAAGCAGAGTTATCATGGAAGACATGTATGTAGACGATATGATAACTGGCCATTCGGATAAGTCTAAATTATTAACGATTTGTCAAAATACCGCGAAAACATTGCAGTCGGCTTGTTTTCCTTTACGCAAATGGGTATTTAATTTCGATAATGATGAATCTACACAAAATGTTTTCAAGGATTTTTCGCTGGCAGACAACAATAATGCCAAGATGTTAGGTCTAGGTTTCTCTAGCCACACTGACAAGTTCAATTATACCACAGAATTCAAAAATGAAAATGACAAAATAACTAAACGCAGTATTATGTCAAAGGTTTCGCAAATATTCGACCCCCTGGGTTTGATAAGTCCTATCATAATCATATTCAAAGTCATTTTGCAAAAGCTGTGGTTATTAAAACTAGGTTGGGACGACGAGGTACCGCGCGACATCATTCAAGTATGGAATCGGTTTTCTGACGCATTGCCTATATTACATACGATTTCGATCCCTCGTCATGTCATCGGTAATGATCCTGAGCGCATCGAGGTGCACATATTTACCGATGCTTCTGAAACAGCGTATGGCACATGTATATACGTACGTACTGTGTGTCATGACTCGACTGTACTTGTGAGATTGTTATGTTCAAAGGGCAAAGTTGCTCCTCTTAAACCTGTGAGTATTCCTAGGCTTGAGTTGTGCGGTGCTTTATTGGGAGCAAAACTATACGAAAAAGTAACGCAGTCACTTCGATGCAATTTTGATGGCATTTATTTCTGGTGTGACTCGACAATAGTCTTGAGCTGGCTACGCATGACACCAAGCTCATTAAAAACGTTCGTACAAAATCGCGTTGTCGAGATACACGAGATTACTAAGGACATTCCATGGCGTCACATTAGCGGCAAACATAATCCGGCTGATCTCGTGTCTCGTGGGGTCTCCTTGGAGGATCTCCCCTCAACTAGTTTATGGTGGGAGGGCCCTGCATTTCTACGTGATGTAGACTTTGACAGTACCAAATCGACGTCCGTGTATAGTCCTGAAATTGCTCAAGATGACTTACCTGAAACAAAAACAAATATCAGAAATGTACTTACCTTAGCATCCCAATCGAAGTTACCTAAGCGTTTGTTTCCATTTGAACGTTTTTCTCAATTTTACCGCTTAAGGCGCGCAGGAGCCTATGTATTACGATTCATTCATAACGCGCGAAGTAAAGATAATCGTCGTACAGGCTCTCTCTCAGTGGAAGAGTTGAAATCAGCGGATTTAATGTTAATTAAATTGTCGCAAATGGAATCTTTTCCAAATGAATATGAATTATTGCGCAATAATAATATTATTAAAAAGACTAGCAATCTGTGTAAACTAGATGTTTTTATGGATGAAAACAAAGTTATCCGAGTAGGCGGTCGTATACGGGATTCTACTCTGTTCACGTATGCGAAAAAACATCCTTTACTTATTTCTAGCCAACATTGGTTTACCGTTTTGTTGTTTCGGCACGAGCACAAACGGTTAGCACACGTAGGTGCACAAGCACTGCTTTACAACTTACGAGAATCATACTGGCCAATTGCTGGTAGAAATCTGGCGCGACAAGTTGTGCATGCTTGTGTGGTTTGTACTAGATTGAGAGGCCGAACTTTGACTCCCATTATGGGAAATTTACCAATGGAAAGAATAACTCCAACGTTTCCCTTTATGCGTTGTGGCGTGGACTACGCTGGTCCAGTGCTTGTATTGAATCGAAAAGGTAGGGGTTTTAAGTTAATCAAATCCTATATTTGCATTTTTGTATGTTTTGTCACTAGAGCGGTACATTTGGAATTGGTTAGCGACCTTTCAACTGATTCGTATTTACTAGCACTAAAGCGATTTATATCTAGACGGGGAAAGCCCGCAGAAATTTATTCTGATAATGGCAAAAACTTCATAGGTCTTATGAACGAACTAGCTGTGCCCACGACTTCGTCCGCGTGGAATAGTGACTTTGGGTAGAATTTTTAATTATTTAGGATTATGATATTACAAATAAGATACTTAAGTATAAGTACTTATAAGTACGCAAGATATAAAGTATTTATTTATGTTAATTAAAGTAAATTTTAGTACTCACTTATCATTAAAATTGGCTTTTTTTCTTCAATACTTATTATAAAAAAACATAATAAGTAAAGTAAAGTATTTAAGAAAAATAGTGAGACTTCGTCTAAGACAACCATGGCTCAACTATACTACTTCCGCCTCCAAGCTTTGCACCCATCTTCAAGTCACCCTGTATTACTTAACTAAAACTAAAGGGCGATATAGAATGCTTAGTAAGCTTTATTAAACTTATTTTGAAACAAATCAGAAAATTTATTATTACAACAATAAGAAGCAAGTAGTACATCAAAGGTGATCATACCGATTATTTGGATGTTCACAATTTGTATTTTGATTAAGAGTTCCTTTGTCTGATAGGATTATATGGTTACTTTACTTTTTAACTACTAAGTACTTTGCCACAAAAAAAAACTACTACTTTACTAACATTTTACTTTGTTGTGTGGAAAAAATGGATCTAAATATATATTTTGGCAAGTACCATAAAGTAAAGTACCAAAATTTCATTTAATTTATACAAACCAATATGAAGGAAACACTACACATTGAATTAAAACACTTTACAAATTCATTTACCACACATTTATTTAAAATGAAATAGAGGGCCTGACGTTTCTAATTATTATCAGCATCCGTGGTCACAGGTAGACCAAGAAACTACCATCGCTCATTAATATCTATTGACGTTCCTAACCACCCAGAAAAAGCTTATTGTGTCTTGAGATCTTGCAGTATGAGATGTTGCTTAGGTTGGTCTAAACATAATTATGAAGTGGTTCTTTGTTACATAAATAAATATAAATAAATCAGCTATTTATATTCTTTAATCTGCATGCCTATAATAATTGTTGATTCACCGATGTAGAAGATGCCACAGTCGCATTCCTGTCTGTACTCCCCTGCATCTTGGAGAGGTATGTGATGTGTGTGACACTTGAAAGTTGGTAAAAATTGGTTAATCTTCTTGTTCAATTGTAGCGGGTTTGGCACGGGGTATGCAACAACCTTCCTTACATGTTGACAATCAGTAGCCAGGTTTTGGTTATCATTGCTGCCCCTTGCTCTCTGAAACAAAGTTTTTGTCGTGATAGCTATGTATTGGTGGCATTTCTAAAGACTGTGAGGCTAAGGTTATTGTTTATTGTCTGCCTCAATTTCTGAATTATCTGAATATGAACTGTATGAGAGTAGATTTTCCAAATTCAACTGGAAGAAACTCTTCAATTCTTTCTCTGGAAGAAGAGCTTCACTTCTCATTAATTATTCTGCAATCCTACCAGTTGAATTTTTGGATGATTAGAGTTTAGATGAATAGGAAAAGCAGTAGGTAACATACTGGTGGGTAAAATTGTAAAAGTGATATCTACATACCGTTAATAAAACTTTGGTGTTACATTATACAGGTGATGGTCAGCAACAACAGGTGATACTGGAGAGACCATTGCAACACATCAGTGTCTAATATTAATCCTTCACATGTGGCGTTGTTGCTCCTCCTATTATTTACACAGGCAATTTTCCATAATTTCCATGCTTTCAATCACATATGAATAATATTTTCAATACTTTGTTTCACTTTGTTTTATTTTGATAGATTGAATGACTTGACATTTGTTTGACAATGACTTTAGACATCAGTTATTTGTATCTGTGTACAATGGTATAGGGTTGAAAAAGTGACACTTGGCGCGTTTCGTTCTACTGAAGTGACATTGGCGGAACAGTGAGCCCACCGTGGGTGCAACTTAAGTTCGCTCGCCACAACAAAGAAGAAGAAGAAGAAGTTTGTTTTTAATATTTTTTTACATCGCACGGAAACTTTTATTTACAGGCATTGTAAGTATCCTAAATGTTGCTCGATGGTTTAAGCTACCACTGTTCAAAATTTCATTTAAATTGGTCCAGTCGTTTCGGAGTTTATCCCGAGCAAACAGACAGACAAACAGAGAAATAAGAAATTCGAAAAAAATCTAGATAAGTGCTATTGCACTTCTTACATCCCCCTGACTCGGTTTTAAGCATTTTCTTTTATTGTACAGAAATTCGACCTCTACAATTTTATTATATGTATAGATTTAAGAGGTTTTTGTCACGAGCTAGTTCTGAAATATCAGATTTCACTACCAGTCACGATATCAGGTTTAGGCAAATACCCGTATATGCGGCTCATTTTGGTGGTTTGTGGGAGGCTGGCGTCAAATCATGCAAGCACCATTTGCTACGAACAGTGGGTAACGCGCATTTGACCTTTGAGGAGCTTACTACTGTTCTGGCACAAATAGAGGCGATCCTTAATTCCCGTCCTTTAAATCCTCTCTCCACCGATCCAAATGACTTTTCCCCTCTTTGTCCATCACATTTTCTGGTTGGTCGTCCATTAACTGCGCCTGCATTCACTGACCTTTCGGAGACTCCGATAACTCGCCTTAATCGCTATCAGAGAATAGTGCAGATCCGTCAACATTTTTGGACGCGATGGACAAAAGAATACATCTCGGAACTGCAGACCCGATTGAAGTGGAAGGAACATAAGCCTGACCTGCAACCTAACACCCTAGTTGTTCTGAAAGAAGATAATTCTCCTCCTTTGAAGTGGAGTATGGGGCGTATAATTGCAACGATGCCAGGCAAGGATGGCGTCTCTCGAGTTGCTGACATACAAACGGCATCCGGAGTGGTGCGTCGTGCTTTCAGCAAGATCTGCCCTCTGTTTGAAGAGGAACCCTTTGAAGCTGGTGCTTTCAAGGCCGGGGGCATGTCGCAGCCGTAGTACATCCTCCTTCACCAATGGACCATCGAGATGGGATTGAGATGTCTTACTGACATTCTTCGAGAACTTTTGTCTTCCTATTGACTTTTCTTGTATTTTATACGCAATAAATTAATTATTTACCAAAGTCAGTTCATTTAATACGCCGGAAAATGAACGCGATATGCAGCGTAAACAGACTGTTTAATGTCAATACGATATCGCTCCCTTTACGAGTGATTAGATTTTATTCAACATCAAACATTTAAGTCGTGGAACATATACTTACGTCCTCTACTTAGATAGTTACTCTGTGATCCCAGTAATACCCGTAATATCCGGCGACACATCTCAATATCCTCTCACTCATCTGTCACTGGAGGTATTTTTAGACTTAAGTACGAAGGTAGTGCTATTACGAGCTACGGTGTTTGTTTAGTAGCGTTTTGGTATGGGTGGGTTACGACCAAACGAACAAGGAACTAGAGCTAAAACAAGAAAAAAAATTCTTGTTCTTTTGTTCTTCACAGAAGCTCGATTTCAGCGTTTTACGTCAAAATATAGAGCGAGCGTTTTAAGAATATTCTATAGAACGCAATAGAACAATGAACGAATGCTCTGAGTAGAAAAAAATACTGAAGTGGGGATAGAATGAGCATTCGCTCGTCTGATTTAAATGGGCCTTATGGGTAAGATTATATTCACCCGACTATACAATGTGTTTTAAAACAACCCGGAATGAAGGGGGCTACTCAGTTAGTAACTTAACAACTTTCTCTTAAAAACAAAGGTAACGCCAAAAAAATTACTTCCCATTCTAAACGGTCACGTGACCAGTCTGATTTCTATGGCGACTCAATTTTTTTCTGGGATATTTCGACCCATGTTTCTAGGAGAAAGTTGTAAAGTTTCTGAGAAGCTCTCTTCACTTTTTATGGTTGTTTTAAAACACCTTGTAGATGTCAAGAAAATAACACAATTATACATGAGAAATGGAAAATACAGTTGCTTTCGTAATTACATGTAGCGTTGCCGAACTATCCATAGCAGACCTTGAAAATCATCTACAAGGTGTAAAAATATAAGCAATAACATTTAATATCAGGTGATAACTAATCTTTTGAGTAGTATTAGGTAACTGAAAATCTTATAGTTTGAGAACAATAAAGAAACAATATTTGTAAAAAAAAAGGGTACAGCCCTAAAATGAGTCGACACGTGTATTCGAAATAGTAGATTGTTATACAAGGGGAGAAAGCGACCCATTTCACTCGAGATGTTTCTGGCGCTCGAACGAAGTGAGAGCGCCAATAATTCGAGAGTGAAATGGGTGCTTTCACCCGAGTTAAACATACTATTTTTCATTTCGACTGTGAGGAAAACATTAAATTTACAAAAGTGGTTGTAGATGTCTTGGTGAGGTATTATGTAGTTCAGCGAGAAAGGAAAACTCAAGTATTGAACAAAAATTACAGTTGATTTACAGTACTAACAACACCTAACACGATCAGAAAGAATAACGGCACGAATACATGAAAACAGAGTACAAAAAAGCAGAAAATATCAAATAATTAAAATCTTTGTAAAGAATATCGATCGATTTTTTTCCACAGATAATAACAGAATCCAAAAATAATTTCTTTTTTTTATAAAAGTTTTATCGGCTTTGGACGAATCCTTCCTGAAATGACAGTGACAATATAAAATTTAAAAAAAAAATCTTGGCATTATGGCGGGCAGCCAAATATTTTAATTATTAATTGAATTAAAATTAGAAATTAAATATTTTTTTATCAACGATTATACATAATACCTACACAATATGATTTTCAATTCATAGCTAAGCAAAAATGTTTGTTATTTTAATAACATGATTAATTCTCAATTATCTTTGGTCCAAGCTTTGACTGCAGGCCTTGACTCTATGCCATGTCAATTAAAACTAAATTACTTTCCACCCTAGGCATGGATAAGCTATTTTCCACCCGGCTATCTACACAGGAAAGATATATTTTCCGAACAGGAGAGATGAAAAGTGAATTACATATGTTAATGCCGTGTTTTGGTGCCGCACACATTAACAGCATATCTAATGCAAACAAAAAATTAACTAGTTACTAGTACCCCATATACCATAGGGTAGGTAGGGTAGGTACTCGTATGTTTGAACATATTGGAAAAAAAATACGAAAAAAAATACAGATTTTACGATAAGATTTTGTCAGTGGAATCTTTACTTGATATATGAAGATACCCTTAAATTTTATTGCTCATTTTTACTACACGTTGTATATATATCTATAGGCCGATGGTAACGATAGCTCGGCTCCGACTATTGTTACTACATAAGATTAAATAAGAAACCAATAATTCCGCACTGAGTGTTAAAAATATTCAAATCTGTTGTTACTACAATCGACAGTATTGCTGTGTCGATAGTATTGACGCTTACATATCGATAGGCTATCGATACTTATACTATTGATCAGTGGTAGTTACGGCACGGGCAAATTCTTAGTGAATGGTTAACCCGAACTGCAGCTAATGATCGGTCTGTTAATATTTTGATTAATCGCCAGATACTCGGCGGAACTGACCGAGATATACTGCGGAACCGTGATGTATAGCAACCACCTTATAGGCTATTAAACCTCCCTGGATAACCTTTGCTATAAACCGCTTGATTTGTTTCATTGTAAGAGGCAGTAGATTTGTTTCGATTGTGTTTTGAGCAGCAAAGCAATCCAATTAAATTAAAAAAAAACTGGCCAAGTGCGAGTCGGACTCGCGTACGAAGGGTTCCGTATCGACTATAATGTAAGCACTTTTATCGCGCTAATAATGTCCTGTAAATATGATAAGGATAGCCTTTTGTTTTTGATTCCCTTAAAATAATAAAGTATCCGAAACTATGAGACAAAACCAGTTATATCTCAATGGCGCTGACTAAAAACTTTGATTTTCACGGCAAAAAAAATCTTAACCAATATTTGACAACAATTTAATTTTCAAATCTAATTACGCGTTTTGGAGATAAACCAACATCTTTAAGGTGAATATCTAGATATTTTTTTTTTGTTTATCAGTGATTAATAAGTACGAGCACTTACCTAAGATTCACACAGCCTGTAGTGAGTAGGTACAACTGTTGTGCTACGGACTACGACATTTCGTAGCATCTATGGACTACAGTTTTATGAGTTTAAATTGTAATTTTTTACGTAGGTTTTAGATACCTATAATTACATAAATATATAGAAAAGTTTTAGTCATTTTTTCCTTCACTGATGCTCATGAAAATTATTGATATTAAAAGTTTGATATTAGTCTTTTATTGATAATATTATAGCTTATAAATCGAAATACTTATACAAAAAGAATATTCGTCTCTAGTCATTTGAATACGCCTGACTTTATATTGAACGCCGATATTATCCCCAAAATAAAGGTAAATACGCCTACATATTTTTGGGAGAACAGAATCCAGTTTTTACACAACTTTTACACACATAACTCCGGATTCTTCACGTTGAAAGCATTGCGGTGTTTTTTTCCGAACAAAACTATTTGCAATTTTCAAAGAGGATGATAAAGAAATTGAAGATGGAAAAATATTGGCAATAACCAAGTTTTTTGCAAAATATATAAAATATTAACAGAGGCAATACAGGATTTAAGCAATTACATTTAATGAAATGCGTAAAACTACCCACATAATTAATAACAATTTCGTTTTATTTCCACCCAGACACACTTTAGATAAACTTTATTCTTATTTCGTAATTAATGTACTCCTACTATGCTGAATATGTAATTATTTCGGTAATAATATTTTGTTCACATATAACTCATGTAGAAGGTAATTATTGCAGGTATCAAATTATGAATAACATAACTAAAATTTTGTGTTAATCACACCGTCCAAGTTTTCAACACCAAATGGGTTCACCTAAAAGTTAATTAAGCATCAACCCACAAGCAGGTTAGTTAATAACGTAGTATGTAATACTTTAGAATGCTCAGTATTCGAGACGTATTAATGTTATTTCGCTAATTACGAAGTTTGATACCGAAGTTTGTAGCGTGGAGTCAAAACTTTAGGCGAATAAAACTGACGACGGGTTTCAAAAGATACCAGCCTTATTCCAGTTCCGAAACGGAATAAAACAAGTTATTGTCGTTACTAAAAAAAAATACTTGACAGATCAGGAGGCCAATTCTCGTGCAGGTCGTATACGAAAAAAGTTCACCGATCGAATTTTCTTTTTCAAAGAAAATACAGTTATTGCTTTATTCGGGTCCAGATTTCTATGCATTTTGATTTCTTTCGTGCTGTAGTTTTTTACGTGGATATATTACTTGTTTTTAGGGTTCCGTAGCCAAATGGCAAAAAACGGAACCCTTATAGTTTCGTCAAGTCTGTCTGTCTGTCTGTCCGTCTGTCTGTCTGTCTGTCCGTCCGTATGTAAGCATCACATAGCTGAAACTTAATAGGTAGGTGTATCTTGTTCACCGCTTTCCGATTCAGATACAAAAAGTAAGAAAAAATCATATTTAAGGGGGGGCTCCCATACATGAAACTAAAACCAAAAATTTTTTTTACTCAAACCTATGCGTCTATGGATAGGTCTTTGAAAATGATGTTGAGGTTTCTAGAACCATTTTTTCTAAAAGTGTAAGGTTTGAGATATAGATGCTTCCAAAGTGGTAAAATGGGCGTCCCCCCCATCTAACTTTTGAACTAAAAAAGTGAAAATTTTGAAAAAAATATATGATGTAGATCTCAACAAAAACTTGCAACGAAAATTGGTTTGAAGGAGATCGAACCAGTAGTTTTTGAGATATTGCACATTTTTATCAACCGCAAATATAACTTTGTCTTTCATACAAACACTATGAAAAACAAAGTTATTTTTGCTGTCGCAATATATTGTGATGTTTTCGTTAAGTGAAAGTAAGTGGACCGTGAATTCAGTTAAGGGTGGCACGGAACCCTCAGTGCGCGGGTCCGACACGCACTTAACCGGTTTTTTTAGGTAAAACAGTGATACTCGTAATCGAATTCACACGAAACGAAGTTGGATCACGCGAGAATCGGCCTCCAGGTACAGCTTTCATGTCCGCCAGACAGCATAATTTTACAATTTAGGTAGGTACTAAGCCTCTTTCAGAATTGAAAATTAAGTATGTCCCAAATAATAATTTATTCGACTATTTGACAGATAAATTACTGGCTAGAGACTTACTTAGAAACTTATGAAACAGGCTCTAAAACATATTTATTTCATGTCAAATCAATGGACCACTTAAGACAGTATTTAAAGTTTATATTCTCCAACCGTCTGAGTACAAGTACAAGGCGGCAAAGTTTTGAACTAAAAAACGCATAAACAAGGGGGCAACGATAAACACTTCTGTTTACTCTGCATAATATATTAATACATTAACAAATTCGCCATAACACGGGCATGAGCCGGGTTGCTAACATAACAACAACAGCTCCGAGGAAACATAATAAGCAACTTGTTCGTGTGGTACTAGTCATGTACCAAAAGCGCTTTAAGTTTAACACTAGTTTTAGTTAACAACGTCAAGAAATATCGAATAAGTGTAAAGAAAATCACGCTCACATAATGTGCTAATTGTTTGAAGAAATTACCACGAAAACCCTGGCAAATATTCTTATTTATTGTCAGGTACACATGACTAAAACTTCGTAACACAAGGAAGATTTCTTTACCACGAAACCAGACAATGTCTTGCGCATATTTATTTATTTTATTGTCAATTGTATTGTCTGGCGCATATTTATTTATTTATCATTTCTGATCAAATCCAGATTTAAGCATATTGCATTTGTTTATTTCCTTAGAGTACGTAATTCTCACTCATCAATTATGTACATTTTACTATATTTTATACTTTCAAATATAATTTTTTAACAGGGGAAATAGTAAAAATTAAATAATATTTTTGGTGCGAACTCACACGCGGAAGGCGGAGATTTCTCAGAGGCGAAAGTTGCAGTTTGAAGGTGATGGCCGTATTACAAGTATTGTAAGTATTGATATTTAAGGTTATGAGATCTGAAAAAAAATTTAGTTGATACACAAAGTTTTTGTATTGATAGGTACAGCAAATGTTTTGGATTGTTCCCTATTTGTTTAATGATTTATCAGATTGGTCGATGGATAGCGCGTGTTTGGTCACGTGTCCAGGTCCTTCACGCTTCCTGAGCCGGAAATTAAGTAATGCGACCGTGGTCTAACGGCATTATAGTTCGGTATGATTGGGAGCAGAGCACATCACTAGCGGCCTGTTTCGCAGTCTAAGAGTAAGGTAATTGAAATTACCAAAATGTATACGCAAGACTATTTACCGGTTTCTGTATGAAATCTGGACCCATGACCCAGTTTGCTCACGTGAATTTAGTTTCCCTAATTAGTTTTCAAGTCAAGTGCCCGAAGGCATAACGCAGCGATGTATGTTGATTTGCCATTTGTGTGAACGCCAAGTCGTTGTATGTGTATGTGTATCCACAGTTTTCAATGCTTTGTATTTTTCTCAATAACTTACAAAATCTACACGTTTGGATAAAAAAAATGTTTTTCCTCCATTTATTTTCAATGCTTATAAGTACCAGGTATAAATACTACTTTAAGTACGGAAAGGTCTTTCGCGCCTACCGCTTGTCAACGAAAACTGCTTGTACACCCGACACACAAAACGAGCGTCACTTTAAAAAATAACACGATGTGTGGTGAGCTTTAGGTAGTTAGGCGCGAACGACCGACCGTAATAATAAGTAAAACATTAAATGTATCTTCCTATTTACTCCATATTCACATACACTTAATACGGTCACTAAAAAACAAAGACAATAACAATCTAAAGCAAATACCAGTGTATTTCCCGTAAATGTCGCGGCATTCAACGCCCACGGCTTATGATATCGTGAAAAACTCCCTAAACACCTTTTCGCATTCTAACTGCTTCCCGGTACAGTCACCCTCTAAAACACATAATGTAAAATTCAATTTTGTAGATCTTTGTAGCTTGCGACTTCTAGGTATCTTTAGTTTATGCAGCTATGTTTATTTTTAATTTATTCTTGTTACAGTTTAACATTTAATTAAATACATATTTGTATCTTCGAAAAGATTGAGTGAGTGATGTCAAGAATGCTATACATTAGGAAAGGAAAAGATATAGTTCTGCCCGTTTTTACTGTAATATGTAGTTAGTAGTTTACATAAGGGATACTTGTGAAGTACTGATAACACACAACAATGTAATTATTGAAATAAATTAGAAAATTTTGAATTTGTGTATTCTTGACTTGATTATACATGCAAAAGAGTGTGGGGTGATTTTCTCTATTTTCCTTTGACTGCCTCATTTAAGCCGATTTTAAACGTGAATGTGGGTGTAAGAGGCAAAGTAGGTGTATCTTAGGCTCTTATTTGAGGTAATTTATAAAATTAAGAACATAAACGATGCAACGTTATTATTTTCCATTACGTAAACAGACTTATTAAGCTATGTAGGTACTACAACTACTACTAGTATTTACAATATGTATTAAACGCTAACTTGAGATTATATGCTGTAATTTGTTAAAAATTTGCTATGGAATTCTAAAACCAGCATATTTTTATACATGCTGCTTTGTTGTAAGAGTTACAAAGACGTTATCTAGAGCCAATTAAGCCAAGTCGAAAAGGCAAACGCGAATCCCAAAAGTCTCCTCAAACAAACTTTCCCACTTCCCATTACATATTCTTTGCACACCTGCAATTCCACTGCTAACCAACTTTTGATGTAATAACAAAAGAAATTCAATACCTATAAAAGCACGCCGCAATCGAAAAAGTTGTGGCAGCATTATGAAAATACTGGCTGTACGTTTACAGTAAATACCACATCGATACAGGGAATTCGGGCGATTAGGCCGACCACAATATCATTACGTGACTCGCCCCCAAAGCGGACAGGCGGGCAATCTCTATAAAGAGGTATTTGGGACCCTAATTTACACTCCCTTCCGCAATATTCGACGTTGGGTTATGAAGGTCTGAGCCCCTCAGTTCTAGGGATCGGAGATGCTTGTGTCGTAGGCCGGTGTAGGAATTGGGTTCATCAAGAGTTGCCTGGGAACACGATGATTCCTCCGTGAAAACAAACTAGGTACCTTTAAAGCCCCAGATGTAATTTGGACCCCAGAGTGTGTTTTTATGGTTCCGTAATTGTTCTGTTTTCCGATACTGGTACGAGTTCCACATCCGCTCTATCATTCTTAATTTTTCAATAAATAAGCAATTAACATGTAAAATAAAAGTTAAAGTTATTAAAAGTTACTAGTAGGATTAATTAAACACAAGATTTTTTGCACTGTACTGCATTTATAATCCAGCTTTATTTACTGGTCAAAATCGGTCACCCAAATATGGATATTGGCCAGGTAACCATTTTTACGATGATGTGGCGGCTTATTTAACTTGCAAACCAAATTAGAAACGGCGGCGTCACTTTATGTCACTTACTAGGCAAATCTCGATCGGACCAATTTCAGGATTGCCCTTCAACACTTACATAGATGTGTTACAGGGTCTGACATGCTATAGTTTGGCACATTGCTTTTTGAAGATAACGATTTTGTTGGAATAGCCTCTCAGTTTAGAGGTACACAATTTGAATTGTAACAATTTTCATCAAAGGTATTGGATGAAAGTAATTTCACATTTCACCGATTTCAGTAGGCAATGGGCTGTAATTCGCGAAATGAAAAGCTTTTGTGGTGAAATCTTTGATTAATCAAACGCGTTTGTAACGAAGCGAATGAATGCAGCTGCACATAATGTTAATAGTTGTTACATCTTTTTTTATATACATGTCGTTCGTTCGTTCGATAATTGATGATTGCAGTTGTAAATGAAGAACTTAAATGACTGCAGTGAAATTAAGGATCATATATCGTAGCAGTATAACCGAACCATAATCATAACCTATCTCAGTGTCTGAAGACGAAAAATCGCACAACGAGCGATGGATATGTTCGGTGTTCTACGAGATCGAATCAGAAATAAGGAGACACGTAGAAAAACTTAGGTAACGGACAAAGCCCTTAGAATCAGTAAGCCCAAGTGGCAATTGGCAGGGCACAAATCGCGAAGAACAGAAGGCCGTTGAGGCCGTAAAGTTCTAGATTGAAGACCCTTCGAGCAAAGGCGCAACGTAGAACGAGCGTCGACAAGATGGACAGACCTTGTAAAGATCGCAGGATCACACTGGATGCAGACTGCTCACAACCGGTTACTTTGGCAAAACCATGGTAGAGGCCTATCTTCAGCAGTTGACGTCCTACAGCTGATAATGATGAACCATAAATGGACAATCCACAGTCACTCTTAAAAGTTCGCTTGATTGATTCAATCATGTTTTTCTAATCATAATTGCGACGCACCTGTGGCGCTGACATTTACGCTTCTATCTTTATTTAGGTATACCTACTTATTTCTTGATACCAATGTTAGTACTACCATACTTAGGTCGGACATTAATTAAAACATTTAAGAAACGTAATCCACCCATCCGACTGCCACTATTAATTCCTCAAAGAATCGTCATATATTACCTTTATGACGTAACCGAGCAGGCTCACACCTGGCACTTCGCACGCTACAAGATGTTGACACGTAGGTAGTGTAAATAAAAGGTACTAATAGAAAATGTTTTCTTATTCCCCACTCTGATAGAGTATGGCCGTGCAGTTTCTTACTGAGTGGACGTTGTCACACCGTATTATACGAGCTGGTTTTTTGTTTGATTGATTTCTGTTTAACCTCAGACAATATTAAAAGACTTTTGGTTTTGTAAAGCGCCTCATGCAAAGTCCAGATCCTCCACGATGTGCACTACGTTCAATGACTGTACGACATATTGACAATTCAATTCCTTAAAAGCCACTCCTGTGATATACGAAATTCCATTTCTAAATGTGATAAATATTGCATCTGCAACTCTTGCATAAACTAGCTATTCTGTTCTGTTATATTTTATTTACCCTGCAGCCACAAGAGAATTACGTACCGTACATACACGAATAGGTATTGAATTGTACACTTGGACAAATCAACGTCGCCAAAGTTTGGGCACCGAAAATTAACTGAGTACATAATTTAATTTTCAATCACGAGACACATATGGCCATTAGTCCGTAACGACAAAATAATATTTCTTGTAACGTTAACCTCTTCGCGCCGGTGTAAGAGCAAGCCCTAGCGTGGCCGATGACGGATGGCCGCCGTAGAGTGCACGATTAATGGGCACGGATAAAACGGATTTCTGTCAAACCTGTCAGACACATGTGGAAATACCCCGAAGCCTTACGCTCTTAGCGCAATGTGAAAATCAACAAAATGTTGTTTTTATTTCGTGAACCAATGGTTTTTATATCTTCGCTTAGTAACCTCGAAGCCGATAAAAAAGTAAAGAAATTTTACAGGTTTACGGAATTTAAAAAGAATATTTTGTGCGAAAATGTACATAACTTTATTGAATCACTAACAGTTTTGTGTTATGTAATCACTAGGTAAGTTATTATTATTTAGATGAGATTTAACGCGTCTCATTTTCAACCAAGATATTGTTAATAGTTTTTTCATAGATACAACTTCTTTTCTGTTGTCCTACTAGATCCACATGTTTTGCTCAAATACCTTACTAGGAAACTCTTTGACTGCAACGTTTTTAGTTATTTTTCCGATTTCTAATCTCAAACTACTCCACAGCATTTACATTTATATCTCAACACGTGAAATCAATGTCACCACGCAAAGTCGAACAGAATTCCCTATTGTGGGCGGTTTATCAATTGCCTCCGTGGTCCAGGACAATGTGGCTGATGGATGGAGCGGCGTGAATAGAGGGCGCCACCGACCGTTATAAATGACCCGCGGGAGGGACAATAAAACTGGCACTGCGCAACCACAGCGCCGCCTGCGGACAACGTGGAGACTATTAATTAAGACTTTTTGAGACGGCTGTTTTCCACAAATAAGCTACGCGATAGTAATTGGTTGGATATTTCGAAGAAAAAAAAAGAAAACAAGATTAAACGTCATTCCCTGGGGATAACGCGGAAACTATCAATTAAGACTTTTCTAGACACTGTTTCCCATAAAATAGCAGCACAATGGTATTTTATTTAGTTGGATGAATTTAAGGGGTTCCGTAGAACAACCAGTCATAGTTTCGCCATGTTTGAAGATAAGGATGAGATAGCAACAAAAATAAGCTAAAGGCTACAGGTACCTTATAAAGTAACAATCACAGTATCGCCTGGGTATAACGTGGAGACTATCAACTATTACTTCTTGAGACGGCTGTTGTCTAGAGAAGAGCTACGCTATTGATATTATTTGTTTACATACTTTTTTATAGCAGACAATATTTGACATAGAAGAAAGAGACGTAACGAGAAGCTAAATGCAAGCAACAAATAATGAAATGGTTAAATAAAAGTTGTGTACTTGTGTCTTATCAGAAGGTGAAGAATACATTTCAGTGAAGACAGATTTTGAAAAAAAACCGGCCTAGTGCGAGTCGGACTCGCGCACTGAGTGTTCCGTGCTAACTTTAACTGAATTAGGGTTTCTTACTTCAACTTATCCAAAATACCACAATATTTTGTTGACCGCAAACAAAAATTTGTTTTTCATAGTATGTGTATGAAGAACAAAGTTATGTTTGCGGTTGTTGAAGATGTGCTATATCTCAAAAACTAATTATTTGATTCTGCTCAAACCAATTTTCATTGAAAGTTTATTAATATATACATCACGTTTTTTTTCAAAATTTACACTTGCTTAGTTCAAAAGTTAGATGGGGGGGACGCCCATTTTACGACTTTGGAAGCGCCTATCCCCCAAACATGACACTTTTAGAGTTAATGGTTGTAGTAACCTCTATGTCATTTTAAAAGACCATATCCATAGACACCCCACACGCATAGGTTTTACGAAAAAAAATTATTTTGGTTTTAGTTTCATGTATTGGAGCCCAACCTTAAATATTATTATTTTATTTTTTCTATGAGAATCGTAAAGCGGTTGACTGGATACATCTACCTACCAAGTTTCAACTGTGTAATGCTAATAGTTTTTGAATAAAGTGGCTGTGACATACGGACGGACAGACAGACAGACAGACAGACTTGACGAAACTATAAGGGTTGCGTTTTTTGCTATTCGGCTACGGAACTCTAAAAAGATATCTTGTTATAGTCACAAAAATAAATAGGATACAGTAATTTCATTATTATTTGTGGTATAAAGTTTGCCGGCTGAAATTCATTTAATAATAATTCAATTAATACTTAATAATAAGGGGTACTGATTTTACGCTATGACGTTACGTACCTCAAAAATAGTTATTTACTCGTTTGAATATACCCAAAAAATTGAAGTTAATAGGTAAGGAATACCGTTGATCTAAATCTAAAATGTAAAAAAAATGGACCATCCCTATCAGCACCAGCAGTATGGAAAAAAATGCTTTCTCATTACTTTTCCACAAATTCAACTTCACAACAAAGATTTTGCCAGTAGTCAGTCGGAAATAAGGAATTTAAATGCCACTGAAACTGTTGTGTATCTAAGATAAGATATCTAATGGCTTTAATACTTTAGACACAAAATATACCAAAGCACTAACATTTAATGACATTTAAATTTTATTAAATTGCGCTTTCTATTGGTATCCTTGTGAACGACGTGGTATCGCAGTTCTTTTTATGCGGCACTCGCCTGCACTAGTAAGAGCTTTATGAAGTAACCAAAGAGTCGGCTAGGTGGCGCTTTAAATGGTACTTCAAAACGGACACAGATGGCGTTGGCAGTAGTATCTTGATAGGTACGAAAGAATTAAAGAGCAAAAGTGAGATGTTATTAGCACTGTAATACAGTACAACAGTTTAGTTAGTTGATAGAAAAATCTTATTTGTAATTCCTATTTTATTAATAACTCTGTTTTCACTGAATCAATATTATAAGGAAGGCTTAAAATACTTAGAATATACGTACTAAAAATATCCAAAAACATACTTTTTTATATACCAATCGAATAGCCGTAGGTGCTGCACTCTACAGCAATTTACTTTTAGTATGAACTTATGATAACGTAACGGTAAATAAAGACAGTTGAACAAAGTATCGACAGCAGCCTGTTGATGCATATTCGTGATCTTGAATGTGCATGCGCACTCTATAGCCGAGCAACGCTAAAAGTAATTATCGATTAATTACTTTTTGAACATAAAAGGTAACGCTCACACAGATTTTACTTACGGTACATTCCTTGCGGTATTGTAGGCTGTACTTAATTAAAGCTGTCCTAATAATTATTGTTGTTTATCGGCACTTCAAGGTCATTAATTTTATAGTAAAATTTGATTCGATAATTCGGCAGTATTATGAGTGAAGTAAATAGCTAACTAACTAAGTACTAACGTTTTTGTAAAGATTCATTAAATAAATAAATATTCGCCAGACAACACACACTAACAAAAGAAATAAAGAAAGAAAATGAGTTTATTAATTTAGGACATCACAAACACACACACATTTAAACGAATTTAAAAAATAATAACATACACAATCACATGACGAATTTACAAAATACAAAACAGAAATTAAAACAACCAAAAAAAACAAAGAAGAAAAAAAAGGAAATTACTAATTGACATGGTTTCTCAGTAAGGATTTTTTTCCGTGTGTTATACGAATACCTTACTGTTTAAATAAAGGAAATAAATCCATGAATTCGATTACATCAGAAATTTCGCACGTCAGAATAACATTTTAGAACGAACCCAAATAAACCTACCTTCAGGTACATTCTTGAAAACGACTCATCCATAAAACCGAAGTGCTGTTGATTGTTCGCCGACATAAAAGAATGCTAAAAGAAAGTATAAATATTAAAATTGGCAGCTTGCAATTTACTTTCCTTTTTCATTTCGCGAAGATTTTCATTTCTTTACGGTCGATAGTTCGCCGCCTTATAAAGCCTGGGGCAATTTGATAACTCCGCAACACAAACGGCCCGCGGATGACATATAGGAGAAAACGTGGTATACTGACACCGATCTGCGATGCGAACCTAAGATTTGACCCATAGCATTCTTATAAGGAACCCGCCCGTTACTCATTCGCCATCATTAGGGTTGGCAACCACTGTAATTGTGAAACATGTTCCGAGAAACATTATTAACCTAAAACCAAGACTGTAATGTAAACATAATTAATTTAGAGCCGCGGGCGAAGAGAAGACTCCCGAATTCCACGATAAAATCGAGAAAGGTTATCTTAAAATGAAGTTAATTAATATTATAAAAGAGCTTGTAGCTTGTAAGTAGTCATTACATTTAAATGAGTATTGATTGCTATAATGACTGTAGATTAAAGTCCAATTAGGAACTATTAACTTAGTCAAAGTGGTGTTGGGGAATTTAAATATGTTGATAAGCTACAGTGTTCTTGCTGCTTTTATTTTCCGTTACTTCTTTTTAATATTTCACGTATTAAGATGCCTGGTCAATTGTGATATTCCCAGGCATATAATATTTACCAGCCCTAGTTAAAGCATCTAATCGCTTAAAACGTACCGTCGTGGGACCAAGCATCATAGACCAAATCACCACAGAATATATTTGTTTAACTAGAACACTTTATCAGACAGACAATGGAGAAAATAGAATTGCATTTTATCTTATTTATTGCTTTTTGTTCACTTTCTACTGAAAGTTGACTGAAAGTTAATAGGGTTATTAAAGTCATTTTAGTCGTTATCGTGTTATTGCTAATTGTCTCTACGATGAGACCTATTGTTATCATAATCTGCCATGCTAAAATAAAGAAATAGTTAATTAGGTAAAAATATGCGGGTATATATTTCTATTAATGTTTATTTGTAAAGATATAAGTACTATAAAACTCCAAGTGGGTTTGTTTATCATCGTTGAATGAGAAATTCGTTTCCTATACTTTTTGATATTTTTAATACTCATACATCTCCTTCCTAACATCTTCTAAATAATGAATAAGAAGGAAACTCTATTTGAGTATAAATATCCCTGTTTCCTGCTAAAGCGATTGGTAAACAAAGCAATTGATTGCCCCGAAGAGCTTCTACGTGTAGAAACTGCTAAGTACCTATCAATAAAGATATAATCCACGCTAAGCTGAAAATATTTGTATTCCTGGAAAGTAGTTTCTATCTAACATTGGATGGTTATTTCTCGAGAAATAGGTAAGAGTATTGTAACAAGGATTTACACAATGTTTTCTTGTGTCACAGATTCCAAAATTCTTAAAACTAACTAAAGAAATTCACTATAAGTAATGCTACTCAATTATTTGCCCATTTTGCCCAAATAAAGGGAATCTGTACATTCTGACTTTAATCTTTAATGCCAGCTTAATTTCAATTTAAGTGCAAAATAATTACTTTGTGATATAAAATTATTCCACATTGCATTACACAAAATAAAAGAAATTGCTCAACACATTATTACAACAAGACAAAGTCGTGTCAATCATACATAAGGAGTACATATCTTTTCTTAAATCAATGACGTAAGAAATCTCCACCGATTTTCGGTTCACTAAAATGACCGGGTCACTTCACAAAAATGGGTTGACGATCTCATCAATCAAAGAAACAATTTCTATTTCTTCACTTGTGCTGTGGAGGCATAACATGACCCCCTGAGGCCTAAAACGACAACGACCTCTGCTTAGTGTAATATGCGTACTCCTTATGTATATGAAATCGTTACGTAAAATAACTCAATAATAAATAATTGCATGCCATTTGTTACTACGAAATTATTAACATTGACCTAGGTCAATGCTTAGAAGAAGCCGGTTACAAGTTCGATGAAACTGATGATGATTTCAAAAGTTCAGCAAATTTTTAGCTACCGAATTTGTTTGAATATGGGAAGAAGGCTTTCCTCGATCTGATTTAATTAAAGACTTCCTCTATACAATGCAAAAGATATGCTGACTCAGCAATTCTGTATTTTAACGAAGTTCGAACGTTCTGCGACTCAAGCCTTCAAATATATTACCAACTTTAATAGAACCTGTGTTTTTACTTGTTCAAAGATTCCAGTTTCAAAGGCGATCCAGCACTTCCAACTTCCAAATAACTGTCAGCTAGATTGCAAAACATGGACAGTTATCTGACAGATCCTGAGATAAGCCTAAACGGCTGCCGATGACCAAAAGTTGTGGCCTTCGTCACAATCTCACCCACTATATTCTGACTCACATCGCCCACAGCAACTAGCTCCTGTTATTAAGTCTATGAATATTAAAGGTTCTAGTGACCTTCAATTCGAAATTTCGGTAGATAAAACTTTGACTGGCAATGTCGTTTGGTTTTAGTATAAGATTGATTTATAATCGCATGTAAGTGAGCTTTCACATCAAAGATTCAAACCGACTTAATAATGTTTTTCTATTTTGTTATCGTATTTGAAGTAATGAAATCAAATATATGAAACTTTGGGCGTAGTAGATTTCAAATTTTAAGTAAACAAGTTTTCAATGAAGAGGAAAGTAGGTAATCCTTCAAACAACACATTCCCTTGAAAAATGTATATTCTCAAAGTTAAATGTACGCACTAAGAACATTAATGTCCATTGTAAATTGTCGCGGCACCTGCCATCGCAGGATTATGTCCAAAACAAACGCTCACTGTTGGATCCTGCTGTTTATGACGTCCGGCCGTTGTTGAGTCAACGAACGCAACCGAAGCTCCCAAATTAGCTTTGCGAATGCTAGCCACGCGCTGATGCCCGGTGAGATAATAAGAGGGATAGCCATCGCTGACAGGTTTTAACCATTCGGCGAGCGTTACGAATTTTGAGAAATATGAGTCAATAACAACTCTGAGAATATCAATACGGAGCACATTTTCGGAAGTCTAAGAATAAGTGAGAAAGTCAGTTTTATCTGGTTTTATCTATTTTGGGTACGTATCTGATTGCGTTGATTACCTAAGTACATAATTTATAATTCTAGTAAAATTTGACAGCCATAATTAAAAGATGAGATTTAACAATAAATTAATATATTCCGTGCGTCAATGCCATTAAGTTCAAAATAGGAGTGTCCCAAGGATCACTTCGAGGCCCACAACTATAAACACTCCATAACATCGATGAGCACATTACCAACGCTGTTTACGGCAAACACAAAAACAATCAAACGAACTTCTGTATCTAATAATAGTAATAATGTTAGTTTAATTTAGTTGCGCCGGCGCACAGGATTAGTGCGCGTGCGTGAGTCACCGGAGCGGATTCCATGTCAATGTAGCGCTGAACTTGCCATTACCGCACACTCTGTCGCGCGACTTAATTGGATGTACAGTTCTTCTGATAACCATTCTTGTTTTTTAAGGTTCCGTATCGAATTTAGTAGATCTTTTCAATGTTTGTTGGTCTTGAAGTCAATTGTTTAGCAATGACTAGGGATTTAGGGATGTATTGTTTTATTTGTCAACCTATTTTACATACAGTACAGTACATATTTCTGTGCCTGAAAATACGAAATGGAATTTACTTCCTACATTTTGCTTACCTGGTAAAAAAAGTAAAAAGTAAAGTTAGCCTGTAAGCATCCCACTGCTGGGCAAAGGCCTTACCTCAAATATGAGGTAGTATGAGCCATACTCCACCACGCGGGCTCAGTGCGGATTGGCGGAGGGGTGTTTGCAAGGCAAGCGACCAACCTTGCTGTCAGATTTTATCAAGCCGCCATAGGGCCTCTGACTAAGCTTAACGACTAATACCAATCGATATTAGCCGGGACCAACGGCTTAACGTGCCTTCCGAGCACGGAGATGCTCGTGATATACGTCACTTATATGGTCGGAATGGTCACCCATCCAAACACCGACCGCGCCGTAAGGTGCTTAACTTTGGTATTACTACCAAAGCGCTGCCACCACTGCGCTACGAGCACCCCATGTTTGTTAAAGTTAGAAATGCTGATGAAATTAAAACAAAGACGGATAGAACAGGACTTAATAAACCCAAATCATTTATCGAATGCGAACCCAATACGTTGTCGGACTTGCACTTGACTACTTTTTTCGTGATAACCGAGATAAAAGCGGTCTCAATTGCTGCTTAATCTTTGTTTGTGACATAAATGCGGTTTGGTAATGTCGACTGACTTGTTTTGGGCCGATGGTATACCGACAGATGAAAGGACTCGCTCTCGCACCGGTATTATACCGTGACCTTTGCGAGTAAAGGGAGTTTTTGAAGCAGTTTGAAATTCTCTTACTTGAACAGACACCATTTCTTAATGTCAAGGTGCAGACATTGGAATTTCCAACCTGTTTTCTCACCTGTAAAACTGTTAATGATACTTACTGAAGTTGGAACCAATGGATGACTATAATCATTTATCATTAAACAGATGAAGAGATTTTTTTTCTTCTGTATTGATTGTATTTTTTTCATGTTTTAGTTCATGTGTGCCAGAGTTTTTAAATTAATTATTATTAACATCTGCTGACAAAAATAACTTCAATTTCGAGCACCTGTGCACTTTAGAATAATTAGTATAATCTTGATTTAAATCCAGGCTGCGATAGGATCTTCGATTGAAATGATTAGTTGGATCTAATGTTTCACAAGTCATAAATATAGTCATCAATCTCGTCAAACCTTTATTAAGCAGAGGTTTGATGGCACGATGACATAACAGACGGATGGTAATCGAGCACGATCTCCGAACGTGTTACAAGGCAGGTCACTGAGGTGGATGCCTGTCAAAGACAAAGGCTTCACCGTTTACGACATTCAGTCAAACGCACCACGTAATATCACGATAGAAAAACGATTAAAAATAAAACAATCTGACGTTTGTGTCTTGTTATTGTAGTACTGGAGCATCGTTTTCAGTAAATAAAACCTTTGACCTTTATTCAAGATATGGGGACTGGGGTACATAGAGATCATTGGCTTTAGAATTAAGCATCTCACAAACAAATATTATTGCGCTAGTCAAGTAACTCCCTGTAACGGTGTTTTACAACACCTCATCAATTCTGTATTCAACACTTAATAAAGCTAGAGAGTGTTTGTGAAACAACTCGACCTCGTAATAGACCCCGCATCTGGGAATCACCAGCCAATAGTCAAAGGCACTTACAAATTCGACGTTTATGGCACATTTCCTTACAGATAAGTGTGTGAACAGTCCCCTTGAAACAGACAGGTGGACGTGTGACTCTATCACCTGTCAAAACGAAACGGAATCGTACAACTGTTTTCTAATAAGACAACTTTCCTTATATTGAAGCTACGCTACCAGAAGCTATAGATGAATCCGTTTTAGCACTCATAAAGTTGCATAACAATAATTACAGTAATTACTTTCGCGAAATTAAAAAGTCGAAAATAGCATCGACACTCGTGCTAATTGTATACGAAATTATTTAATAGATTATTTTGCTTACTCTCACCTGATGATAGTTTGTCATACTATTATAGTAAGTAGTCATCGTCGTCAAGACCATTCTGATGTACCGGTACTCATTAACATATACATGAGAATGGATCGCTACTGTTTTGCTGAAAAGATACAAGAATCAAAACGTTGGACGAAGACACTGACTAGTCTGAAGACTATATCTTACTCCATAAGGGTGCGGGAAGTGACAACATAACAATAAAATTGTAATGAGGCTCTTTCACAGCCTTATAAAAGCAATCAGTGTCTCGATATCTTCTACTGGACTGGTCGAATGCCTTAAAACATTACGCAAGGGTGACGTTATTTAACAATTAAAGCGACAATCAGATCCAAAAGATAACCATGCCGTTCAATTGACGCCGCCGTCAGCCGTTCGCCGTTTTCACCCGAGCGTGGCTTGTTAACATTCCGACAGATCATTTAGGCACCGATTGTTCGGTCGAAAGACATTATGGCCCAACAAACAAATGTCAATGAAGGTAAAGACACGGACAGCTTTCGTTTTGCTGCAGAAGCCAAAGGTAATGGCCATCTAGAAACAACGACGATGTGCGGTAAGGATGTGCCATTTCCGATACACTTGATGTAGCCTTAAAATATCAATGTGGAAGATATTAGGGTAGAGGACAATATTATAATAGAAGATGGCCCTAAGGGTAACGATAATCAATCTTTTGTTATTCTGCTATCGTGCGAAAACTTATAAAATTCTTAATGGGTTCATATTGAAAATCTGTCTTTCATTCGTCAAGGCAATCCCACAATACGCATTCCCTGTTCTTAATAGAAAACAATATACAATTACAATTACATTTGCGACCTTTTTAGACCTTTACCTGCGACCTTTTTAGATCTATTTTCAAATCAAAGAAACGTGTACATCTTGAACAAATTTATCAGCTTGTTTTGAGTTCTCACGGAAACTAGTTGTTCCCAGAAATACTTGTAGCGAGTTAAATGTAGTAATAGTAGAGTTTATTGGCCAATTTGTTAATGAAACGATTGCGGTAAAGGAAACTGCGAAACGCGAAATTTTTATTATTTATCTTCGATATGTGATTCGCCATCGTAGAGAGAAATTATTTGATATTGAGTCTTAGTATAAATTTTGGTCAAAATTGATGCAAAGTAGTATAGTCTGTGCAAAGGTTGTAGTACCTGCCTGTTGACAATAAAATTAAACAAATATTAGGGACAGAAGAAGTGCCTTGAGCTACATGTGGTGTAAATTCCTATTAACACGTTCCGGGACAGTGAACGCCTACAGGCGTGAAAACAATAAAACATCTATTGTGTCTGGAGTAGTGTCCCGGAACGTGTTAAGAAGAGATATTATTCTTATCTTTTACTCTCCATAATTTATATTGGCCACAACGAAAGCATTTCCATTTTGCAAATAGATAAACATTTTCGTTCAACCGTACCCGATTCGCAGAATTATTAATTTTGTCTATTACACATACAACTCAATTTATTTTACGCTCATCAATCTGCAGATAAACACCCAATAAATCGTTCTCTGCCAATTAATGGCAATAGAAGATCGATGGATCCTTATCACATCCGCAATATTGCAATGTCGTTACACATTCATATCTGTAATTGATTCATCGCTATTTTACAATTCAATAGAAACAGTGGTCGCTGATCGATCATTTTCACCGATCTCCGTCTACGTAGGCATTTAACTTTCTTGGTACTTTCACAGGTAGCCGTGATGTGAGGGGGAACAGCCAGGCCAATCGCTAGCTAGAATAATGTTGAAACGAAAATCAACATTATTCTAGCGATCATTAAATATAGACAAATGAAAATTTTAAAATACCAAGACATTCATGTTTCTACATTTAATAGAAAATCAGCACTGACAATTAAACACAAGAATTCTACATTTAGTTACATGATCGGTTCATTATTGTATACGACCTTTGTCATATTGTTTCATGACTGAAGTGATCTATAGAAAAAGTAGAGCTTTACTAAGCTGTAACCATAATCATATAAATTGGTACAATGTGCCTTTTTTATTTATTAACAAAAGCCACAGCTATTAATGATAACTTTATACAGAAAAAGTGTTGTTTATAATTTGCTACAATATGTGCTGTTGGTTTCTCCTTGGCTGTGACATCAGTAATGACGAGCGAGATTGTTTGCTCAGCAGTCGAGACAGCTTTTTCTACACATGACGTGTGGATTTAATTAAAAACTGGAACCAAAATTGCGCAGGCGACGGTGCTATTTTGGCGCACCCGGTACTACTCTGTTACCCTTCCTCGTCTACCCTTAATGGGATTGTTATGTCATACCGATTCTATAATCGAAACCCTGGAATCGTTATGTGAATTTTAAGTTGTAAATTACCATCAGGTTAAGTTGCTTTCGTCGTATTGGTAAAAATACTACAGAAATGTTAAAAACCAATGATTTGGACCGTAAGGGCCGTTTCCCACGGTAGTCCAGTTCTGTGGGGTCACGACTTTTAGTGATTAACTCGTTGTGTGATAAATGCTATTATTCTATAGCTTAATAATAAAATAATATTCAATGCAGTAAATATTGCACGGGAAAATTCAATTTAATCAATATCAATCTTAAATCCAAACCATCTATCTGAGGGGTCTAATGCTGTCCATGCGTGCTAGTGTTGTCTACCATAGTAATGCCATAATCGATTATCCGTCTAACACTAAATTACTGGATCCCGCAGAAAATTCTGGTATGTTTACACGACAGTTTGCAGGTACGATTGTCAGTCACCTGAGTCCTGTCAACTCCTGATAGTGGCATATCTGTCTCACTTGCACTTACTGATAAGGCTGGCGCAGTATATTCCTCTTTCACAGAGCGTTGCCATGGTAATTGATGTGTTTGTGCATACTATCATTTCAAAACAGGATCAGTAAATAACAGGTATTAGTTTTGTGCTGGTCACTGCAAACGGTATGTACGTGTAAATATTTATCATATAGTACTTAACAGGATCCTGCAGAAAACAGCTACTGCAAAATACAATAAATTTCCTTAGGAAAATGCTTAAAGCGTTACTTAAGAGAAAAAAAGTTTTCAGTCATAACTCATAATTTAGGCAACTGCTACTTCATTTCGTTGTCTTTGTCGTTGAAGTTGCTTTATTGTCAACTTTGTTTTCATTTATTAAATTTATCTAATGAAAGCTACATCCTCAGACAGTACGGACAAGATATGAGTATGTATTCTCGTTTCGTTTAGTCATACGAAATATTTGCAAACGACTTTATCGGTCAACGCGCATGGTCGCCTGGATCGCTGCCAACGCAATATATTACTTCTCGACTTGTTTATAACTCAGGTAATGTGTTTTGTAGCTCCATTTAGTTTATGAAGACAATAAAATGTAAACAGATATGTTTTGTAACTTTAAAAACCAGTGATTTCCATCTATGGACTGCAAGACCGCAGGCGCGGTTTTCTTTGTTCGCACAATAACAATGTTTTCTTTTAACTATCGTTAATTGCACAAAAATACCAACACATATTTTCTTGTGGTGTGCAGGAATGAGCTTAGAATTATTAGAATTGGGTGTTAGTGGGCGAAACACCCATGCATAGATAGTTTTAGGGTACAATATGACAAACATTACATCTTATAGCACAATCATATTCACAGCAGCATTTATTAGATCATTGTAAACCGACACTCTTTGTTAACTATAGATCTAACGGCTTAATGGAGTCCTTTCTTTCAAAGAGTAAATATATTTTTTAATACTTTTTTAGTGCATTTTGTTTTTGAAGTCGGTTTAACTTTTTGTTTAAGTTTTTATTACTTATTAATTTTTTCGATGGAGAGGAGGTGGGACTGCGCCTTACATTGTTCTTTAGTTAGCTGGTCAGTCTAACAAATGTTCTGGTATTTTAATCACTAAACTCCCAAGCGTTAAGGAGTTCCACCACCAGCACAGCCGGTTGAAACAAACAGTCGAATTGAAGACCTCCTCCTTTTTGAAGTCGATTGAAAAAAGAAAAATAAACACATACCAGAGACCTAAGTGTATGTTCTATCCGACTAAACTATGTTCGCCTTACTAAACCAGATGTATGTTCATTCATTCATTATAGCACGTCGATTGCGCAAGAACGGAAACCGTGTGTGCGCAGAAGCGCCGCGCATGTAAATATTATTTAGCCGAAAACCGGCGCGTGCGTCTTTGAACTGAATGAACGAAAAGTCCGACGGTAAACAAATAAAAAATAAATAAAATAAAATAAAAATGAGTTTATTTCAAATATGGGTCGATTTCCTTTTATCACACACAAAGCATCATAAAATATAAAAAGATCCCTTTTGCAGTAAGTATTTTAAGAGGGGCCGTCCATTAATCACGTGAGGTCGTTTTTTTCATTTTTTGACCCCCCCCCTCCCCCTGATGATATTTGGTGAGGTTTGGGACCACTCCCCCCCCCCTCCCCCTGGATCACGTGTATTTTTTTGGAAGTCTATGTAAAGGCAATTTTTGCCTGGAAAAAATATTTAACAAATGGCGTTTTGATTCGAAAAACATTTATATGTTATTTGCAATAAAATTAATGAATAATTAATTAATGAATAATAATTAAGTAATGTTGCCTAGCAACGGCGGGCGAGTCAATCAAGGTCATACTACAAATCGTTCAAATTTTCGGACCGTTCAAAATTTCGGTTCAGAAATAGCGCTTTTTGACAAAAAATAAACAAAATTAATACACGTGATGTCTAACGAGACCCCCCCCTCCCCCCTCGTGATGTTTCGTGATGTTTTCCGTACCCCCTCCCCCCCCTTTTGAGCCTCACGTGATTAATGGACGGACCCTAGACTACATGTCTCAAGTGGTGAAAACTCAACATCCAATCATAACAAAATAAAAATACTTACTTACATTATCTGTGCTTACGTAGTGTGATCAGATCAATGAATTGCTGCATTTAAAATGTGATTTAAATGCAGTTAAGACAGTTTACTCACATTGTATTTCTATCATGTACTATGGTTGCTCTCTCTAATGCAGTAAGGGCCTTTTTCACCATCAACAAGTTAGCACTAACCAACGAATAATTAAAATATGAATTATCAATGGTCAAATACGTTACTGTTTACATTAGGACATTGTAAAACACGCTGTAAGTCTAGAACCTAGATTAGAATAGAACCATGATATTAATAATCAATTTTGCAATGCTGTGTACATCAATACCGTGAACATAAAGTTGTAAATTTACACATGTTGGTAAATAATACGGTCTCAAAATTCATGCCACGTAGTGCCACCACACATAGCCCACAGTCGCGGACAAATTCCCAGCATATCGCCGCTTCTCACAAAAAGTATACAAAAACGAAATTTTTGCGAAATCGAGTTATATATACAGAAATACTCAGGATCACCTAAAGTTTCTCTTCAATAGTGACTAAAAAGGCTACTTCGCAAAATCGCCGCTAGGGGATCTAATGTTTAGTTTTGAATTAGCGCGATTTTGCATCTTTTTCGCACAAAAAGAAATCATTTTTCAGTTTAGACAAAGCATCCGTAGAATCAACGTAGTATTTTCTCATAAAAAGTAAAAAATAACGAAATTACAACATAAAGGTAAGTTATAATTCTCTTTAATACTATATTAAATCGTATTTGAATGGTATTTGTGATAAAAGTGGCCTCACATTTAGCCAAATCTTTTCAGAAAGACAATACATACTAAAAATTATGCAGTTTTTACGATAAAATATTGAACTAATAAACTGTATTATTTATTAATTGTATAGTTTTGACGAAAAAAATATCTGGAAATAAAAGGTACTTTTTTAAATTGTATAGTTTAAAAATGGTAAAGATGACAAATATAATAAGACTATTTCGAAATTACTTCCATTGGAGTTAGGCCATGGAGAAGGAGTACATCACATCCTGGCCCAGACCGAATGGTCTGTAGAATGATCTTAAGTACTTGTTGCTAGGCACTGAGGAGGTCCCACTGAAACTGCACTGATTTAATTTACTCACTGTTACTATGGATTTATTGTTGAGCACTTTTATAACCCAACCACTGTATACTGTATACGACGGTCCAGTAGTATGGGTCGCCTAGTTGTTTTAGGCACTTTTACCTTATTCGCGCGTCCATTGAGCTTTTGAAGTAGTAGTCCAACAATAGGTCGAAGCGATGAAGAATGCCTTTCTTCGTGCAGTCTATTTATTGAGGAAACGAGTTTTGTTGTCCTCGTCGCAGCCTTTTCGATATGGTCATGGCTGAGCGCAGTGTTCTTCTTGCGGCAACAGTCTACGAACTGCAGTACTCTTGCCCTGGATCCAATCGGCTGATATCAGGCTTTGCTGCATCCCCTTTTTTCTTTTCTTTAGTGATAACGTATAGCAGTTCGGTTGCGATGTCATCGCTGCTTTCTTCTGGGCGTGGCCAGTCTCGCCTAGGCTTCTCTAGAAATGACTCCAATCCATGGATCTTATTTTGACGTTGGTACGTAGCCGGCTCGTATTGCCACATCAGTTAAGTTCTGGTGAGTTGCAGGAACCCACTGCCACTTTTATTAAGCTCGCTTCTTGGGTGGTCTCGCCGAGCCGGTGTGCTACAAGGGTCGTGTAGCGTCGACTTCCGTTTCTCAGCCAACATAAGAAAAACTGTCTGCAAGTCACTCCAGTAGACAGTGTCATTGATGCGAAGTCAGTGTTCTTGCTCGATGGCCTTCGCAAACCTTGTTTCAATCAATGCTGCTTGTAGCTCCAATCTGGGACCTTCGCGCGTGATGCCACCAGTACTTCTTTTACTTCCTTGTTGCTGTAGGTGAGCCTCCAATGTGCAACCGTCGCGTAGGGTTCTTCCCTTGCGTCGCAGAAGATGTATCTCGCAACATTGCACTTCTCTTCCCACGTTTTAGCATCGAGAAAGCCGCAGTTTTTAATCTATTTTAGACTTGTGATCCAGCCCTTGGATTCCATGACGAGATCTTCTGGACTTGGTTCGTCCTATCCAGTATGTAGTGTGATCTTAGCTGCTATGCTATAGCAGCTCAGAAGTTCCAGCGGGTCGTAGCTCTGTTTTAATATTTTGATAGATACTTTCTGTCAAGAAGAAAGTAAAAATCTCAGAGATTATAATATTTTTATTACTCGGAAAAACTAAAAAATTGTTGTTTTATTAAAAGCATAATAGTGTGCCGTGATGTTAAACGTCTAAAAGTTTTTGTCATACCTAGTAATAATGTTTAATTCTTTATTTTGTAGAAGATTTTAATAATTTACAGGTTTAATGTTAAATGTTACGTTACATTGTTGCTTTTTTTTCATTTGAAAACGCCATCTTTTTTATGTTTTCTTCATAAATAAACTATCACTTAACTAAATTATGAGCAGATATTTTCTCAAAAAGTAGCTAAAGTCAAAACAAGTATTTTTTAAAGATTTTTTTTCATATACACGTTTTCTTAATATTATGCAATAACATATTATTTTGAAAGATAAAGGATTGAATTATTTTTAGATAAAAAAATCTACTTCTTAACTTTATAAATGACGCTTTTATTAACTGTTAAACTTTCAAAACGCTCTCCTCTAAAGTTTGGTATTTTTGAGATTGTACACTTTTTTAGCGAAGCGGCGATATTTCCACCGAAACAGGCTGAAATTATTTCGCAATCTCGACAACTACCAGTGCTAATTAAATTGTTTTCGAAGCCGATAAAGGCAGCCAGGCAATGGCTGTGTAATTAATCGAATTAATAAGCCATTGGTTGTCAGTACACGTTGGCTTGCAAACTCATTCAGTTACTCTCAACGTCGCATCTTGCAACTTAATTTCTACTTAAACATATATAAGCGATCATTTATCGAAGAATAATAAAATTGAGTTTTTTTTTTCATCTAGACAGTTTTTAATAGTAAAGTATATTATTTGAAACTTCACAACACTACGGGATTTTATGCAACTTTTACTTGTTAAATAGGTAAATATGGTATTTACCCCGAACGAACAAATGATGACGTTACTATACGAATACTTTGACGCAATTATTCGTGATTGGGGTAAGTACCGGTTACATGGTCTCGGGGTGACTAAATCAGTTTAAAAATGCAGCAAACTTTAAAATCATGTATTAGTTTATTTGTTAAAAAAGTGTTTTTCTTTAGGTAGGTATCCTTATGATCGAAATGTGCACACACTTGTCAGAAGATAATGAACACTCGCCACAAACCGCTACAATATGAAGTATTGAAAGGTTTTTGGGACACCAAACCATCAAACCTTCCGTCCCGTTAAATTGCTGAATGAAACTGCAGAATTATTGCAATTCATATTTATGCAATGTCAGAACGCGGCTTCATAAATGCAGCGTTCGAGTTTTTTCGCCGAAACTTGGGTTTACGAATTATCGTCATAACTCAGACCCAAAAGAGTATTATAGATGACGCCCTTTATCGGAGAGTTATGTTTTGATTTACGTTTTCACCGGCTTTTTAATTAAAGTTTATAGAGGCCGGCGCCTTCTTTTGAAAATCTTTAATTTCGCCGCTAGTGGTTTCACGTGACTATACAATATGCTACTACATAGTGAGGTCATTCGACTAAATTTTTTACAGAAATTATATATTCTCTCTCATACATAAAAACCTTTTTTCTCGAAATGAAATCACATTCATATTGTAGTCAAAAATAAATCTGCAGTTAACGTTGCACCACAATAAAATAAAAGTAATCGAGATCTACCACTATTTTATTTATTAAAATCTTTATTTCCAGTCGCCAGCACATTAGGCTATACATTTTATGTTGAAATCTCGCGCTTATTACGACTGCATATGATATCACAGTGTGTACCTTGACTTGCTGATTGTTGTCCGTACAAACATTTTATTGCACTCGATTCCATCAGTCAGACGTTAGGCTAAATGACTGTTAGACCCTATTCGCTTTGAACTATTTGTACCTCTGTAATACACATACCTACGTGTTCCTCTCAAAACGTCACATTTACTGGAATCCCGGTACGAGTAAATACTATTAACCAACCGAGTGAAACTTGTGAGTTATATAACACAGCTAATTCTCCGTAACTCTTTGTTTTTAAACTAGTTTACAAAATTAGGCACTTTACTTAAATACCAGTTCGTTAGTGGAATACTAGAGTAGCGTTGGTTTCTTCACCTGTGCCTGTGTGTAGTAACATTCAAAGAGCCGACTAGTGCACAGTTGCACCACCCAAGTAACACATTAGCGCTAAGATAAGGTTTATATGGCCTGTACAGTGGTTCTAAGTAACGTTTAAAGTGACATATCAGTGGTAAAAATTAGAGTTATAGCATGCTATAACACAGATATAACCACGAAAGAGGCCCACGTCCTTAGAGCTTAAAGTTCTTTAGTGCTTATATAATAGCGGTATATCAGAGTTAAGCTTAGTTACAAAAGTTCTACAATGACGTTACTTACGGATTTAAGCGTTATAACAGAGATACGATAGTGGTCCTTACCGCTAAAAGCGTTATTACTGGGATACAAGAGTGATATTTAGCGCTCAAATCATTATTACTGACACACAATAGTTGTACTTACCACTTATAGCGTTTTTACTGAGATACAACAGTGCTGTTTACCACTTTAATTGTTATTACTGAGATATAGTAGTGGTACTTACCACTTAGAATGTTATTTCTGAGACAATTGTACGAGTTTGCACATTTTTTTTTTTAACTTTCTGACAATTCATGCTCATCTAATTTGTCAGTGAAATATTATTAATGTCATTTGTGATTGAAAAACTATTTCGTTGTTTGCTACAATTTGGAAGTATAAACTTTTAAATAATTATTGACGTATTTTAAAGCAAAATTCAACTGCGCTTATCAATTTACCGTGAATATTATGATGTTTTACATCTCAATTTCAATGCGCCCTCAGTATATTAAATATTTTGCATAAAACCACTAAATTGATAATAGGCAGTAAGAATTTTTATTACTAAATTTGCTTTTTTTTATATAATCATAACTTGATTTTATACTCAATTTAGTTTTTGTAAAATACATCATAGCTATCAATCGCAAAAATCTAGTGGAATTATGCAATTACTATTATAATGTAGTATTATTGATTGTCCTAAAAATGGCGAATTAAGGTTATTGCTTTATATTCCTTCAACGCTTATATAGCACTTATTAATGACTAATAGCAATAATTATGCGCTATAAATACTTTAACAAATGCAATAGACTGCTTAGTAACTTTTTTAGAAACTCTTGTACAAATTTAGGTTACATAACGATGTTAACCAGCGCTGAAAGCATTTTGTTGTATTAAAGTTTTAATTATCAATGATATAGAACTCACAGATCTAACTAGAACCATACAAGAACTTAAGTAGTTTATAAGAGTCAGATAACTCCTTTTTACAGCTTTAACTGTTAGGGGCAGCTTATAGCTATAGAAGTAACCTATATAGTGTCTATAGTTACCGCTAATATACAACACCTAGCTATAGTAGTTGTTAGTTATGCTTCTTGTATATCTTAAAGCACCAAGTATCGCTTGTTAACTCTTCTAAACCTCTGTAAGCTGCTACTAAAACCATTGTATAGCTATAGTAGCATTTAAAACTGTAATATATGCTGCAGTTAGCACTAATGTGTTACTTGGGCATCTATCATACTTTAACCATAGCTACGAAGGCACGGTCTCACGGCGACTGTTCGATGCGATTTTTACACGCATACAATTTTCCTGTCATAAATATGAAATTGAAACTATATTTATCTACGTATATGCTTCTTCTTAGTTATTCAGTTAGTTTATTTTAATATTATTTATATTATCTTTTAAATGTATGTGTAATACGATGGGTCTCAGTAACCTGGAAATAAATGAATTTTAATTTAATTTAGTAAAGAAATGTTGCACCTGAGCCTAAGTAAGTGTACCGCTTCTTTCTGGGACAGTAAATGAATTCCTGACGTAGTGGATTTAACGGTCCCTAAAGAAACACGCTTTGTCGCTTAATTTTTTTAAACATATTTGTTCCTGTGTGTCAGTCTTATCAAAAGGTATAAGGTTACAGAAATTGATTTCGACTCTTTGATATTCGGAAAGAATTTACAAATAAACAGTAATAAATTAAAAACAATAGTTTTCCTCTTTTATCAGATGAAAGCAGTTTCCTATCTATTTATTGATCATAAATGGATGATTGAAATTGTACAATACATACACAAATATTGAACGTTTTTGAAAGGGTAACTAAAATAGATGACCATATTTTTGGTGAGAAATCCTATAAATGGTGGTTCTACTAATATGATAACTATTAATTAAAAGTAACTTCTATTACTATTTCGTTTTGCTATAGAATCAATCAGCTGACGTTGGTATCGAGCAAATACTTAATAGGATACAGATACAGCATAGATAAACATACTCATACATGAAAATATTAATCCAACCTTCAAATCCGTACAAACATGTTTCGAAAGCTTCCACTCGTCCTTCATGAGCATGATATCTAATCGGCTTGTCAATCTTTTACCCATCCACTCAGTCTGGGCCCTGTAATTATTTATCGAACATAAATAAACGTTATCGATAACATGACTGACCAATAACTTAGTTGAAAGGGTTAGGCAATAATGCTTTTAGTTATTCTTGTTATAACTATAGGTTCATAGATTCTCCCAAACGCTTACAAAAACATAAACACCAACATAGCGTAGAATACAAATAGAAGTAAGATTATCTTACTAAGAACAAAACAGTTATTTAAAGCGAAACCTGAAAAGCACGTTAACCCTTACAGCATTTATATTCAAGCAAAATGTACCGGTACAAATACTTACGGGGGACAAATATTGCTCCGCTGCTATTTCATCAAACAAAACTTGTATGAAATCTACGTCCTGCTCATTTGTATGCGAGTGTCGGACACTTGTATGACTGACTAATGGACTCGTGAAGATCTTTGTCGGTGTCGACATCCCTTATTGTTCTAAGACCCTACCCTGAAAGACTGACCAGTGTAATCAGCACTTCTCCCTCACTCACATTGCTAAGAAGCTAGCTTGAGTGAGGAGGACGGGTGGAATAGAATACAAATATTCACTTACAGGGTAAAGGCTCTGTTCCAGGGATACCATTGACGTAGTTCAAGTACTCTGGCGACCCCCAATGGAAACAATTTCCAATGTGTTGAAAAGTGTTAGCATCCAGCGTTAAATATCCTAGTGATACGTAAGCAATGTTGATATTTGATGCGCAAAAGCATGCGGCGCGGGAGGGGAAATAGGTGACAGAGATCGAATCCTGAAGGCATTCGGGCGTGAGCCTTGAGTTGTGGTAGAAACGTATTAGTAAAATAATTGTGGATATCGTGTCGTGATATAATGGTTATGTGATGTAAGCCGATTGATTAGTAGTAAAAGTTAAGTGATTACCAAGGAATGTATTTAAAATCATGAAAAATATAAAACTATTCAAGAACAAAGGATTTTATTGAGAGCTATATTGACCAGCGTTAACAGTCAGAAGTGACAACACCTACCTACCCACCAGACGGCCATTGGTATGTATTTATCTGTATTACGAATATTGATGAAAAATTAAGTACATTTTTACAGTTTGTTGATTGGACAAGGTGCTGACCACCTTAACTGAATGATGATGATGTGATGATGATGTTAAATTGAAGTGAAATAAATCTCAATTAACGCATGAATTGATGTGAAATGACTTCTTACCGATTTTTGAGTTGATTTGGATGAATTGTTGTGAAATAGCAATATCTACTTTGATAAAATAATTACAATGCAATAGAGAAATATAGTACCTGCATAGGGTACCTACTGAGTACAGATATAAAACCTCAATCGATTGACTTATTGTGATTAGTGTAACAAATATTTATCTTAATGTCCTTCATTAAAAAGGAACTCTGAGAATGCTTAGATTCAAATAACTCTTGATCAGCGCAACTAAAGTAATTGACATTACAAATTGAAAATTGCCCTAGAATTTTAGTAGAATGGAGGAAACTAAAAATTATGTGGAAATGAAATAGTTAATGAAACCAGCCCAGTCAAAAATAAAGTTTATAGTTTTATCATCATGAATCAAAACCACGTTGTGATGTAAAAAGGTAAAGATGACTTCTGTGTATTGCACCTATTTTTATAATGACGTGCTAGCTAGTAGAGTTTTTGGAAGTGATTTTCGATGGCAACAACGCGCTCAGGAACGCGCACCGAGGTCAAGGCATAGTGTTTACATTAACACCATTAAGATAAGTCGCCGTGTAGGGTGACTATGATTGTGGGAGGACCCACTTTGTAAGAATACAAGCTGTCCTAACCATTATGTACGGGCATTTACTTGAGTTACCAGAAATAGCGATCGAAATGAATAACAAAATCTAACACAAGTTCATTCATATGTAGGTATAGAGGTAATACCTCAAAAAAGACGACTTATTATACCTACCTGAAATAAAATGAAACTGACTTTAAAATGACAGTCGATAGCTTCGATTTATTAGACTTTAGCAAATGTGATCAAAAATATATATAAGTCAGAGGGTAAAACTGATATTACTTTGTAGTGTCTATGAGACTAATTATGAAACTAGTGAGTAGCTATCCATAAAAAGGCATAATAAATAAGCAATTATACCTACTGATATTGATATAGCCAATTATGATAACTTATTTACAGTTTTTACAATTTAGTTCGACTGTAATATATTTCTTTAATTTTGTACGAATTATTTGATGGATATTCGAGCACCTATACTTAAATTTGTTACTGCAAACAGATAGATAAGGATTACATGTCGTTAATGACAAACTTAATTGAACTCGATTCACAATTAGTAACAAATCTTAAATTTACTATAATTTATTACCAGTGATTAGTAATATAAGTAATTAGTGAATATTGTCTTTTGACTTGAGATGTCAGTTAAATAATAATTAAATAAAAATACTAGTAGTTAGATGATGACAGATGAGAAACTATCAGGGGGTCAATTCCCGTATTTCGGCATCTACTGTTGGACATTCGTTGGACTACAGTAGTGCTATTGTAACACATCATTGAAAAGTGACACTGAGTGACACGGGCACGTCAGTCCGGATCAGTGTTGCCAAGTAAAGGTACCATGTTACACTATTGATAATAATCGTATATTAAATAGCAAAAAAGGTTTCATTTACAAAACTTGTATTGATCTATAAATTTGATAATTCATATTGCGATGCATTCGAATAAGCGAAATAAAGACTACCAAAGGAGTACCTCTCTATTATTGAGTAAATATTTTTCATGCTTAAATAAATAACGTTATTTTAACGGTATTTATAACTCATTAGTTTTACCGACATTCCCAAATGTCATCCTGCAGTTCAAAATAAAACCGGCCAAGTGCGAGTCGGACTCGCGCACTGAGGGTTCCGTGCCAACTTTAACTGAATTAGGGATTCTTACTTCCACTTAGCCAAAATACCACAATATTTTGTTGACCGCAAATATAACTTTGTTTTTCATAGTGTTTGTATGAAGAACAAAGTTATGTTTGCGGTTGTTGAAGATGTGCTATATCTCAAAAACTACTGGTTCGATCTCATTCAAACCAATTTTTGTTGCAAGTTTTTGTTGAGATCTACATCATATAGTTTTATCAAAATTTTCACTTTCTTAGTTCAAAAGTTAGATGGGGGGGGGGGGGGGCATTTTACCACTTTGGAAGCGTCTTTATCTCAAACCTTAGACTTTTCGAAAAAATGGTTTTAGAAACCTCAACATCATTTTTAAAGACCTATCTTTAGACACCCCACACTCATAGGTTAGAGTAAAAAAAATTTTTTTGCTTTTAGTTTCGTATGGGAGATATTCAAGGGGCCCTTGAATATCATTTTTTCTTACTTTTTGTACCTTAATCGGAAAGCGGTGAACAAGATACACCTACCCACTAAGTTTCAGCTGTGTGATGCTAATAGTTTCAGAATAAAGTGGCTGTGACATACGGACGGACAGACAGACAGACAGACTTGACGAAACTATAAGGGTTCCGTTTTTGCCATTCGGCTACGGGACCCTAAAATGGAAACCAAGATCAGGCTGTATGGCTCTGTTCCATTGCCTTTCCCTTTAAAGGGATAAACGTCTTGGGATAAACTCAACTACTACTATTTGTCTTAATGACAAAATAATGACTTTGATTGATGTTGGATGACACAATTATTTATTTATTTTCAAAATGTTTTTCAAGAATCGATATAATTTTCTATCTCAATGTTTTCAAGCTTATTCCAACTAAACCGCGGGACCACACGTGGATTTCTACCGCACCCTAAAATAAAAGATTGAAGAAAGACAAATTGTGATGTGAGATTTTCCTCTTATATGTATGTTCCTCATTGATAAATTTGTTGCAGAATACTAGATTGCCTGACGAAGAGGAGTTGATGATGAAGAACGTTTATAAATCCTTGACGTTGATAGGAAGCGTTGAAAAGTACCTCAGCATTCATACTGTTTTCATTGGAAATAAATCTAAATCTTGATAGTTTTCAATATGTCAAATAATTTGGAGGCTAGTTACATTGTGTAAAATTGATATTTATTACATAAATAGGTTTCTCTATTATCAAATCGTTTCAGGTAAGCTTTGACAATGAAGCAAAACATATTATCTTCTTGATCACAGCGTTGATGCGCTTTCCGATGCATTGAACGTAGGTACTCATGTGATGATTTTTCACAAAATAACGTATTTGCATTATCTAACGTATGGCGCTTGCAACAGTGCCGAAATATCGGAAGCTCATAAATATTAAGGTACATGGTAGCAATCCCGTATCTAACTATTCTAATCTATTTTTCCCGCCATGCCAGCATCAACGACATCATTCGTCGTTCTCTTGCCTCTATCAACGTGCCAGCCATTCTGGAACCGAACGGTATAGCTCGTGATGACGGCAAGAGGCCGGATGGCATGTCACTTGTACCTTGGCGGATGGGTCGGGCTCTAGTGTGGGATGCTACCTGTGTTGACACATTAGCAGTCTCCCATCTACCAAATACAAGCCGTGGCGCTGGTTTGGCTGCGTCAAGCGCAGAAAATAATAAAACAAAAAAATATAGCCTGATCGACTCCCGGTATCATTTTGTACCGTTCGGAGTCGAGACATTAGGTTCATGGGGTCCCAACGCTATCTCTTTGCACAGGCAAATTGCTAAGAGGCTAGCTGACGTCAGTGGTGACCCAAGAGCCGGCAGCTACCTCGCACAGCGAATTAGTATTGCCATTCAGCGAGGTAATGCTGCCAGCATTTTGGGCACCTTACCACATGGACCATTTTTATAATTTTATTTTATTTTCCCTTTTTTATACTTTTTATTTTATTATATAGTTTATAGTCCTTAAGTTGTATATATTATTTCATAGATGTATATTTTAGTTTAAATTTTATTTTATTAATTGTACATTCGTTTGAAATATAGTACTACCAATAAATCAGACTAGGACTAGGTAACCAACCGTTTTGGTATCGCGTTGTACATCCCTCAGATTTTTACCGACTTCAAAAAAAGGAGGTGATCGATTTCGACCTGTATGTATATGATATCGTTAGAATTTGATAAAATTTTACGAAATAAAATTTAGTAATAAGATTTCAATATAAATGAAGTGAAATATCTATGTATTGTGATGATCTCTTAACTTAAAGATATAGTTGATTGAATAAATAAATTGGCACCTTTTTATCAGCATACTTTATTTTATAATTATAAATGGATCGGTACGAGTAGGCCACGTCACGTCGCGGTTTACTGTACACATCATTCACAAAGATCTTCTTGGTCTTCGAACCTATATTAAATACATACAAAGAGCTAAAATCAAAATTTACTCAAAACTAAAACCAATGCGTGTGTAGTACGTACAAGAGATACAAAGAGATAGGTCCTTTTTAGGGTTCCGTAGCCAAATGGCAAAACATGGAACCCTTATAGTTTCGTCAAGTACGACTGTCTGTCTGTCCGTCCGTTCGTATGTCACAGCCACTTTATTCTGAAACTATTAGCCCAAGATGATGTAATGCTATTAGCATCTGAAACTTGTAGGTGAATGATAGAGCCATCCACGAAGGCGTGCGCCGTTAATTTTTGAATGAGAAAAGCGCGGGATGCGGGTTGTTTGTCAAAATATTAAATAATAAAAATTTAATAATTATAATAAATATCAAATCAACAAATGTTGGAAAAAACTTGCAAACGATGAGGACGAAAGGTGGCGCGCGCCTTATATCTTGTTATATATTCGCTTTCCGATTCAGATACGTAAATGTAATTTTTCCCATACATCAAACTAAAACCTAAAGATTTTTTTTACTCTAACCTATGCTAAGAACCTATGCGTGTTCGTAAAAGATAAAATAAGAAACCAAAAATTGCGCACGGGTGGGACTCTAACCAGCATCTTTCTAGCTTACCGGCTTTTTAAGAATACAAATATGACAGTGTGAGTGTTAAAAAAATGGATAGGTCTTTTAAAATGTCATTAAGGTTCCTAAAACATTTTTTTTCTAAGAGTCAAAGTCAAACATTAGGCGCTTCCAAAGTAGTAAAAAAGGCGTCCCCCCCCCCCCCCCCCCAAACGAACTAAAACAAATACTTTCAACGAAAATTGGTTTGAACGAGATTAACACGTTCCGGGACAGTAAACGCCTACAGGAATGAAAACAATAAAATATCTATTGTGTCTGGAATAGTGTCCCGGAATGTGTTAAATTAGTAGCTTTTGGGATATAGTATATTTTCATCAACCGCAAACATACTTTGTCTTTTATACAAACACTACGAATACCTAAAAAAGTTATTTTTTCCGTCAAAAATATTGTGATTTTTGATGATTTGTCGTTAGGTGAAAGTAAGTGGACCCAGAATTCAGTGAAGGGTGGCACGGAACCGTCAGTGCGCGGGCCTGACTCGCACTTTGCCGGTTTTTAAATAATATTGAGGTTTCTAAAATTTTTTTTTCCAAAAGTCAAACATTTGAAAGATGGACCACAGATAGACACTCCCTCATAGCTTTTCTCTTTTCTCAAAGTAATAAAATGGCTAAAGCTAACAACAGTGCTAAGAACTCACGGCGCGGTTTGCCCACCGCTGCCGCAGGACAGCGGTTTTATTTTAAATAAAACTCACGAGCCCGCCAATTTTATGCGGCCCCGCGACCGCCGCGGTAAGATCGCGTCGTTGGTCCTTAGACTTAGCCTTCCAAAACCTGCAGGTCAAAGGAATTAATTAGTAAGAAGATCAGGCTGTATGGCTCTGTTCCATTGCCTTTCCTGTATGAATGGGATAAATTCAACAACTACTGTCATATGATATTTAAAAAATATTTGGATCAAATTATAAATCGTCTAACGAAATAACCAATAATTTGTTCTTTAAATAAGGCACATCAGGATAGAAAAGTACCTAATGGAAATAAAAGGAAAATAATATGCTTAACGAGAAGATGCGGACAGAACTTTCCAAAGGCTGAGAAGCATGTAGGCAATCGCTTTGAGTCTTTATGTCAAAGTCCGTAAGTACATTTTAGAAAGCTTAGGACGGATATTTTAATGATTATGGTTTACAGCAAACTCTAATGTAATTTATGTTCACACGGGAGTCTACTCTTCATCTCCTACCCCGAGGTGGACCTACTCTCAAAGTTGTACCTACATGTAATAAGATTACATAATCAGTGATTCCTGTACCTTTAATAAATATAAATAAATATCCTCATTGATAAATTTGTTGCAGAATACTAGAGCGCCTGACGAAGAGGATTTGATGATGAAGGACGTTTATATATCTTAGACGTTACTAAGAAGCGTTGAAAACGTTGAAAAGTACCTCACCGTTCATACCGTTTTCATTGGAAATAAATCTAAATCTTTATAGTTTTTAATACTTTAAATAATTTGGAGGCTAGATACATCGTGTAAAATTGATATTTATTACATAAATAGGTTTATCCATTATCAAATCGTTTCAGGTAAGCTTTGACAATGAACCAAAACAAATTATCTCCTTGATCACAGCGTTGATGCGCTTATCGATGCATTGAACGTACTCATGTGATGACTTTTCACAAATTAAATTCTATTTATTGCCACATAATCGTGTACTTTGCAGAAAAAGTTATTGTTCAACAAAATTGTGTATTAGACATATAAATGCTCAGTGACAGTAGTTACATTGCCAGACATAATGACAGACATGACATTGTCAAACTCAAAAAGTAAACGAGTAAGAAGATAGGTCCACAAGCAAGAGAAAGGGAGATGGCAATGGGAGGAGTAGCACAATCTGTGTGCTATGGAGCCACAACGAAGCAACAACTCATCTGAGTAAGTGAGTGAGAAGATGCTGCCATAAGCAAGAGGAAGAGAGATAGAAAGCGACGTGCAGCAGTCGTGGGTCAACAACGCAGAAATATATTTTTTTAAACCATTTTAGATATTTTTTTCGTCATTTTGATTTGAACTTTTTTAAAACATATTTTAACAGCTCTGGGTATCTGACCTTCTAAGCCATTCGTTTTAATATAGTACTGCCAAAAATCAGACTAGGACGAGGTAACCAACCGTTTTGGTATCGCGTTGTACATTCTTAGATTTTTACCGACTTCAAAAAAGGAGGTAATCCATTTTGAGCTGTATCTATATGATATCGTTAGAATTTGATAATAATTGAGTATATTGATCTTCTTGTTGTTGGCTTCCGAAGACGTGTGCAAAATTTCGTAAGTGTATGTATGTTTATATGTTTGTCTCAGGATATCTATAAAAGAGAAATCATAGCAAGGTGATTCTTTTTTAGTTCAGTCAGGTATATTTTAACATAGGGTACTTGTAAGTTTAAATAAAATCGGTTCAGTAGTTTTTGAGATATGGGTGATAACTGAAAAACATGAAGTAATTATTAATTCAACTCCCTTAGAAAATCTGACTTCAAAGCTGAAATAACGAATTTGTTTTCTATTTTGCAGAAACCGATTCTTTTGGAGTCGGTGCATGATTTACGACTGCTGGTGTACTTACGTAAGCTCGACATTATGCTCCGACTCCAAAAGGATTTGTTTCTCCCAAGTAGAAGACGAATGCGTTATTTTCGGAGAATATAAGACACAATTATGTCAAACTCTTTATAATAATCCAATTAATTTTCAGGCGTAAAGCAAGTCAAGAAAGAAAACTCGCTAGATTGTTATGCTGACAAGAAACACTAAACACAGTGCTGAAAATTTTCAAGTTCTAGCATATAAAACATGTTCCTATTGTGCGTAAAAAATATTCTTCATTCTTCATAGCATAACATTTGATTATAGCATTTAAAAGAATAGTAAAAGAAGAAAGAATAATAAAATAAATCGATGTCTATTAGTCTGTACATTTTAAATGGAACAAAATAATTCACTGTAAACCGAAATAAAATTTAGTAATTAGATTTCAATATCATGTATCATGTATTGTGATCACTTAACTTTAGGAGATAGTTGATTAAATAAATAAATCTTGGCACCTTTTTATCAGCATACATTTATTTTATAAATAAAAATGGGTCGATACGAGTAGGTCACGTCACGTCGCGGTTTACTGTACACATCATTCACAAAGGGTTCATTCAGCTACATATAGCTACTGTACTAGCACTTTAAGTATCGACATTGAAATTATCTTCTTGGTCTCCGAACCCTAGGCTTAGATATAAGTTAGAGTGCTGCATACAAAGTAGGTATGTAGGTATTTCTCCTTAAAAACTTAGTCACAGTGAGGCACCTCGGATGCACTTTACCGTCGATTACTGCGTGCGTCCTCTGCAAGTCGTTTGTATTTCATAAAATGTGGAGATTTTATAAAAAAATTGTGGATTTCAAATAGGGGTAAATTCGTGCAAAATAGGAATGACAGAACAAAAAGTGACAAACTTTGACAAAAATAAAACCAATATGTTTTTATTGTGACTCTCGTTGCCTGTGTTCACGGGCATAAAATTAAAAAATGATTTTGCATTTGGTTTATTTATTTTCATTAACGTATATTTTACTATGATTTCACATTAAACTTTTGTATTTGATCTTTATGTGATGAACTTTATCGTATTTTACTTTTATGATGATGGATGGGTGATGATTACCACTTGGCAGAATTTGAATGAGGATAGGTACCTATCATCCAATTACGTGCATGTGAATAACTCTTTAACTTATTGAAGTTCCTACACTCATCTATACACCTCGACAAAAACTATATTTTGTAATTTTTGAAAATTTTGATACAATATTTAGTAATTTTTTTTGACAAACAATTTTAAAAGCTATTACTGTACTATAGAATCGAAATTATAAAAATTGATTGTCAATGTCAAGGAGCTGTCAAATTAGTTGTCAAAAAACCCACTGATTATAGTAGCACAACTAAGTCACTACAGCAGCCGCTGTCAGAATAGCGAGGTGTATTAATAGCACGCTCGTTGTACAATTGATGCACAACTCGGTGACGACGCAATTAGCAGAATTGAGGCCCAGTTGTGCCTACAGAAAATTAAATTTGAAAATTATGGCTGAGTTCCGTGATGTAAAATTACCTAGTTATAAATATTGTAGAATAAAAAAAAATAATTAAAGAGACAAATATGAGCTTAAATATTAAATATAAGCCTGACCTTATCTGGCTGTATGTATGTACGATTTCATTTTGTTGACGATGTTATTTATGCTCGAACTCATGTTTCATAAAACTGAGTATTAATCTCATAACGAGGTAATGTTAAAGTGATTATCACAATTAAGAAATACTCTTACTTAATAAAAAAAAATGCATAAAATACAACTAGAAGAAACTAAAGATGAGAAGATAAGATATAAATGCAACCTGTAAATAACCAAAAGAGAAATGGAATCTCTAACCAACTGCTCTATTAATAGAAAATCTTATACGTGTCAAGAGTTGTAAAATATTTGAAACATAGTAGGTATACGAATTATTTTCGGTAGCCTACCCTATAGGGTCACTTATCAAAGTTTAGTGGTGACGTCTCTATATCTTGGTTGAATTATGAAGTTAACCCAAATAAACGAACTTTGAATGATTAAATTGATGATTTGCAGTTATCTTATCTAAAGTGTTAGAAAAGAATGAAATTAACAAATATTGAGATGGTTCACGACGTGTTTGGTGTAGTGATTAGCGCTCCTGACTATTGTGCCGGCGGTTGCGGATTCGAATCCCGCAAAGGGCAAATAGTTTTATGATCAGCACAAGGGAGAAAAATCCTTATTTGGAAACCAAGACAATTGACACGTTGTTTGACGCATGATATCTATTTAACCCATGAACTTATTAAAGTTTTGAAGTAGACTTTAGATAGAACACGACAGTGTACTAAAAGAAGTGAAACTCATGCTTTGAAACTTTGTCAATTACGAAAAATGATCAACCGAACATTATACCGATTAAATTCTTATTCAGGCTGTTATGTAGTTAACTGAATAATCGACACAAGAAGTATTTAAATTATTACTTGAGTAAGTAGTCATAAAACAATTTGTTTTAGTTATAACATGCATGGCACGTTATATGCGTACATGCATTTCACGTGACCTAAAAGTCTGTATTTGTCAGTCAAGGCAATATGTAAGTCGAATGATACAGATGATGTTTAAATAATAGAAATAATTAATAAAAATAAATAGAAATAATTAATAAAAAAAAATAATAATAAATCGAATGATAAACTGAGATGGTGAAATGTAGCCCAAAAATAAATAAGTTTGGTTTTCTTGTGCTAAGTGCTAGAATACAAATGACGAAATGAAAATATGAAATTGATCTTTATCTTCCATGAAACGAACTTTGTCACTCAGCGAGTGGACAATGAGATATTGTACCGCTAAATTAGAGCCGACATTTACTGTAGTATCAGTTATGTAAGATTTGCTGTGCATAGTACTTTTGAGCGAAATACAATTGCTTACTCATGATCAAAGAGTAAAATGATACTCATGATATCATGATATTTAGCAGATGAAAATAGAATTAATGATGTTATTTGAGAGCAATAGTTGATATTGAAATAGGATGAGAAATATTAATCTCACAGTACCTAATGTACTTTAGTAAGATTTTCGATAAATAAAGAAAGAAAAAAAAAACTAAAGGACTGCTGTTGTTTTGTAGTTTTAAAATCGTAATAGAGTATAGTGATTCACACAAGGACCTTCTCGATGATGATTTTAAGTTTGAAGTGATTATGAATATGAATTCTAATGGATGATGCTCCTAGATGTTTACAGATCGAATGTGTACTTTATGACACTTGATTGAAAAGCTCTAGTCGACGAGAAGAGCTTCTGTTGATTACTGTGGTTGTAAATCGAAATAAACTATAGTGATTCACATAAGTACCTACTCGGTACCTAATTATTTTGAGATTGAAGTGATTATAAAAATGAATTGTAACTGATGAATGATGATGCTCCTAGATGTTTACAGATATATGTACTTTAGTATGACATTTGATTGAAAATCTCTAGTTGATGTGAAGGACTTCTGTTGATTACTGTGGTATGAAATCGAAATAAAGTTTAGTGTTTCACATAAGTACCTACTCGGTACCTGATGACTTTGAGATTGAAGTGGTCATAAATATGATTTTTAATATATGATGCTCCAAGATGTTTCAGATCTACCGTGGTGCAAGCGGCGCGCACTTACGAGTGTCGCTGAGGCCGAAGCATGCGCGGCATTTTATGTGTTGTTGAATTGACTTTGATATTCTAAAGGGCAGACCGAAGTACTAGTGGTGCTCACGTTTTGACGTGATTGGTAACCGAGAGTACAAGCGGATTTAACCTATGAATATGAGGAGACCGAAGTACTAGGGGTGCTCACGTTTTGACGTGATCGGTAACCGAGAGTACAAGCGGATTCCCAATGAGATACGAGACCGTAGTACTAGGGGTGCTCACGTATTGACGTGATTGGTAACCGAGAGTACAAGCGGATATGATATATGATACTGAAATACTAGTGATGCTTACCAGGGCGATGACCGAGAGTACAGAAAGATTTCACGTAAGAAATATGTGAGATGATAAATTAATGAGACGAATTGTTAACAAAATAAAGAAGAGCAAAGAAAATAAAAATGACACATCTCAATTTATTCATAGAATGCAACTAAAAGCAAGACGTTGTAAAGGAAGTAAATGAAAGATAACTCCGATAGAGTAATTAGCAGTTTACAAAATAAAGAGGAGGAATACAGTAAAGAAAAGAAAAATGACAAATCTCAGTTTATTCATAGAATGCAACTAAAAGCGTTTAAAACGTTGTAAAGAAGTTGATGAATGATAACACCGATAGTGTAATAAGCAGTTAACAAAATAAAGAGGAGGAATACAGTAAATAAAAGAAAATGACACATTTTAATTTATAAAAGCAAGACGTTGAAAAGAAAGTTAATGCAAGATAACTCCGATAGAGTAATTAGAAGAGATTGTCACAGCCTGCAATAGACAACTTTAAACATATCTATCAATCAACATATCACGAAAGAGACGTACAATATGCTGATATGACAGCAGTGACCAGAGTTTGGCGAGTGGAAGTATAAGCAGATTTGGCATAAAATGAATCCAACCAGGCAGAGAAAGATAACCGGACGTTAGCAGATGCCTGCAATGTACTTTACAATGCTATGTAATTGATGACCGTAACACTGTTAGGCCCGCTGAGGTCGAGGATTCTAAATATAAGTGGTATCAGGTATTCCGTAGTGCTAAATGGAAGGCGTGCCGAAGCACAGGCGGTTTTATTTTATTTGATTATTAATTAATATATCGAATAAGTAGATTTCTAATGATTTTAATGGTTTATGATCCATAGTTTACATAAAAAGTTATTTTGATACTATGCCAACCTTAACAATTTGTTTTAGTGTCCTTCTTTTAAATTAAATTACATTTATTTTCTATTGCAAACTTTCTGATTTTATGAGCATTTACTGATGCATAGATGCCAGTTTATTAATTTAAAGAAAATAATTCACTCGTAATATTTCGTGAAATCTTATGCACATAATATTACAATATACAGGAAATGGCATAGTAAACTGATTTAAAAAAAAGAGATCATAATTGTTTTGTTTTGTTTCACATAGACCCAGTCAAGAATGTCCGTTAGCTTCCGTTGAGGACTACAGCTGAGACACGAAACACGTTGAGTTCAACTACCAAGCAAGAGCAAGGGACCAGTTCGATTGTGTGGATGCTATACGATCTCAATAGAGCCCGATTGGATTTATGCGTCACGGCGCGGCGTGGAATTCTCCAGGACGCATAATGTCATTCAGATTACCGATTAGACCACGTAGCGTAGTAGACTACAGACCTAACTAACGACCACTCAAAGACAGAGGGAACAATACTGTAGAAGAGATGACTTGATGTTGATGAGATGTGTATATGTATATGTATTGTTTGTTCATACACGTGTACGAGAGCTATAACGTTTATGCAGTATTTAAACATTATCTTATGAAACAGGTTAATAAATTATACTTTCATATAAAAAAAAACATTGTAACTAACTGAGTAAGTGTGCAATTGTATAAGTTGTGAAGTTGTATTTCAGAGACGGAAATATTTATATACAGACCCTTGAGAGTACATCTATTTTGACAATGAATTGCTGCCTCAGTTGTCGGACTATTTGAATATGTGAACACTAACTAAACGTGATTATCTTAAGTAGATGTGAGTAAACATACTTCGAGAGAATGTAGTAGAATGAATAAAACATCCAAGTCATCGCGAGTCTATCATGTACCTTCGTCACTAAAGGGTATTATGAATTTTGTAGCGATCTTGATGGAAGCGCATACTTAGTAAATAATTTTAAAGTTTTTAAGTTAAGGTTTGTTTTAAATTTGTAGTATGACATTTATGCAATTTTATAATTGACATTATGTTTACTGTTAATGTTTAATAATTTCCAAAGGCAACGAAACCAAACAAGTTTGATAATTAAGTAAAAGTAGAGTAAAGTTAGCCTGTAAGCTACTCACTGCTGGGCAGGCCTTTCCTCAAGTTGATAATATTTTAGAGAAGTTTACCGATCACAAAGTATAAATACGATAAAACATATTCGGTAACGAGATATCATGTACGCTAAAGAACAGATTCAAAGACACATACATAATACTCGTATTTGTTAAGATTTGTTTTAACATAAATTACATTTTGTGCGAAATTGCATAATATTAATGTATTAACTTGATTTAGTCAATAAGTACTGTATAAAACATTTGTTCGATGTTAAGGGAACCTATATTTTATAAAACTTTATATTTCCAATCCACTGTATTCTATGAAAGATTTTGAGAAAGTAGTTTAGCAAAACACTTAACAAAATAATACATTAATGGTAATTTTATTGAGGAAAATATTAACAGTAGATTCATTACTCATTATTATTTCCTATACTCGAACCTATCTAGCTGTACTCATAAAGAGCTCAATTGTAACTTAGAAAGTTGACTTATATTTAATTAATGAGTAAGTTCGTTTTTAGTTCTATCTTAGATATCTTATCTGTTACCACAGAAGTTATAAAAGCTTTTATCTATCATTTACTGCTTCGTGCAAGGAACTTAAAATACGGTTAAAGTATTGTTTCGATTAGATATATTGATTCACCTAGTAGATTATTGATACCTAATATTAGTAGATTATTGGTACAGAAATTAGAACATGGCACCGGTAGTTTTTGCATAATTGAAATTTATTTTCCAAATAATTTTATTTTATTTACATTGCCTTGTACGTGAATCAAATTGATTCTAACTACTTACTTACATCATGTATTAGCATTGCAACTGAATTCATCAATACCTACTAACCTATTAGATAGAGTGTAATATAAAATAAAAACAAACATACACTGTCTATTCTAAAAATGATGACATTTTATCGTCCTATTTGCCAGTGGCGTGATAACGTCCTATTGAACTGTTTTTATAATTATGTGTAAGGCAATCTATGATCGGGTGAATGTAGTGATAAAGAGCTTCACTGGTCTTAGTGATGAGAGCTTTTACTTCTTTCCATGAGCTTTATATAACTATTCCATAGTTAAATCTTTTAAGTATTCCATAATTGATCAAGTCAGTATTTTTTAAAGTGATACATATTAGCCTTATTCATTATTAATAATTAAAAACATTTGCATTGATGCCGTGAGACATCCCGTTGTAACGTGTTAATAGATATATTATGTATAGAGACATACATAGGACGTACGAATGGCCGGAACGGAATAGGGACATTCCGTGATCAGGACGGCCGACTGTTAGCATCCAGCGTTAAATATCCTAGTGATACGTAAGCAATGTTGATATTTGATGCGCAAAAGCATGCGGCGCGGGAGGGGAAATAGGTGACAGAGATCGAATCCTGAAGGCATTCGGGCGTGAGCCTTGAGTTGTGGTAGAAACGTATTAGTAAAATAATTGTGGATATCGTGTCGTGATATAATGGTTATGTGATGTAAGCCGATTGATTAGTAGTAAAAGTTAAGTGATTACCAAGGAATGTATTTAAAATCATGAAAAATATAAAACTATTCAAGAACAAAGGATTTTATTGAGAGCTATATTGACCAGCGTTAACAAAAGGAAACCCTAGACGGCTGTTGTTGCCCGCTATGGCTAAATTGGAAAAGTCGTGAAAGGTCACTATAAGTTGCGACATGTAGCCTTTTCATCATTCTAACTAAAGTAATGAGTTATATGCCGAGATGTGCGAATAATTGATAAGGATAGCAGATGACAATCTCTAAATTCTTGATAGGTATAACTTAAAATTGTTTTAATTCTGACCACAACGACAACGAGTAATGTTCAGATAGCATGGAACAAACCCAATTAGGATATAGTGATGATCCCCAAAATGTAACAACAGTACATGTGAGATGATTATTCTGACCGTTACAAGAGTACATGTGACATTACTATTACGAATATACGAGTAACATTAATAAAAGTGACATCGTTACAATAAGAATGCTCCAAAATTATAGTTGCCTCTTAGATTACAATTTAATTAGGATGTCAGACTCAAAAATAATGAGATTGTTTTTGAAGATCTGGTTACAAAGCTATTGTCTGATCCATTCCTGAGTCTCGGTCGAATTAATAGCTATTGAAGACTAAATAACTAAAGTGATTTTATCATCTTACTGCTCTGCTGCACATGACCTATTTGTTGCTTCTTTTTATCTGTGTCTACCAACTGCAAATCTAAACTTCAATCCAAAATCGTCTGTACCAACTTCGAATTTAACATACTAAAAACTCAATTCAAAATATTTTTTTTTCATTCAGATATGGATAAAATGTGGTGCAACGGAAGTGCATAGCGTCTAAACAGATTCAAAAATGTTTTCATGGCCGACATCTACACTAACTGCATAATCGAATCCAATCAAACTGTACGCAATTTAATCGATTCCTTATTCAGAATCGGTGACAATATGACATCACCGGCAGTGAATGGCCACATGCAACTGTGATGTCAGCCTTTACTAAGATCGTTAACCTAGGTTTCAAACACATTTATCATGCAACGTAGTCATGAATTTTATGTGCCATTATTCGAGACTACATTTAATCTAGACAAAACTATCTTTTGATTTTAATGCTAGTGTCCCGTTCCATTTATGATTGGTCCTCACTAATTTTGTTGGGTATGTGAATCTTCGTATTCATTTTTATGGGTGTTATAAGAACGAGTTCTGCTTTCTTATTATGAAAACTACATTTGAAATCACAATCATAAATAAAACACACACCTATCACACAAAATTGCCATGATACCATAAACCTTTACAAGTATTACAGAATTTATTGATTGCCAAATAATTTAAGTACCAAAATACTAATAAAAACTCAACAGCAGAATTTGTATTTGGTAATATATCATGCTTCCAAATTATAAGCCCATTGTAACAATGTAGTAACATCGGCCGAAACTACACGAGCGAAAGTGAAATATTTATAAGCGGTGTAATAAAAAGTAGTGGCACATTATAAAACTTGGAGTCATTTAAGGGAATCATTGCAAGCAGTAAAGTTGATTTAAGGGCGTATAAATTACGACAGCTGTCGATTTAAACTTTCTTTTCCATGACTATTTCTAAACTTGCATTTGTAATTCTTTAATTATTCATTGCATCGAAGAGAGATTTAGAATTTAATTTCTAATTAATTACCGAAAATGGTGGGATGATATATCATTTTTGGTCGTTCATTCATGACTTTTCTTTTCGTTTATTGGACTTCCTCTTCCGTCGGTCTGTTTGTAGAAAACTATTTTTATGATACTTGTAGGTAATTAATTAGAGAAGCCAATGGAATATCTAATTTTATAAAGTACCTATCTTACTAGTTCAATAGGGAGAGGTGTTATATGAAAGCATGTAAGATACTATGTTTGGCATTACCTGTTCTTTTTCGACCGTTAGTCATCCCGGAGTCAGCGAGTGAGTCAAAGCTATTTGTGGGAGTGGTCACCTGAAGGTACGAGCTTCAAATGTATTTATGGTACTTTAATAGGAATCGTGGTAGAGCTGGGAGCTGGGCTTATGAACAGTATTTTGAACAGCTCTACAGATACCATTTTTATTATTTTTAAATGTCAATAAAGGAAAAAAAACTGCTTGAACAATAACTCGCACACGACGTACATTTTACTATACTTATAATATTAGATCTACATGATAAATAAAATATGACAGGTTCAGATATGTGTTACTTATAAATCGTGACATTCAAATAATCATTCGTTACATTTATTCCTAAATACTTGCATGTCCAAATTAACGACTCAATTTAGCTTTTAGGTTCCTAGTCAGTTAGTAAATTTTACGGAAACAATTCTGTAGAACCAGCAAACATTTTAAAAGTATTAAAATTGACCTCAAAACTGGTGACATGGTCAATTCAAATTACTAAAATCACACCTCGAAATTGTCGTTAAGGTCGTGACTACACGCGACGATCACGACACATATGTCACGACCACCAAAAATATCATGACTAAAGGTTCCTTCCTGAATATCAAATCGAAGCAGTGGGTGATCGCAGTCGAATACCTATTTTCACTGATGCATTGAGGTGCATGTCAATTAGAAGTATAAATAAAGAAACAATGGTTCTACGAGTGTTAAAACTACACACATTTTTTAATGAAATGAAAGGGGTTCGCTCTTATCTCCAGACTAGACCAGACGTGGCTTAGACATAGACGACAGTGAAGCGAGCTCACCCAAAAGAAGCCTGTCATATCTAGATAGCCACTAAAAATTGTAGGTACATGTGTTTGGATTGGAGTCTTCTATGTTGTTATTTGTGGTACCTAACACGGGTTTACCATTTGATACTTTATTATCTATCTCCTAGCCCATAATATGTCCTGTACCTATACATTTTCTTTCCTACTAAATCCTTTACCGTACTACCACAGTGCTACATTCCCACCAAAAGTAGACAAACTTCCTGATTCCTCCAAGAATTTTCACAGGTCACGTTTATCATAAAATACACAAACAAATGAAGGAGTCACGAGCTACAGGAGGTGCTACCACAATTATCGCCGGCCAGATATTATGTTCCTGCAGGATCCCATGTTTCCTAGAACAGTTCCCACATAACGTATCGGTGCGCCGGCGCAGTTCCGCCGATGTAGGGTGACAATATACAAGCATGTACATTTTCGAATACTAAAAAAAAAACTTCAAATATATTTTTATTCGCTGTAACGAATAATAATATATCAAATAACTTTATTATTATCGATCATTCATACGATTAATAAAGTAAATGAGTATTTGTTAGTTTAACAGACTTTGATATTAGTAATAAGATCTTCGTTCGTGCTACTCACCACTGTAAAAGCAACCAAAAAAGCAGTTACGCCTAGTTTTTCGGTTTTTTTTTTTTTGATGGCGTTGACATTTCAATATCATCTACCAACCATTTTTTTTAATTGTTACTTTATCCAATGTGACTTTTTAATTGACCTTAGGCGATAAACTAACGAAGCCAACACGACCGAATCAACATAGATCTTCGTAGCATGCGTTGATACGTAGGTACCACAAAACTTTTCTTCGTTGGCTTCCTTACACTAAAGTGAATTCAATCAACCTTTGTCTCGGGCGAAATTAAAAGGCTGTCCTCAAGTGTGTGTGTGTAGTCGTCCCACAAAGCCTGGCCACAGTACCGGCGATGAGTCACCGAGAGTCGGGGTCAAGAGCACGCCGCGCCGGCTGCCTACCTGATGAGCTTGGCGCTTGCCGCAAACAGATAACTTGAATAACATGATAAATATACCGAAAATACAAATAAAATAAAATAAAAAATAAAAATAAAATAAAATAAAATAAAAATAAAATAAAATACGATTTGTGAACTTAGGCCGAGGCAGCGTTTAGTAGGAAGCAGCAATCTACCAGCGTTGGTAAACTGGGTTGCGACTAAAATTTGCCTGGGAAACGATACATATAGAAATGTTCAGAGCTTTGATAGTTGTTCTTAACATCACATGTCTAACAAATATTGCACCTAATTGTACTGAAACAATACCTAAATGCATAGCAGGTATGTATTAGGAACATAGTGTGATCATAAATGGCTATAATAACTAGGTATATTGACTTAACTGCTGCGCAAGAACTTTGAAATCAAAACACTGTTGCGTATTTTTACAGCTTCATAAGTGATTAGCACCAATAATCCAAATTGTACCGCATGTTGGTTGAGTCAGAAATTAAGGTGAACCATTTATTATTTGCTCATACCCAATAATTATAACATGTTAACATATTTTGCTCTCGCTTAGGTAACGTCAATTAAATCATTAAATAATAAAACTAGCAAAAAGGCATAATAAGCAGTCAAACACATAGAAACCTTTTTTTATCATTAAGTTACTGTGACACCACCAATTTTTCTAAGGACTCTTTTAAATTACAACTGTAACATAAATTGTGTTTCCTGGGATTATAATCCTATACAAATGCAGAGCTCGTGTAAACTTGCTCCTTAACCAGCTTAGATTAGATTTCATAAGTGCATTCTAATCCCACTGTCACCCGCATTAACCATGTTTATTATTTCGTTATCTGCCCAAACCGTAGGAGGAAGGATAAGCTCGTCACGTATTTCTCACGATGGTCAAGTGGTACATCAATGGTGGGTGCTTGTAGTCCCACCGCCCACGCTTCCACTTTCATTTCGAACCGACGAACACACGTGACCAACGAGCTCCATTCTTTACTTATTTTGAAAACCAACAATACCAGAACTCTCTATTACCAGCTGTTAAGGCTCAGATTGGTTTGAAGAACCGTCTGCATGACCACAAAGATGGAGTGTTTTGCTGTTCGCAACCAATGGAATGTTTGATGGCTGAAGCATCGGTGAGGATTTGCATTGACTGTCACTCCCATCACTCTTCTGTGTAAGAGTCAATGGTCTACAATTACTGTGAATGGGATTTATTGTTGCTAGAAAGGAGTGAAGAGATTCATCAGTCGCAATCGTACTCTATGAAGATGGATGCAAAATCAATGCTATCGTTTTGAAAATTAAAATCGAATCGACTAACTAGGCTGTCATCTCATTAAACTTGATTAAAAACAACAAGATTAACTCACATCTTAGTGCTATCAATAGCACGTAGCTTCAACTATAATGTTAAAATACAGTTAATGATTTCAATGTTAATTTGACGCGTCTTAAGGGCACAGATAATTTTGACGTGAATTCTAATTAAAATTATTTTGAGATGCCCTCAAACATGCACAACTCCATCCACATGTCACTCTGTGAGATTAAAATGAACAGTTACCATACACCAAGTGCTGTTAGGGCAAACTGATTTGAATACGTCAAAAACAAAAGAGAATACGTTGGTTAACATTTTACGAAACGTAACAAACTGTTATGATCTTTGAGCGACTGTATCTGCACGAGAACATCTGTTTTATGCAACTTGTAACATAATAAATGTCGCTGCAGATTGTTTATACTTGCGACACAATGAGGAACGTAACTTACTTCTTACTGATGGTATCGGCGCCGAAAGTGTGATTTCTATTGCGAGTTCTATGAAAAGGTGTATTCAGCTTGTGGGTTGGTCGTTAGCGTTAGTCGTTAAAGCTCCGATGGTTTTTTACGACGGCCAGTGCTGTGGGGAAACCTGTTTGCGCGTGGCGGCCACACACCTCGCCCTTTGGCATTGTTTCTCAAACTGGTGCCATCAATCCCATTGATATATATATTGATCAATCCTATGTTCGACCAAAGAAATCGGGTCGCCAGCAAAAGGTGTTTTTACCAAGTTCAGGTTAACATTTCAATCACATTCGAAATCATTCTACCAGTTTCTTGAATCTTGCAAAAAGATCGACTAGAGCAAACGTAAGTGGCTAAAGGTATTTTTTTTTTTCAGTTACATAGGCCAAAAATTAAGTTCTTTTAGTTAATGATGCCCACGACTTTATTAGAATCATAAGCTTCGTACAAACAAACAAAATCTTCAAGCAGTACATTGTTTTCAAACAAAGCTATTCATGCTTTACCAGCGTTGCGCGTTGTAAGAGCTTAGACTTTTGTTTGGGGTCCAATACTTACAAAAAGTTGAGAAATAACGACCGATGTGCCACATACTTCATACTCTGCTTTGAAGACAAGATCGGAATAACACACGTCTTCGCCCCATATTCCCTTCGTTTTGCTCCGAGTGGTACTGTGTTAAAGAACTATCTTTAGCATAATAGCTTTACTTCATAAACAAACGATTTAAGCCTAGAAAAGCAAAAGTTTAAAACGGTGCGGTTGTTAGTAAATACTCGAGAGGAACCTTTATTGACAGCTATTTTTAGTCTTTCAATTACTGCTTTAGTAAGTTTTTTTCTTTCTGACAATATCCAGAGCAAAGTGCAACTATCGTGTACTTTCCTTGCAAATTCATGGAAGGTTTTAGATATGAGTGAGTGATAAGAAAGTAAACATAGAGAAGTGCTCAGTTTAAGTAGGTTAAGTTTATCGTTGTCGTTAATTTTTTCACAAAATCTGGGTAATCTGAACACAACGGTCGTGTTAGTAAGCGATTAGCAAAGATAAGACCATTGTTTTGGTCGAAACTAGGACATTGGAGGCTTATGGCGATACCTACCACACAAAATCCTTTGAAAAGGTGTGCAATAAGTGAACAAAACACGATAAGACGGTTCCGTGTAAAATGTTTTGGCGATTGTAAGACCAACCTTAGACCTTGCATAGATATGATTGAGTTTAAAACGGTACCTTATCTATCTCCTTATCAATCTCTCCTACCAATTAGTAATGTAAAGAAGGTAAAGTAACAAAGTTTTCAGTATATAGGTAGAAAATTACGACATGAGCCCCAATATTTTTTTGCATTTTGCAACAAACGAGTAAATCGTCTTACGATTCTCTACATTTGCTTAGTAATGATGACAATAGCACGAGGTCTTCAATATAATTACAGTCATTGAAGCAAACATAACAGATCTAAATCAATAACTTATAACGAATGCCCACTTAGTGCCAGACGTGATCATAATCAATACAATACAACGAGAAAGTACAAGAGAGCAGTTTCATTTTCACAAAATGTATGCAAAGAATTTATTTGTAGAGCCACGCCACCCGCAGTCTGCATACAAGAGAAATTGTTGTACCCACGGTTATGTATTTAACATATTCATTTTCGTATATATTGTCGCTAAAGTTATATGCTAGACTGCTCTGCTAGACCACTTGTCTGCATTGCGAATGAGTTAGCGTCTATAAATATCATGCAACTTATAGTGTTGATGTTGACATAGCTCGCAGATAAAACAAGTAGTATGATGTCCGAAGAATATTATATTATATTACACTGTGCTTTGAAGACTCCCTCTGCTAACATGTTTGGGACGAAAGACACTTAATCGAATTAATTCAAGCTCTATTTACTTTCATTAGATGATTACTTTTATTGATCTTGAATCTTGATGCTGCTGAAAAACCCATCGATTTATTTTTCCCAATGGTCCTATTAGTGGGGTTTTACTCATGAAATGTAAACCTGTAATTAGGTAAACATTGTGATTCGACGCTAAATATTCCAATTCACGGTTCTCACGGCAGGTTTTTGCAAACTTGTCAAATGTGAAGAACGCCCACGTCGCGCAGGCGCAGCATTACAAGGAATTATGCAAAATGCACGATCGTTCGCACACTTTCGCTGAGACAGTTTGGAGTCGTTTGCCCGACTCACATGCTGTAGGGAGATGCTGAGCACCATCGGACTTGAGTAATACTTTCACCTACGTACTTACATTTTTTTAGCCTGATTACTTAAGTTTAATTGCAATTGACTCGAAAAGAAGAAGAAGAAGAAGACTGATTACTACTATTGACTCTACGGTCCAGATTTGAGATGGTCCTTTGGTTTTCGTAATAATGAATAATAACAATTTACTTACGTTGCTTTACCAGCGGACGATGTTTCAGTAGACCTTACTCTAAACTTAACTTATATTTTTAGGAACGTAGACCTTACTCTAAACTTATGTTTTTGGAACTTACACGATATTGTTTTATTTACTGTACTAGAGTAGGTACAAGCTTAGGTTTGTTGCATTTACTTACACGAAACATTGTCCGAAAATTGCACAACGGTACATCTCTAATTTTCGCGTCCAATTAAGAGAGAGCCCCATTCGAGTTCACAATTATCTTGTACAATGCTGGCATTAGAGCAGCGAGGCGGGTCAACAGTACTGGCAATATGCGATATTACGGACCACCCAGAATCGTTCGTTTATTTCCTATAATCTTATCTTAATGATCGCTCGATGTGACACACGATGTAGACCGTGACGGCTGTTTTTGCAGTAATTGAGATTTCGTGTTTTGAGAACAGTGTGACTTTGATCTTCGAGTGCATGCCGGTCGGATTTGTGGCACAGTGTTATCAGAAGGTTAAAAATAAGACCAATGAAAGTGCCAGAATCTTAAGAATCGAAAAATCGGTCCAGCCAAACGCGAGATATTTGCGGACAAACATACATAAAAACATACAGGTCGAACTGAGGACCTCCTTTTTTAAGTCGGTTGAAAAATGACAAATATCATTATGTTTACGAGCGACACCTTAAATCTTAAAACATAGGTAACTTCTTAAGACTTAAGAATCTTAAGTCTTAAGATGTAATAGGAACTAGCTCTCAGAGAACAGAGAGCTAGTCTTTTAAGCATTACGAGTATTCGTAGTTATTGATTGAAACTCGAAGCAGCTGAATTAAATAAGAACATTGGTTATTACCTTAATGGAATCCTTTGTCTATCCCATTATTACAAACGAGCTTCAATGAGGAATGAATCCTCAAAAATGCTCGTGGGACTAGCTGGTGTAGGCAGAAAATGACATATAAAGATCACTTCCTACTTCTGACAAAGCATATATAAACCTTGACGTCTGCTGAATAGTCTGTTGAACCACAATTTTGCACGGCTCAGTTGTTTTGTGGTGGAAACATGATTCACGGGCCTAATGGCAGGTTCTGGTAATGACCCGGCGCCATGTTTTGTAGTACATATACTTACCTACTTCCTTTCATTAGTTAGTCCGACTAGGTCAAGTTTTTGTGGGCCAAAATGAATTGAGTGGAAGATTTGTCTTTTGCCTGTGCTCTCCATCTCCATCTTAGCACGAGCTCACCTTATAAAGATGAAAGCCGACTCCGTTCATCAACATACAGCCTAAAATACCTGCTAGTTAAAGAAATAATTATGAAATGCGGAATTAATAGAAGTTAATAAGTAGCTTTCTATACTTGGGAAGTAATGCAGACAAAATCGCGTTTAGATAAAAACAAATAGATGTTTCTACGTTACGTAGTTACTTACAATTTTTAAAGTTTACGAGATGATCTTGTCAACCTGCCTACACTTTCCTTTGTTTCCGTCCGTCATGTTTATAAATTACTAAATTAAGAATTACATCACTGGTGTAGTAAACTAAATGTTGTTACGTTTTCAACTTTTACAGAGATTTCGTTAGGCTGATAACGATAACGACATTATTATATGATAAATCTTGTCTTAATTACGCGCTTAACGTTGGAGCTACCCTGTCTAATTGTAATAACTCATTGTTTTAGCCACGGTGATTCGTAATTACGGCGCGGTTAATCAGTCAGGTATCAAACGAATGCCGAGAGTCGCATAACAATGGAATTTTTATTGTGTCTCGTTTACACATCCTTGACGAGTTAAATAATTGTGCATTATTTCAGCATTTAATTGTTTTATTACACTTCAAGAACAGCCTGTCCAACCATAAATTAAATGGTAACTAAATTCTTATTTAGAAATTGCAAAGACAGTGTGTGAATTTCGGACTCATTTTAGTACTCGTGTGGATAGCATGAAGTGGCTCTGTGACAACTATACAGGGTGTCTCTGCCTCGGTGGCGCAGCGGTTAGTGGGTCGCATTTTAAAGCAACGGCTGCGCCACCCGGGTTTGATTCCCGGGTCGGGCCAAAAATATGTACCTGGGGTTTTCGGATCAGAAATTCTCAGGGTAGCCCGGATATTGGAAGTTGGCAATGATTCATCCCCGTGCCTCGGAAAGCACGTATTGCATTTGCACGTACGCAGATTGATATCCCATCGGGCTATGAGAGTGAAAGGAATAGAGAGTGCACCTGTGTTTGCGCACACACTTGTGCACTATAATATGTCCCGCGCAGTCATTTAGTCGTTATGACTGGCCACCGTAGTCGAAATCGGCTAGGGGGAATATTATTATTACAGGGTGTCACAAAAATAGTGTCAAGCCAAAACCCAGATGTATAGCATCACTAGGGCTAACCGAATCACCTCTGTGTATGTTCCGCGATAGGCCCTTAGTGGCCACGCTAGTGACTTAATATATTTTTCATCAAAGCTAAATAGAGGTTAATATATTGACGTAAACATTAGTTATAAAATAGAAACTTCATCAATATAAAAATAAGATAAAAAACTGGTTACTCTATCCATAAAATCTGATAAAGTTAATGCAGGTATAATGAGTGTTTAATATGACTTAACCTGTTAAGTGTTTTTTACTTTTAACTTGCCGGCCGATGCATGTGAAATCGTGTATTATGGCCATGACCTTCCGTTGAATTTAAAATGAACAAGCAGGGGTGGCGCTTGGTGGCGCTAAAGCCTTTGAAACACAATAAATTTAAAGATAAATAAAATAAAAGCTTTTTAGGGTTCCTTACCCAAAAGGTTAATTTAAGGCGGGATCCCATACAACAAACAAACGCGATTTTTGCCATTATTACTTGAGATATCAATTGTTGACCTTGTCAATGGTACGGAACCCTTTATGCGCGAGTCCGACTCGCACTTGGCCAGTATTTTCCGTAACGTGAGACACTGATGCAGACGTAAGAAAAATCTGCATTTCAATCCTACCTACTCTACCTATGATTCCTCAAAACTCAAGCTTATTACCAGCTCTTCATACTTAGCCCTTCAGTAGCCGATGAGTAAGTACGTCAACAATGGAAATCAAAAGCATTACAGCAACTTTTTATAAGATCCAATTTACATTAAATATCAAATATCCTCTTTTGGTATACGCGTCGTTGCATTCGGATAATGCCACATTGTGCTTTGGCAAAAACATCCTGAAGATTTCAAAGTTGGTTACCCTATCCATCGTGCTGATGCGTGTCGAGTCGCGGTTCATCTTTTTTGCGCATAGCAATGTACCCAAGAAGTCTAGCTTGCCACAATATAATAATAAAAAAATAATAATGGTCCAGCCGCATTAATTAATCTGTGCATGCGATCGCGCAGTTTTCTACCTCTTTTCTCCGCCATATCACTTGCCATTGCTTATTTTTAATATGCGTTCACTCGGATACATTGGTTTCTCTTCACTTTCTTCTATTTTTGCAACGTTTACTTCGAATTTATAATCACTTACATAACTAGTGAAGAGGTTAACTTTTAGCTAGTTTATATCGTCGGAAGTATATTCATGAGCATTACTCGTCCTTACGCCATGAATCTCATCAGCATTCAAATTACGAACATAAAACGCTGCAGTAGCTCGCGTGGTGACTCATTTATTATGTGATCTTACTGAAAGATAAGAAAACAATCGACTGCAATCATCTCGGTACACAGCACCTCACGAATGCAGGCCACATATTAGGAAGAGACTATTTCCAGCATGAGCGATTATTCTAGATAGTAAATAAGTATGTGATAACTTTGCTAAGGCAGTGGCTGCAACGGCCATTTGATAGAACGACGTGATACGTAGCATCATTACATTACCGTCACTAATGTCGCTGCTTCGCCACTACAAGATCTCACGGCTACACTTCAAAAACAAGTCACCGCTATTTTGTGAACAAACACAGATAACAGGCAACTCGATTTATGAGAAGTATGAGAACTCATTGACGAAACAGTTCGAGGTATCAACAATGGGAAATGATAGTTGATTGACATGATTGAATTGGTACACGAACTTTCACACAGTTGGTATTGTGCGATGGTATTTGTAAAATCGTTAAGGCATGCATAATTATTTCGAGAACTGCGGATAATTGTCCGGTTAGTGGCACACCGGTTTTAAATAAATCCAACCGAGTAAAGCAAGTGCTTACCCTGTAATTTAACCAGCTCAATGTTCGCTTTCATTTGTATCATAAGATTTCTCCATCTGTCACTGTAGTTTTAATGATCTTAATTCCATGGTGATTACAAAGTACATTACACATCTAGACACTTCGATTTTTTTTTAATCTCTATCTTAATTTAGATATGTACTTCATCATTATCAGCCATAGGACGTCCACTGCTGAACATAGGCCTCCCCACGGCTTTCTACAGCGATCGATTACAAGCGGTCATCCAGTTTAATCCTGCGATCTTTACAAGATTGTCTGTCCACCTTGTCTGGTGGACGTCCAAGGTCCGTAAGTACTTACCTTAACTATTTTTAAACCATAAGGTCAAAAGTGCGGTACCTATGCTATGTCTTTAGTAAGTCTTGTTATAAAAAAATAACTAGCTCTACTTTAAAACGAACGGAGCTTTAACTAAATTAACTGTCACTTGTTTGCTTGACGTTTCACTGGCTTCTAAAGAATTAACTTTTATAATGCATCTCATTCAACTAAGTTACGGAGGGGCGGCGTCGAGGTAATAGTCAATATTTACACGGTGCAGTGTGCACTCAGACTAGCGGATTCCTCGACCGCGCGCTGTTTGTCTGGTGTAGCGGTCGTAGCCCTGTGTGACGAGGTTTGCTGTTCAAATTTGCTCAATGCACGCTATATTCGTGCTGTTTCTAGCATCTAGGACAACAATCCGTTCTTAGTAAGTTCCGTTATGTGGACGAATATCCTGCAGTAATCCAGCTGCAAAATAACAATGGTGGACTACAAATTCTTAATATGAATTCTAACTTTTGCTTGTGATTAAAAAACTGGTCAAGTGCGAGTCGGACTCGTGCACGAAAGGATCCGTGCCATTGACTAGGTAAACAAGTTGTATGACTATTTCAAGTGCCTTACCTGTCGCCATTATTGATATCGAGCAAAAAAGGGCAAAATAAATCGCGTTTGTTGTGGGAGGGATTTACACTGTTAAATTATTTTGTTCTACATTGCGGAATTGCATCAGTATCAGTTGTGTTCATACTAAAACACGCACCTCTCACTCTTGCCCAGGGCTGTCACTTTAAGGAAACCAGCATAATCTCCTTTTGAGACAATTAAAAGACCTATAATATCTCAAAACCTGAACATAAGATACATCTTCATGTTTTTCATCATTACCTCTTTACCACAATGAAACGGTTTCGTTTCGGAATAGGTAGGTTTTGATTTATGTTCATTTTAAAAAAAAGTTACACGGATTATTGTTGATTTTATGAAAATCCAGCGATCGTATCAACAAAAGTAGGTTACAAAATACCATATGCGGGTCGCTGACGACATTACAAAGAACAGTAACATACCTTCATATAAGTAACGGTTAATGATACGCAAACAGTTAAATGTTAGCTTAGCCACCCACAACTAGTGCCATAACGTAGATTATCAGGGCAATAAAATCGTGAAGTGGGCCACATCATAAAACGTTGTCCTATCAAAGTAACTGGTGACATGCAAACAAAAATGAGAATGATGGACTGTTAAGTTCAGATAACGATTTCACAAAGCACTAGGTACATAATGAAGGTGTGCAATCAAAAGTACATAAGACAAACACGAACGGAGAACCATCGACAGAGAGATCGTAAAATGAAGGTGGTAAAAACAAACGATTACTCATAGGTAGATAGAAAAATTAAAAAATAATTTTGGTGTCACTAAACATTGCTTTTGTTGTGACACTGCACATTCAAGTTTGGAAACTTGATGGAAACAATATAACTTAAAACAATTTGAATGATAAAGAAGGCTAAGCAAGACCCCAATAATCTAAATTCGGTTCAAAATGCCCAATGGCTCTCCATTTTGTCTAAGTGGCATTATAATATTTCAATAGCGACCACTTCTTCTGGTCACATTTATTACAGGCCCAACTATTTTTGGCGTTACGTTATTGACATTATATAGGGACATATGGCAGCCCTAAATTTATATTGACTTGTATAGTTAGCGCGGTGCATGCAGTAATCTGTAAATCTGTACCCACGGTTTGCTTGTAAATAAAGCAAATATTGAATTCGCAATATACCGCGGTCGCTGCCAACTACTTAACACTTTTCACAATCTGATTGTTTTATTTGCCTCTATTCAGTGTTTGCCACCATATTTACGGAACACATAAACCACATAACCGAGTGAACGGTAATCTTCAACCATTTTCCAATTTATTACAAGATTGACATAATGGGAAAAATAGCGAAAGAGAAAGTCTTTTAAAAAGATCACTTCTAACAGCGAATATGTCGATGATGAAAGTAACGTATCACGTGTAAAGTCCGCAAATTGCTTTTATTTATTTATGAAAGTAAGTATATGATAAACAAATTCCGGTGTATATGAATACACAATCTACTCTATGACACGTCTAAGGCCCAGTTGTGTGATCGATAGTAAAAACAACTAATAGTAAATGTAGTTACCAGCGAATTTACATTTCATTGTGATATTTGGTTAAGATATTTTTTTCTTTAAAACATGCACAATCGAAAATATTCAACGGCTAACGACATTCAACACACTATCGATCACGCAACTGGGCCTAAGCTCTTTGAATATTCACCGAGCCATCAATCAAAACGGCTGTCTCACCTTTTGTAATAAACTTCAAGTCCACACTCAGTGCTTCGTTGGTTAATTACAGTCATTTGACGTTGTAAATAGTTGATGTTAACCGTGTAAGGTCGCTGGCTTCTTGGTCGATTCAGCATTACGCCTCGTCACTTCCGCAGTCATTTATAATCCTAGATCTATCCGAAACTCAGCCTTCACAAACACTTCTGAGCGATATTGTACAGCAAAACCGCGCACATCTACTAGGAAACCAACGCACAATCATGTTGATCTTCGACAATATATGCGACCCAGATACAAAATAAAAGTGAAACTATCGGTCATTACCAGGATTGATTATTGTGATGTCGTTCAATAGAGCAGTTCTTTTTAGTCGAGCTCTATTCTGATAGTGATCATGTAAGAGGTGCTAATTAAGTTTTGGCATATCGTGTGCGTGCACGCCTATGCCACTGGCAGACATTTAAGCAACTCTGGACACGTCGGTGACGAACTGTCGACCTCGACCTTGCCCCGAACTCCCACGGCTTACAAATTCACGAATCTCCAAAATATTGTAAAAGCAACGAATTCGCCAAGTGCAGCCATTACAACGCACCCACACGTGCCATTTGTGATTCTGCAAAATAGGACACGCGAGATGTAAACTTTGATGGCCTTTAATATTTATAGCCACAGGTTTTCGTTTGAGGTCGTCCTGTTTCTGACTTATTTTTATTGTTGAGCCTGATTTGCTTATTAATTAGCATGTTGGGGTACCGTAACGGGCAGTAGGCGATAAAGACCACACAGGTCGTGGTCTCGTGTTACCGTTGTTATGTTATGTTATGATTACGCGATCGAGGTCTTTCGATCTTGCAAATAATAATAGATTCCCAAGCGACCTTGGGATTTGTTTTGATTTGATATGGGCCGTTTTCCACGAGACACTCCGTATTTTGCAGGTAATGTTTTTGCAGGATGCTGTTTAGTAGCATACGCGTTTTGATTCTAATACTCACATGGACATCTCGTTTTTAACCCGCAAAAACCGAAACATGTTTAGTAAGAAAGAAGTCGTAGTAAATCTTCATTTACTTAGGATTTCTTCTCTATTAGATACATTAATTGCAAGCTAGAATTTCTAGCTAGATGTTCGCTAGTCGACCGACAGTATAGATAGGGTTATGTGATTTGTCATTAACGCAGATAGTACCTATCACAACTAGTGCTTCCACACGCCCAGTTAAATTAATTGCTTCGACAGAATTAAATGTTATTGTGTCAAGGCTATCAGCAGTTTTATTTCGTTCTGAGCCGTATGTATAGTCGCACCCGTTTGAAAATAGTCCCAAGTTAACAATATGTGTCTGGCCTTCTATTGTGATTTAAAATTCCATGTTGATATATTAAGGCCGCTAATGATACATTTACCACTTCATCGTAACTAAATTAACTATTGTTATAATTTTGTAGACATTCCAGATCTAAACGTGAGAATATATACTTATCTTGAAGAACAGAAAAATCTTTTTATAGTTAGAAATTATTAAAAACTTGTACAGTAAGGCGATGTAATTGAAAACCTATATTAGTAATTTTCTATGTTTTTTTTACGTTATGATAATTTATATCCCATGGAAATGTAATATGCAGTGTTGAGTAGGCAGCTACCGCCAGCTACGCAATAAGATTACTTACAAATTCCAGTGGTTTAATAAAAACGCCTACACGCCAGTTAAGGGCCCTTTCTTTCGTAGATTTATCGTCCGCACCCTGCTATTGAGTGGGTAACAATAACCGAAAAATTACATAACAATGGAAAGTGACCATTTCCACCTTCATACGATTGACGTTATCGAGATTCCAATTTGGAAAGGACAAAAAGTGGTTCGGGACATTGAAAGTTGTCACCAAAACAGGAGACGAATTCGCTTTCGATCGTCGAGCACGAAAGTAAGTAGGTACTGTAATGTAGCCGGTTGGCGACCTTGAATACAATGCTGCCAAATAACTCATAGCCCCGTGACTACGCTATAAGCAGCACGAGAAGAAATCATTGCGAACTTTTTTTGGCGAGCTTATCGCAAGCGCATTGATACAGTGAAAGTTAACTGCCAGGTTACACTTACGCACGCACTTATACTGGCACAAAGTGACGGATGCTCGTCAAATTATAGCTATACGTAATGGTCATTAATTATTTTGCTTCAAACATATCAATTAACAGTCTCGCTAGATTTTAATGCATCAAATAGGTGCTCTAAAAGGTTTCTAGTTTAGTTAAGATTCGTCTCTCACAGCTTCAGTTCAAGAAAATCTTAAGCACTTATCTTGTCTTGTATGATTGCTAGTCACAGCTAAAAAATATTCTTGTTTCACAAGAAAATTACCGTATCACGCTCCGTCTTATTTTCACCTTGAATATCGTGAATGGCAAAGTTTCTAAGGCTTCATTATGAACGCTCAATTAATACTTAATAGCTCCACACAGATGTTCCACAAATCGGCGATTTGCCTCCATATAGGAGCAGCGGTGGTCTAACTTCTCACACAACGTTCTATGATTTCACATAGATATTACGACGATTATCGATTCAATCTATAGCTTGAGCAATAAAACCTCAAAGGTCGACGACCGAAATGTTTAGATTTTAATTCGAAGTCCGATATTGAATGGAGAATATCGCCTAAAGCCTTTTGGCAGTCCGAAGGCGGCACAGCAATTTCTCTATGTGACTTCAACATTACATAACATTATTTTTCAATTACTGACTCGTAATAGGCATATCTTTGACAAATTGTCAGCGTCCACTCCCGTGCTGGGGACAATGCTTACTTTCCTGGGACCTCATCATCATATAATAAGTCTATCAATCAACGAGATTATTCTATTACGAGCATATCGTGGTTGCATTCAAATTAGCGGAGCGTGACTGTCGTTAAACAATACGTGTTGCGGGTCCCCTGGGTCTGGCCTGGGAACTTTCTCTGCGTGTTATCGGCTTGGACCCCGCCGGATGCTGGCAACACTGGCAAGACCACGGAACCGCACCACCTCTGTTACATAAACCTACCACTGACCAGGATGACGTTATCAACAGTTTTTACTCGGTTCTCACCACGCCTGTTGAAACACTCATTATCTCAACAACTTTCAATATCTAACTAGACCTTGCAAAAACCAAGAATGCAGCAACAATTATCTAAAGACAATACGATCTAGTTGAGTGGGTAACTGTGACAAAGCCACGCGAAAATTTCGTTTATTTTTTGCTGAAACTGTGACTTAATAATTACATGGAAGGTCAAGACAGCAATTTGCGGTCTAGTAATAAGGAAGTATTTAGGAAGGAAATTTTAAAGCGTAAAGTATAGCATTTAGAACATATGAACGATCGCTATCAATTTAGCGTGAAATTGAAAACGTTACAGTTTTGTCGGATTTATTTTATCGCTGATGTACGAGTGGACCCATAACGGGAAATATTGTCGTATCAAGTAAAATGTGCATAAATTAGGGCAGCTATCTTGAGATTTGCAAACTGGTTCTGGCTCGCCGACTTACGTGTCGAACGTAACACGGTCGTAACATTACTCGTTCTTCGTACATTCTTTTGTATTTCATGTGCATTCGTATTCTGCGCACACGGCGCTCCGTTAACCTTGTTATCTTCATTGGTTGGTCTGGGCATCACCGTTATGCCTTGTATGCAATCGGGAACATCTCTTGGTTCCATTGATGGGATGCCCAAAAGCTGTATACCACAAAGTGAGTTGTTATTACTACGTAAAGATAAGCTCAAAAATGAATGTCAATCAAAAATGTGTCGCAAATACGACGACAAGATTTTGACGTATTCCTTGAAATTTAAATTTCGATTATGAAACCGTTTGTTGATGACAAGAGGCGTCAATTCATATGGCACAGATTTTTCGTGGTGTCAGTTCCATACGCTAGTAATAGTAGTTCAATGATACACAAAATACAACGTTAACACAGCGGATTCTATGCCATCAAATAAAATATAAACGCATCAAATATTTTAAATACATGTCATCAGACAACCATTGTGTAAGCATGTAACTTTATCATTAATAGCAACATTAAAATTTTACGAGATTGTACTTTCATTGGAATTATCTGTGTCAAAATAACCGACTGTTAACTTTATGACTTAATATTCGGAAAGCCAAACTTGTTTGTCATACAAGTTGGCGTATTGCCAATCAGTTGTAATTTTATTTAAACCATTCTTTCAAGTTCATGAGTGTTGTGATCGTGACATGAATTGAATTGTACATAAAAGTATTTTCTTTTCAACGTAAATATATGTATAACATAAAATGTTAAATCCTTGCAGTCGATCCCAATACTTTTAATCTGACGATTTGACTATGGGATAGAGGCATCAAATGTTTTGGGAAATTATAAATAAATCATAGCAATTATATTTCCTTCTGCTTGAACTTTTTTGTTGGATCTCCAACTTTTTTTGCTTCCTTTAGATCATTATTTACCTATTTGGCATTATTAGCACCATTTAGTAAATTGGTACATTTAGCAACGCGTGAAAAAGGTCACTGCAAATTGCATCTAAATGTTAGTGTTTCTGCCTGTTAAAGTATTCCACTTTATTACAAAATCGGTTGAAATTGTTTGCTTCTGATATTAGAATCGGACATTTTCGGTCATCATAAGTTAGGTAGTTGCACCAAAATAAGTATGTGCAGAAAGGTATCGCGCTAGACTTAAGTACTAATAGTAGAATTACTAAGGAACCATCAACATACACTATTATGTAGTCGATTCTAGAATGACTTTCTTACAAATTGCATGCATGCTAGTTAAAACGCTCTAGTTTGATTTACAAAAAATTCTATACCACTGTTCGGAGAACAGCCAACAGACGATTGGTAAAAGACGCGCCGTGGCATTCCCGGAAAATTATCCTTCAAAATAGAACAATAAGTCTCATGAGCGAATTATTTCTTATGTGTATATACCGCATCAGTACAATACCCGGTTTAATAAACCAAACCAAACCACAACAGAACCACAGTACGTAGAGCAGGGAATACCATACACAAACATTCAAATGTTTACATATGAACGTCAAAATACATATTTCGTAGTCACAATATTTTGCATCTCAAAAATGTTTCAATGTAAAATGATCCAATGCCGTCTACAAATGCAACAATGGACAATGCATCTAAAGCCAGAATATTCAACGTTTAATCAAAACAAATCGTGCGCAATGTGAGTCAAACTAAATGCGGAGTACGACAAACAAAGACAGTGAAATAAATTGGCTATTGGGACATCGCGTACAAAGTTTTTTTTTTAAATAAGAGTTTAATCTTTAGAAATAATCTTCGCCTCCTTATTCGATAATCTTAGTACCAGGCCTTAGAACCGTACTAACGTTTACGCGACCAGTTTAAAAAATATGTCATCATGACAGCATTCAATAATGGAGGTATACTTTTTAAAATGGTCGAGTAACCTCAGTCTTGGTTTAATTAAACGGAGCTACCTTTTTCTTTTATAGGGGCTAGCTAGAGTTATCAATGCGTTCATGTAAATTTTGATAGCATTTTTTTTGATAACTTCATCATATTACGATTTGTTTAAAAAAAAGTTAGCCTGTAAGCATCCCACTGCTGGGTAAAGGCCTTACCTCAAATATGAGGTAGTATGAGCCATATCTCCACCACGCCACACACACACCACGATTTGTTTAGTCTGTTTTAAATTCTCAATTCAATACATTGATTTCGTGTTGCTTTGCTGGCAACATCCTTTCAAACCTTCAGTTTGTAGCCAGCTTTATTAAATTGTTTTGCTCCAATCCCGATCTCAAGGCGACTCGTGCGTTACCCAAAATAACAATTGGGACGCGCATCGGATATGGAAAGACCTTTCGATTTCATAACTGTATTTCCAAATGTCTTGGGAAAACAATAAGTACAGTTCCAGCCTGCCAAGTAGCGGTTTTCTAACTTTGTCACCATTCTACATTATTTGTAATAGTTTGCTGTTACCTACACACGCACATTGTTTCACATGTAGTTTAAATAAATCCTTATTTTACTTCACGCTTTGACTTGAGAACGAAATGAGCTGAGAATATTATTTAGTTTTTTTAATGTTTCAGATTTAATAGTGGGTTCTGATGGATTAGCTTTTATTAAAATAATCTAAAAATATATTGAACCCCCATAATTTGGCGTAATCGTAATAATCATCAGATTATGTTATAAAATAAGTAATTAAACTAAGATCTTGAGTAAAATAATAACATTTAACGTAAGTAGTTTAGAAAGCCAATCATAACTCGATTTCATGCGCATCAATTTTCCATGCCATTTTGATCGAAGGGAAAAGTACTTACAAAATGCGAAAGTGGCGTTAATGACTTTTAACTTACATTTTTTTATAATAATTTTACCGTAAGATATTGGAAGCATTTCCAACTTCATTAGTATAGATTTATTAGAGCATTTCATTAAATGAACCATCCATTTACAGTAGGTAATCTCCACTATAATTTCGAACGTTTAGAAACCTTTGCTTGTTCAGATGCCATATCTGACTCTACTAAGGAGTGCGTGAAAAAAATTTACTCTGATTGTAAATGGTCGGTAGTATCGAAAACCTCACATTGAAAAGAGAGGTAACCAGCATTTATTACCTACCAGAATAAATATGAGGAAAATACAGGTAATATTTCGTAAAAGATTATGTTACGGTGCCCCGATTCAATGAGATAAGTAGAGGTAATATGCTTACTAAACGCAGTTTCAAAACAGCACAAACATTTAATAGAATTGCAATAGATAAGCCTTTGATTTCGCAAAGACAACACTTTGAAATTCCTTTGCGTCTATTAACACTTTGATGCCAATCAATCGAATACTAATTTCAACATTTCACTGAACAAGTAGGCAACTTGCAAACAGCCGTCGATACAACATGATGTAGTTTTATTATCTTAGGAACATTCGCCAAACTTTATGAAAGGCATTTACGATTAAAACCAATTTAGATAAGCTCAGAAAAATATCCATTCTTTTCTATTAGGCTGATGACAGAATCCTAGATTTGCATGCCTTCCTAGCTTAATAACTATTACAGCTTTAATAATGACAACAGACATTAATAGGTAACTAGATTTTTTAAAAAAACCTTGGCTTAGGGAGGTCCCTAAGCTAAGGGTCAAAAAAATCTCGTTCGAAAAAGTCACTTTAAAAAACGAGCTTGATCTTTTTTTCTTTCGAACGTAATTTTCCGTTTCAAATTATTATTATTTTATTCAGATATTTCAGCATCCATAAAGCTGCTGAAGAATCTTTGCACCCATGTCCAAATCACCATACTCAGTTTAACTACCTACCTTTACTTTACCCACAAAATGACGCTGACGTTAGAGCTGATCCGCTGAAGATAAAGTTAAAATTGTCGCGTACTCTCCGCTAACAGCACAGAAAGAAAGCCGGTTTAGTTGCAGCATACGACTTACTTACGTACTCTTACGTGTGTTAAAACGCCTCCGTTATTCATCGGGTATAAAACTATCGCTTATCGCTATATGGAAAAGAAAGCCAAGTGCAGCAACATTGCACACGATTGTGGAAAACCTGAAAACTGCAATGTTACAGTTTTTAGCAGCACTAGACACCATTGTTTTACCAGAGTTACTACATGTGTTTAAATAACAAAAAGTTTTTTTTTTATGAATATTGTTTGTACCCATGCAGTTTGAATTATGAAACATAACACAATTTTGACTTCTTTACATGGCTTGCGTAATATAAGTTAGTAAATTATTACGCACAGCTTTTTCCATTGTGCTTACAATCACAGAATGATTATTCATACACACAAGTCACAATGACATGACATTCAAGTCAATACAGCAACATTAATATTCATACAAAATGGCAAGTGCTTAACTTGTTAGTTTTGCAAACACATTTCTTATGTTTGTATTGTTCGAAATTTGTATTTGCATATTTTACTTAGCTAAATCCTACTACGTCCGCTTCTTACGCAAATTATAAAAATACATAGAAGTCAAAGCTCACCAAGGTAGTATCAAACAATGAGCAATGAAAAAGTATTCCTCTGTTCAAAAACTTGGCACTATTTTACCGGCGTTTATTACGAGATAAAATATAATTCAAATAACAGTCATAATCAAGGCATTGAACTTGCCTCTATGGCGAGTGTGTGATTAACAAAACGAGAATACTTTCACTCGGCAGTTAACGCGCGGATGGCTTTGCCTACGAAAAAATTACAATAATTAAGAGAATTGTATGGACGGTGAGTCAGCTGGATTACCGATAAGACATAAGAGACCGGTGTCATCGGCTATTGTAATAGATGAACTTTCGATCTGTGTCTTTGTGGGGAAAGAAAGCGGACGTTTGTTGCCAACTAATGAGACAGATTATTTCGCACGACTCTCATGGGAGCGCACACGAAGTCCGAAACGGATTTGTTTTTAGGGATGCAAATGGCATACGATGATTTAAAAACATCGATATTCACTCTGTCAGAGCCTGAAAATTTTAAGTTCATAGGCGACTAAGCTGAAATATCCGGATTTAAGTTTCAGTTCGGAAGATTCACTTCTTTCAGCCAATCATTGTTCGTCGTTTTATAAACCAGAATACCCAGAAAGAAGACGGTTTCATTTAATTAATCCTTTGCTATTACCCTGACTTAGCACTGTTCGGTTGTCTATTTAGGTACACGTATCGCTAAAAGCTTCGATCGTTCATGTTCCAAGCAATCGATGTTTTTTTTAAGATTAACTCATATTGAACCCATCCCTATTTGCTTGTTTGAAGACAATAACCATTTCACAATACCAACTTAACTATGCATGGAACTGACCAGTCGATGCTATTGTAGTTTTTACATCGGTGAGAGTGTCGCAGAATACAATTCTAATCAAGAATCCATGTTATGTTACCTAAGATCTCGTTTAAAACGAAACAACATTGCATAACGATGCTAGAATTTAGCAGTTCGCATTCCAAAGACGCAAATTTTAGATCAGTTATTTCCTTATTTCTTGCAAATGCATTTAATTTATTGCCAATAACGTTTGAGATTTCCCAATTTTTTGGTAAATTGATGACAGATCGCGGTCGAAGCAACATTCCGAGACTCTTAGTCACTACTCACTACTTAACGTATTAATTATTATTTCCTAATTTTATATTAGATACTTTTAGACCCAACTTTTTCAAAATAAGTTTAAATTTTAGATTAACTAGATGTATGACGCATTGTCACTTAATATTAGGTGCGATCGTGGCCAAATGTCTTGCTATCCAATTTAAAAATATACTTAATCACGGACGAGTATAAAAAAATATATACATAACACAACGTGTTCTTAATCTATGCCTTGTTGTACATGCAAAAAAAAACTAAATTGTAGGGTAGATCTTAAATATTTTCAACGTAAACCGACCGTGGAACGATATGGATGCCGCGTCGTACACACGGCTTAATATTATAAGGTGCAAAGTGTCTCCGGAGTCAAAACCTTGTACTATTAAAAAAAAATGTAAGGTTTGTTGAAGTAAGTGTGTTCTTCATTTAACAAGCTGAGGTCTACAAATAAAAGGTAAGTTTGATATGATGAATTTATTCGTTAATCGAAATAGGTCCATTTGAAGTAGGCTGTTGGTATTAGGTGAGGGCTTTTTTTATTTTGAACCAACTCAACCAAACAAGTGTTCTTGAATTTTTGGTTAACGTTAAATTTCGTTACGTAAGTTTCGTTAGTGAATTATTTCACAATAACCGTTAATGTTCGTCTGATGATAAGAAGGTTGTATAATATTTAGAGATGCGCCGAGTAGCACTTTAGCCGAGTACCGAGTACCGAGTATTACTCGGTTATTTTTTTTTCCAACCGAGTACTCGGCCGAGTAACTCTGTTCAATCAAACTCCCGTTTCGGGTGTGTAAACAAGTACAAACCAGGTTCGCGCAGAATAAGCTTTCATCAAGTCACGACAGCGCATTGATCCGAAAAGCCCCATTACTTTTTTATGTATTACAAAATCCACAACATGATGATAACATAAAATATAGACATGTAAGACTTACAGCCAATGACGAATTTACATTTTATTTACTCAATTTAAATAAGGTCGCTCTTTCAAAGAGAATTTGCTAGCAAAATACAAGTGTCGGTTCGAGTGGTGGGCAGGGCAAGGTATTTAGAACTAGCACGCTTAACAAGAGTACCTGCAAGCACCATTCACAGCTGATTATTTTCGGAGGCTGGTAAAGTCTACAAAGAAAAATGGAATAGTCTGTTACTAGATCGTGCAGAGAGCTTTGCATCGCCACAACACAATCTAACTTTATAAAATTTCACATATTATTATTTTTACTAACGTTTTCCTCATTTTGTCTCTACTTATTCATTATCATAATTGAGGTTGTGATAGATTTCCCCAGTCGTTTGTATAAATTCTACCTAAATATATTGCTTTAGTTAAACCGAGTATACTCGGCATTGAAACTGAGTAACTCGGCCGAGTACGAGTATCAAAAAACCTGCCGAGTACGCCGAGTACCGAGTATTAACCGAGTACTCGGCCCATCTCTAATAATATTCTATATAGTACAGCCTTCAATTGCAGCTGCCACTTTTGTTAATACTTTGCTTAGGACTACTGCGTTTATGTCTTTTAAACTTTAATATATTTTTTTAATACCCTCTCCGACTTCTTAGAACTCAAGATCCTAGTTCTGGTTCCGAGGTTCCGAGACCAGTGTTCCGAGTGCTGAACAGAAGGTTCTGGAGACCCACTGTGCGAGTTCCTCGGTCTCCGTTCCGAGACCCAGGTTCCGTGACCAGGGCGTTCCGTGCTTTGGCGCGGCGTGGCATTCAGTCCGAGTACTGACTGGGCTAGGCACGGTCAGTACTGAGTGCTGGTTCCGAGATGCGCAAAAATTCACTTTATATCAAATTCAATAGTGTGAGGGTTATTAGTTTCATTGTGGACAGTTTAGTATTCCCTTGCTACTCAATATTTAAGCAGAAAAGATTTTTAGTCAGCGCCATGTTCGTAAAGAATACTTGAAATAAAATTTTGTGCAATTTGGAATCAGCTCTTATTACCTGAGTCCGAGTTCCTGGGGCCGAGTTCCGCTTTCGAGGTTCCCACAAATGGTCTCAGATCTTCTACGGTACGAAGTTCCAAGGTCGGAGTTCCGAGGGCCATGTTCAAAGATCTAATGAGTTCTTCTACCTTCTTGATTTAGTTCTCAGAGTTATAATTCAATATTTTCCCTTCCTGTTCTCCTTTTTCCCCTTCCTGTACTCCTTTTATTCCCATCCCAGTAATACATTTTTTTGTTTTTAAATTTTGCATATTTAGAATATTTTAATTTTCTTCGAGACCTATCTATTCACTACACCAGTAATTCTGAGTCTGATAAATTGTAAGGGCTGCGAGTATTATTTATAACAACTTATTACTTACGTTTCATAATTTGATGCTTGTTTACGAACACGTCATTTATTTTAGATAGGTCTACACTTTTAACTACTAACGACAAAATTTCTTGTTCACAAGCTACACCGCGCCTATAAATTTCTCTGAAGTGCATTATTAAATCATAAATTTTAACTTCCATTGACTGTTAATCGAACTTCTAAAATTATGATAGCATTACGTAACAGCCGCCTACGACGTCAAAAACAAGATTATGAATATAAATTACTTGCTGCAGTTGTTTTTATACTAACGACTAGAAAAAAATAACGCCTGTTAAAGCTTCTGCCTGCAACTTTCTTAAATTCTACATTTTAGGAGCGCTTCCTAAAGGTGCTAAAGGATTTTAAGCTACCTACGTGAATTGATTTCCTACAAATAAAACTTAATTTTGAATAGGTAGTTTAGTAACCAACGATCGATTATCAAATACCATAATTTCAAACTTCAATGCTCGTTGTCAACAACCACAAAACAATTTATTAAACGGATACACTCGCATCAATGGCTTTCGTATTTAAATTGAATAAACGATCACTTTCAGATAAATCACTCAACCAATTAAAGGGGGCATTAGCGAATTGAATGGCCGGCACCAATGGGAGACATTGTGTGGGCTGTAGGTACGGTCGATTTAACCTGCCTTATCAATACGTAACGCGGCCCTAACACAGGTCAATGCACTGCCTTTGACTGTTGCACTCGTAGAGCACAGTTCAAACTTGGAGGCAGAATATAATATTGACAAAAATCGTAAAAGATGCAGAGGTTATTTTACTGTTTGTTATGGAAGCTAGCGTAACTAACTGTTATGTGACTTTAAGTAACGATGGTGGTGACTCAACCTTTTTTTTGGGAATTATTGCTTGGTAAGCATTTTTTACTTACTTAGTTTACAATTCAGAAAAAAAAATAAGGTAAATCTATACTAATATTATAAAGCTGAAGAGTTTGTTTGTTTGTTTGTTTGAACGCGCTAATCTCCGAAACTACTGGTCCGAATTGAATAATTCTTTTTGTGTTGGATAGTCCAGTTATCGAGGAAGGCTATAGGCTATATAACATCACGCTACGACTAATAGGAGCAAAGATATAGTGGTAAATGTGTAAAAAACGGGAGAAAGAAGTCACTATTCCACGCGGACGAAGTCGCTGGCAAAAGCTAGTAAAAAATAATTATAACTGCAAATGCACTGAATACATCTTAGTGAAGACAAACATCTTTGAGAGGTAAATGGCTTTAATGACTTTAAGTACTTATAGGTACATAGTTTTTGTTATTTAAACTAAGTTAATGGAACATTACATTATTAATCTGTCAGTGACGGCCTGATAGAGTCATGTCAAACGCGAGCGGCTCATATTATAATCACAAGATAATGAGCAGTCTGTTTATAGCCGAGACTTTATCAAAGCTGAGATTAGACGACAGGAGAGACTTAAAGGGTAAGTTGCAAAAGTTAACTTTCAGGGCAAAACATACCTAGGTACCTACCTACGCTTAAAAAAACAGTATGTTTTGTATGACTTTATGGATGGTACTGTTTTTGTAGTCGGGTATGACGTGGCGCTTAGCTATGGGCTAAGGCCTGATTTCCTCATCGACAGTAATAGTAAAGGATACCAGCGGTTACATTTTACCATCACTTTCGATCACGCAACTGGGCCTTAGTCGTAATAAACTAATGTACTGGTAGGTACAACATACATCAGCTACGTTACAGCTACGTTTTTTGTCTTCACAGGATTGTGAACCCCTTACAAGGGTCTATTTGTAACAACAGCTCCTTTCTGCATCTAAAACTCATCTCCTCAATTCATATACGTAAGTGTTTTTAAAACTATCAAAGCATGTTCAAAGAGATTTAAAAAGCCGCCATCAAGAGGCGTGTCTAACCTTTCGATAAGATGCCCTGGCCCGGGCCCCGGAAGACGCAGGACAATGAACGGGTGAAATGTTTTAAGTTCATTTTAAGTGTCTCGACTCCACTTAAATATTATTATTATTTTATACACGGTCTTACACGACTAGAAGAAAAAGACGCTACACCAAGCATAACTGTCCTGAAACCAATGATTTAGTATTGTAGTAGAACTTAGCTCTTCAAAGGATATGTATAGTTAGAATAGTTAGATACGGGATTGCTACCATGCACCGATATTATGAGCTTCCGATATTTCCACTGAATAGATAAATAAGGTTATTACCTTACCTTATTTATCTATTCAGTGGATATTTCGGCACTGTTGCAAGCGCCATGATCACGGAGACTATTATAATGATAGTGACCATGAAAGTTTAAAACAATATATGTGTAGAGTTTACCTTCTTTCCTCCCATCGGTCTAGGATAATAAAAACAGATCAATATTTCAGAAAAGCATCTACGTGACGTTGGTAACCATACCTATGTCTGTGAGTAGGTAAGCATAGTAATCTGCCTTGTTGATGAATGAAACGAGTGTAAAAGTATGTGTCGAGTAAAATAAAAATAAGTGATAGGTACTTTTACATCGTTTGCATTAACGGCAGCATTTGCAGTCGATGCAAATTAATGCTAAATAAACCATCAAAGATTATTTGCGCATAATAATAGGTAATTGTACCTCGCAAAGAGTCAGTCAACTCATTAGTCGATAAATCGATTGTAAAAAACTCAGTCGATCATCGCATGCGCGGGCGCTCAATCGACGGAAGTCGCCAGGGCGACGCGATATTTCGAGAGGCGTGCCGGGCATGCGACTTGTAAGGTATAAATAAATCCATGTGGAGACGCGGGGAGAGTACGGGCTGCATGCCACACCTTGTATATTTATGGATAGACATCATAAAACAGTTTGTCATGAACTTCCATTGCTTATTCGTCTAATACCCTGGCGAAATTTTCGCAAAGTTTTTTAAAAGCGACTAGACGTTGTAAAACTATTCCTCTCTTAGCATTTTTGACAATCATACATCGTATCCTTCAAAAAGTGCTCTTGCTGTTCATGTTTGTACTGTTTTGATACATGTATGTACATACTTATTTCCAATTATCATTTTATTTAAAACACAAGGATATTAATACAGCACTTAAGTTAACCAAAAGCAATCCCACTCGTAAAGCAGAAGGACTCTACAAGGTAGTAGCTTGTCGTTGACTACACATTGTCAGTCAAGAGCTACAAAAAAGTTACCCTTGCACGCACAAGTGGCGAGATAAGTATGTATATTATGTAAAACAAATGTTAAATAGGTAGGTAAAAAAAACAATCAATGAATGTAACTATGAAACAGTTGGAAAAATCTGTAGATCCAAAGGACAACAATTTAATTTTCCCTTTTATTAGGGATAAACTCCATGTGTTGATAATAACTATATTTCCTTAACTTATCAATTATTTATACAATAATCAATGCTGTAAATATGCGCGGGATAATACAATACAATAATTATCGATCTAATGTCAAAACTATCTATCTGACAGGTCTAGTGCTGACCATGCGTGCTAGTGTTGTCTACCATAGTAATGCTATAATCGATTATCCGTCTAACACTTTGAATCTTTGACTTAGGAGTGGGCACGAAAGAAAGTGCAGAATACCTATCTTTGCTTGGATTTATCTGTGCTATGGTTTATTGATCGATACGCTTCAGAATTTTATCTATCTGTGTCACTAACCATGCGATAAGTATTTTCATCCAAATTGCAATGCGGATCAAACATATAATAATGTTTCTTCGAGCTCAAGGAGAAATTGTGAACGTAACTCCAAATACTTTAGCCAACAGGCCTAAACAATGTTGGGATTTGCATAGATAATCTTGCCACTAATCACTACCTACTTAGGAACAGAATGCGTTTGACACGCCGGGCTGACAAAGCAGTGAAATAATATAAACCAAACTTAGACAGGTATCTGTTTAGCATTTATCCTTGGGCTGAAGTAGAAAGGATATCCGTTTGAACTCTATACGGTCCTAAATATCTGCCCACGCTGACTTCGATTAGCTTAACTGTCCTGTCATGTATTGATCTAAAATAATATAATAATGTTGCTAACAAATCATCTGTTAGCAACATTACACTAACACATCTAGACAAACACTACTAAACTAAACTAAACACCATCTAGACAAGACAACATTGGGGAGGACCTAAAGATTATGTTTATCAGATAGATCGTTTATCTTATCGAGACACACACCTTACATCTTTGTACTGGATTTCAATAAGGAAATTTAACAATAAATCTAAGAAAATAAATAGAGATGTAGGAGACAATTCAGAAATAGGTAGTACATAATTCCTATGAGGGATTTGCTATGATTTGGTATTATCTGAGTCTGACTCTGTTTGAATAGTTGCATCATTTTTGGTGAGACTTTCACCAATGCATAATTTATTAAATATCGTTGCTCTCGTGAATCGGGCCACATATTATATTACACAATGCTCGGATAATTAATATTATGCATGTATTATCTGTCTGAGTATTTGTAATTTTAATAAAGTAGGTAAACAACTCATGTTAGCACTAATGTTTCTTTTATTGAAGCAATGTTACTTCCCACTTAACAATAGCGATCATTTTCCATGTTTCTATCAACCTTCCTCACTTTAAGCGTACCAAAATATTCGTATAATTCATTAATGTTTAATGAACCAATAAATTGGTAGACGAAACATTCACGTACTAAACCAACCATTGGACCATAGTTTTGAATACTCAGCAGAGTCGAAATAAAAAATGGAATAGAAATTTCCGGTCCCAATTCATGTCCCGTTTTCAAGGACGCGCCCAGCCCGCACCCTGCTTCCGCTCCACGAATTAGGGTAAAGTATATTGTTACCGAGCAAAAACAGAGCCAGATGCTCCCACTAACAAAGAAGAGCCGTGCAACTAACTTGTCAACAGGTGAATGCGATATCACGACCAATTTAATGGCCAATTACGTTGTAAACTCTTTAACACGGGGTCAGAGACAAAGTTCACGGAATGTCTTCCCGGTTCGCGGGCAGGAACGATACACTATGATCAAGTTGTCGCATTAACACTTCACTTTCCCTACAGCCCAGAATTTAAGGCATTTTACTCATCTGCCGGCAAACGGCTGGTAATTACAGAGCAAGGGGTGGTTACCCGGGCCCTGTGATGTCGGAGAAACTACCGGGCTCAATGATAGATCGCCGATCAAGGATCACTTTCACGAAAATTGAACGAAAGTGTGCCGTGCGAAATGGGATTTTTTCGAAAATATGCAGTGTGCAGATTTCCGACGAAGGCAAACCACTGCTGTTCGTGGTTTTCATCATTCAACCACATGCTAGTTTACAAGTTTTGCCATTCGCGCTTGCCGCGTTCCAGCCAACTCGTTTGTCCACTTCAGTGATCGAATACGAATATTATGCTGTCTGGTGCGGGAACCATTAAGTATTAAGGTAGGTATGTACTTACTACTTACCTATTTAGATTTCATAAGTTTCTATTATGTACCTTAATGAATACCACCTTTTTTTTGTCAGTAAAAAGTAGTAAAAAAATAATAATTTTTAGTAAGTTTTTAGAAGGCGGTTAAATTTTCTCAAAAACTTTTGGACCAATTTTGAGAGAAATTTCACTGTGCCCTAAGTTGGAATATAAGGTATAATTCAGGTTCAGAGGAGTGTGGTTTGAACTCCTCTCAATATGACTTGATTTGATATGACCATTATTAGTGAAACAGTGAGTGAAACTAACGTTCTCCTGTCTATGAATTAGTAGGCAGTTGCATGTTTTTGCCGAATTTCGGCTACGTCTACACTAGGCCTGACAACTTTAGTGTGGAAAATGATGGGCAAATGGGCAATGATGTCAGACAATGGGAATACAGAGAGAAAACGAACTCATGTTAGGTGGAAGTGGAACCACCCGACCCCCATGACCCCCACCACAACAGACCGAGATTAGTTAAAAAAAGTTTTGTTTTTTTCAAGTTGCTCAGTTTTGGGTTTTAGTGTAAAATTCTTCGGCGAAACGTATTATTACTGTCAGATTATTTGACAAAGATAGAGAGAGATAGGTCATCCAGACTAAGCTTATTCTCTAATCTGTGGCTAATCCTGACTTTCGCAAGTTTATGAGGAAGGAGAAGCAGCAATAAAGGTGTACTCTATCATTCCATGACATGAGAAGACAGGTAGATAGGACCTAGTCTTTTGAGAAAGGAAGCTCTTATAAATAGGCACTAACGACTTAACAAGGATGTTCTTTAATGCAAGCAGCCGACTCATAATAACGAGATCATAACAAAACCACCTGCAATTTTATTGCGGCGGGCGATGCAAGCGCATTTGATATCTCACACTCACGCGCAGCCCGATAGCGAACGCAGCGCACTTCGAAATAAAATAAAATGAAATGAACGTAATAATGAAATGACTTGCGACTGCGAGACGAGACGGGAAGGATAGGGGGCGCGGTGGTGCCGCTGCCCCTCTACCCGCGCGCACACCCGCAGTCAAGCGAGAGGCAGCCGACAGCTAACCAGCTGCGCGTCTTGTGTTTTTCTGATTTTGCGTTGCGATTGACGTTTCTTTCTAGTTTTTGTCATATTTACAAAAATAGACTGGATTGTGTATACACGCGTGTGAATATTTTCGGTGTTTACAAATATTAACAGACCGTGACTCGCGCGAACGTTCCCAAACAGTGGCGTTTTGAACTGTGCTTTCCATGGATCCCAGTGCCTTTTGTCTGTAAAACAGTGGATAAGACGAGATTGGTGTTGTTCTGTTGCGTTCCTGTAAGTTTGCTTGTGGACCCAGCCAGTGTGAACAGTGATTGTTGTCGTGGCCGGTTTCCGTGGAGGAAACTTTCGAAACGTGAATAAAATAGTGGGTAATGCTTTCGTAGTGAATGCGGGACTTTGCCTGCACGCATTCCATAGGGAAGCAAGGTGCCTCCAATAAGCATTTTACGGTGAGTACCTACAGTGCACAAGTTCGTCGCACCTTGACATAAAAATGCTCGACCCGACGGCCCTGGTTTTTGACCCGTTTGTGGTCATAAAGAACAGTACTCTACCTGCTTGATTTGAACCTGGTTAACTTCTGCATTCCTTACACAAAAACATCATAATGCTTATGACAATGCCTTACAAATCATACCATAAAAAAAACTATTTTGGTTGCCCAAAATAATTGTAGGTTACATGCTATTGTCGCATATAACAAGGTTTCAGTTCATGACTGAAAAGAATGAACTATAATTTTAAATTAGATTAATCCAGTCAAGCTTAATGGATGGTGTTACATCCATCCATTATAATTAATCCATTTACTAATTTACATTGACCTAAATACAGATGAAATTCTATTTGTGTATGTTATAACATAATTTAGTAATAACTAGGTCCTATGTCAGTCATGTTTTGCCAGCGGTGAATGTTATTTTGCATTATGGTATATCCTTACTCTAGTAATGTAGGTATTACATTCTTCTTAACTTCTGATTTATAAACTCACACAAACACACTTAAGTGTTTGCATCTTTAGGCTATTCAAAATAAAAGCTAATGACTGCTCCCATTTTATAGCCTGGATTTCACAATTTCTGTACAGCCTAGATCTACAGCTGGACTTAATAGAAAAAAATCCATCTACTGAAGAAAAGGAAATCCCAAGACAAAGTTAAACAGTCATTGATTCCATGCGGAAAGTAATCGTAAAAAAAGTTTGATGTATACTTAAATGGCCAGCAAGCACTCTTATAATCAAATTAATAAATTGTCAAATTTTAAGTATGTTATGCCCTATTTCACCATCCTTAAATAAGCGCTTACCAACAAAAAACTCAAATATGGAATGTCATTTCGTGTTCAATAAAGTAGTGGACCGATAAAAACACTATTGGGGACTTATTCAGACATTGTTAATCAGGCATTATTTAGGTATTTCTATTTGCATTCTAGTATGAGTGGTATAAAATTAGTAAATCAGAGTAATTTATAACATTGGACTATGAAGTATGACAGCCTGCTTAGGTAGGTATTCCATAAAAGCTTCTGCTCCATTGTTGTCTCTGTCTACGCCGTGTCTGGTATAGTCTTGAGCAAAGAGCAATCCCATTTCCTGAAAAAACCATGCAAAAGAACCTTATCCTTATCAACAAAACCTGTTTGCAAACATTCAAATCTTTCATAATGTACCCTGTACTGACTATTGGTTAATTAACATTTATGCAAATACTTTATTATAATTTACAGTGAAGCAAGACCAGATTGACTGTATTCTAATCACAATTTAGTATTGTGATTATACTTGACCTTTGCATTGCAGTTAATTAATGTAAATGTAACATGCAGGCACAAAACCTGTAATATGTTAATCATATAAACTTAAATTGCAAATCTGTAAAAACATCAGTTGAATTTTATTTTACTAGCACTTAATCATAATATAGGCTAGTGTAATGTTTTATTACAAACACATAATTTAAATTCAACTTAGTAGGTAAGTATCCAACTAAATAAATACATTTTAACAAACAAGTTAAAGTTACATTATGTGACATCAGCTGATACCTCTAATAAATAATGGAAGGTCTCCTGTAATCAACAACATAATATGACTGGAGGTTAATACTACAAATAATTGACAAACAGAACCTGTACAAATTTAGGCATGGCTTCAAATGTTAACATAATGTCAAAATATCAGTTAAATATTCTAATTGGGTACTATCCAGTTATCTACTGAGTAACGTTGGTAGGATAATCTTCTTGAACTTAAGAGCTGAGCCCTTGTCAGTGAAGTAATCGCAATTCTTTTCTTTTTTAAGCCTTCTTCTTAACCTCCTGGTACAACATTTTTAGTAGTATAGTGTAGTTAAAAGTTATTCTTCCTCATGAAAAAATTCAAATTCAATCACCCAAAAACGAGACTCCGTTTCCCAATCCTATTGAACCTTGCTCTATTTGTCATCATTCAGGAATTCATTCAGCTACGCTAAATATTAGCTACTTTGCGTAATTTTCTTTTTGCAACATTTATGGCTGACATGAAATGCTCATAATCTTACGTTCGGGTGCCATGGCATGGCACATCCAACACATATGTGTCACAACAATGACTGTTAATTGCATCTTTATCATGTAAGTTTGGATGATTGGTTTGTTTAGAACTTGAGGTTCGATTCCCTGCCTAAGACTTTTTAGGGTTACGTAGCCGAATGGCAAAAAACGGAACCCTTATAGTTTCGTCAAGTCTGTCTGTCTGTCTGTCTGTCCGTCCGTATGTCACAGCCACTTTATTCTGAAACTATAAGCATCACATAGCTGAAACTTGGTACATAGGTGTATTTTGTTCACCGCTTTCCGATTCAGATACAAAAAGTAAAAAAAATAATATTTAAGGGGGGGCTCCCATACACGAAACTAAAACCTAAAAATTTTTTTTACTCATACCTATGCGTGTGGGGTGTCTATGGATAGGTCTTTGAAAATGATGTTGAGGTTTCTAAAAGTGTAAGGTTTGAAATATAGACGCTTCCAAAGTGGTAAAATGGACGTGTGTCCCCCCCCCCCCCCCCCCCCATCAAACTTTTGAACTAAGAAAGTGAAAATTATAAAAATAATGTATGATGTAGATCTCAACAAAAACTTGCGACGAAAATTGGTTTGAAGGAGATTGAACCAGTAGTTTTTGAGATATTGCACATTTTTATCAACCGCAAATATAACTTTGTCTTTCATACAAGCACTATGAAAAACAAAGTTATTTTGCTGTCGCAATATATTGTGATGTTTTCGTTAAGTGAAAGTAAGTGGACCCTGAATTCAGTTAAGGGTGGCACGGAACCCTCAGTGCGCGGGTCCGACACGCACTTAACCGTTTTTTTTAATACGATATAGGTTTGCTCTTGTTTCTAGACGATACCAAAGGCGTAGACAGGGACGAAAATAAAGCGAGATCAGCCAGAACAAGCCTGTTCACTCTTTTTTTTGATATTTTTTTACAATGTTACGGCCCTGACAAAGCAATGTCCTAAATGAGTTATGGTTTGCGTTATCTGTCCAATACTTCATACGAAATGACATAATTATTAGTTGGTTAGTGCTTATTTGTCGATGGTGAAATGGTCCCTTAGTTTTCTCAAACAAACGCTTAATCACTTTTCAAGCACTTGATATTCATCTTAAACATAACAATGTAACAATGCGACCAACGCAACTTTATTTAGTTTCTTTCCTAAACATGTTTCTTTTATCATCAGCTGGATGATACAACACAAATCTTCCTCATGAAATTACGAATGCAGTAGTTTTCCTTAGATCGGGTTTATTTATATTATCGAATTACTCACTGAATTGCTCATTTCCTAATACAACCTCGCGTCATTTTGTTTAAATTGAGTAATTTTGGTATGTAAATGAATTCGACTCTCTCTGAGTACGACTGATATTTGATGATAACCTTTGATTGACTTTATTACATAGACGTCGATTCGTGAAGTACTTTACTTGCATTTATAGAGCACAAGCCTAATTTTCGTTGCCCCTTAACTGTATTTGATCCTATAAGATCATGCAGCCCCTGAAACTAAGCAAGATTGAACATGCTATAACCAATATTCATCAGATCAGGATACAAAAACACACAAAAACTTCGAAGAGCAACCAATTGCAACGAACTGTTGATTATGTATGATCATTGCAAGGCTCTGTTATTATTCGGACACGTGTATGACATAAGCCTATAGTTAACGATGATAATTAAGTGCTATAACGGTGTTTGCAGGGAGACGAGCGGCGCGGGTGGCGGGGCGGGCGGCGGAGGGCTGCTTGCCATGAACGCCACCCAGGTTCAGTGCGAGCCCCACGACTCGGTCGTACTCATTAAATGTAAGTAACGCCCACTCATTATGTCATATCACTAGTTATTAATGTTACAAGCGGCGGAACGGCATACTGACCACGAAATTCCAATGGTAGCGCGCAAGAATGCCAGGAACACGGCCGGAATTGAAAACACTGTGGTGGTTTCAGATTATTGAATTATTAGTGTGGGAGCGGTACTGTTTTGTATATGAATCAAGACAATGTCATGATCTTTGTAGTTAAAGCAAATGATCAACGGTTCCGATTGTTTCAAATGCATTCCTAAAGAATGAAAGGAATAACAAAAGATATGGACAAAATTACCAATAAAATGTAGATAAAAACGATGTATGCCCAGTGATAAGATCAAATTCCCTAGTAAAATACTAATGTTGTGCTGAAAGACGATGATGATGATAAATGCTAAATTATGCACCATAAAGGCTATAAACATTCTAGCTACGTTTTAAATAAATCTAGTCGAGCTCATTATAACTTAACTTAATGTTGTAGGCGAGAAACGTAATAAGCTCAGCAAACCTACTACACTGCAAGTAAGTCACCATTAATGCAGAGTAGTTTAATTAACATTAGAAAACATAATTACGTCATAATCATAAAACATAGCACAGCCGATACATAATTATTGCTTACAAGCACTGAAGGTTGTTTTGCAATAGTGTAGCAAATGAGTGTAGTGTTGTAAATGAGGACCAGATTGAAGTCTCGACTGACTGACGGGATTTGAAGAATTTGAAGCACTAGTAAAATTTGTTGAAGCATTCATGTATATTTTATACAGTTTTGGCATTAATGGTAATAAAATTTAATTCCTTAGTTTGTCTAAAGATTTTTTTCCCATATCCTTGGGATATAGAATGAAATAAAAATTACATTTTGTAGAAGAATAAACTTATTTAAGTCATATATCTCAGCATCTTTGATGTAACATTAACCAGATCCGGCAAACGACAGAGATCAAATGCACAAGTATACAAATTATACAGTCCATAACAAACATTCAACAAACACAAAGTTGGTGCGATCCAACATGCACGCGAATCAAAGTAGTTTTAATGCAATCCATAAGTTATTTTCGGACGAGTCTACATTACCGACGCGTTATGTTTGCTTTCTGGCACGACTGTGTTTGTGTGTAATTCATCTTCATTTCGCATCTTTTCTATACCAACCAACACATCGATATAGCTCAGTTGGTCAACGCATTCAAGCTTGAAATTTAAAACGAGAGCGATTCTAATATTAAGGCTAATGTTTGTGAAACATTTGGCATCTGCAAATCTATGTGCCATCATTGTTTTTTGATGTGCATTTAAATTGTTGATGCACGTATGTTACCTTGGAATCTTAAATGTCTTAACAGATTCTTTGCTGTTCTGCTGTATGTGTCTGTGTTTTTTCTTGTGTATCATTCACCTGTTGTTTTGTTTATATTTAGAATTGAATAACTGCAATCAGAAGCGAAGTCCAAGTTTTGATCCTCTCCATATTTGGAATTCCCTTACCGTCAATCTCTTTGTAATTGAAATTATTCGCAGTAGGGCATTTTACAACGTTCCTGCAACTAGCCATTTTCTAGAAATAGCTACAATTGCGTTTATTTCTGTCACCGAAAGTTCCCCCGTTGCGCCGCTCTCAATTGATGCGGGAGGCGCAGGCGCACGTTTATTAGCTTTGTTGAGGCTAATAATAATGATCACTGGACAAAAGCGAGAGTTGGTATTAATTTTTTCAGTGCCGCAAGTGGATAGGCCGAGCAATTGCCACAGGCAGTCACCAATTTATGTTAATCCGGGTTAGTTTTGAGCGGGCTGTGCATTGAGCTGCACGCAACAAACGATGCATTTCTTAATTCGCGTTGGACATGTGACAGAGTCGGATTGTTGTGACTGTGACTGTGCCGGTGCAACGCGACAATGCAGTTTACGTTGGTAATCGTCGTAAACAAAGTCAAGCTATGTCCGGTGATAGAGGAACCGGTCAAATCAATAGGTAAAGGAAATTAAAGTATTGTACCTTCCTAACTTCACCATTTACATACTTGCTGTTATGTCATTAAATATCTTTTACTAAGTTTCCAGTCATCGCACCGCAAGTTAACCAGAAAATTATAAAGCGTAACGTGACTCAAGTGGGACTCATCGGCAAACATTTATTATAAGTAGGAAAGCGCTTCTTAAAAAGAAACTGGCTCGAGCCTAACTTTTCACTCGCCGGATGCTCAACGACTTTCAAAACCAGTAGCACAATGTGTGAGGCGGAATAGTTTCCTCGGATGTTTGCTTACTCAATGAAAATTAGAAAAGTTTAAAAAGTTAGCCGACTGTTGATAAAACGAAATTGATACGATCAATGTGCATTACATTATCGTGCGACCGTACGAGTCCACCGACCACGCAGTATAATTTAATTCGAATTTATTATCAACACATGAGGTCAAACAATTCGTACTCATGTAGGTAGGTGTAGGCACTTGAGTCTCGTGTGTGGCAAGAGCCATCGGAACAATATTGTAAGTGACATTCTTAACCATCTGAATAAACGTAATTGAACAATTTCTATCAACCCATTGCCCTTATCTACTCGGTGCTGCTCGGACAAATTCGGTGCTACAATTGGCCGCAGCTGCTAATCATAGTTAAGAGATTGTAAATTCGATGCAAAGAAATAGGTCGTTTTTGTAATATCTTGTTAATTTAATTTTACTCCTCGCAGTAAACTGCATCCTCAAGTGTCCATAATTATTTATTACTCATTGTTAGATGACGACTCGCCTGTTATTCAAAACGCAGGATATTGTTGCTAATTCTGAAAACTACAGTGACTATTTACGTTTGACGTCAATAAAATTGAGTAACGTGCGAATGTTCGTCCTGAATAAACCCACATAATCCCGCACACGGCGTCTCAGGAATTGTGTCAAGCTTTATTATGCTCTGTGCTGCGATTGTTCGCTTGCAACGCCCTATTTGCTGCCACCACCACCACCACCATCAGCCTATATTAGTCCACTGCTGGACATAGGCCTCCCCCAATGAGCGCCATAGCGCCCTGTCTTCGGCTTGGCGCATCCAGCATCTACCTGCAGTCTTCCGCAGATCGTCATCCCATCTGGCCGGAGGGCGTCCTACACTACGTTTGCCGAGTCGCGGTCTCCACTCAAGAACTCGTTTACCCCAGCGGTTGTCGGTTCTTCGCGAGATATGACCGGCCCACTGCCACTTTAGCTTGCTAATTCTTTGAGCTATGTCGACAACTTTGGTTCTCTGTCGGATGTATTCGTTACGAATCCTGTCCTTCAGAGAGACTCCGAGCATAGCTCTTTCCATAGCTCGCTGAGCGACTTTGAACTGGCGGACCAGTCCTATCGTGAGTGTCCACGTCTCAGCTCCATAGGTCATGACGGGTAGGACGCACTGATTTAAAACTTTAGTTTTCAAGCATTGCGGTATGGATGACGAGAAGACTCGACGTAGTTTTCCAAACGCTGCCCAGCCCAGCTGGATCCTCCTCTTGGCCTCCCTCTCGAAATTGTTTTTACCTAACTGCAGAATCTGCCCAAGGTAAGTGTACTCGGAAACAATTTCGAGATGGTGGCCTAGTACAACAACCGGTCCCGGATCAATGAGGCCATTCATCATGACTTTGGTTTTATCCAAATTCATGCCGAGACCGATGCGTCGGGAGGCTGAAGCTAGGTCGTCCAGCATCCGGCTCAGCTCCTCCAACGACTCCGCCATTAAGACTATGTCATCAGCGAATCGCAGGTGTGAGATGTAGTCGCCGTTTATGTTGATGCCCTTGCCTTTCCAGTCCAGCGTTTTAAACATATCTTCCAACGCGCTCGTGAACAGTTTCGGGGATATCACATCCCCCTGTCTCACTCCTCTGCGCAGTTGGATGGGTTTGGACTGCTGGTCCTGTACTTGGACACTCATAGTGGCGGCGTCGTAAAGACATCTCAGCACCTCGATATAACGATAGTCTACTTGGCATCGCTGTAAGGATTCCAGAACGGCCCAGGTTTCGACAGAGTCAAAGGCCTTCTCATAGTCCACGAAGGCTAGACAAAAGGGCTGATTATACTCTTCGGACTTCTGTATAATCTGCCTCACTGTGTGTATGTGGTCTATGGTGCCATATCCTCCGCGAAACCCGGCCTGTTCCGGTGGCTGAAACTCGTCGAGTCTCCTTGCGAGACGGTTCGTGACCACTCGTGAGAACAGCTTATAGACGTGGCTCAGGAGTGAGATGGGTCTGTAGTTTTTAAGGAGCGTTTTATCTCCCTTCTTAAAAAAGAGCACCACCAAACTCCTGCTCCACGCCTTTGGAGTTCTCCCACTTTGAAGGACAGTATTGAAGAGGTTCTGTAGTTCCTGTATAACAGGAGTCCCTCCGGCTTTTAGAAGCTCTGATGTTATGCCGTCCTCACCAGGGGCTTTTCCATTTTTAAGCTGCCTCAGAGCTAACACGATCTCGTCTTGACTGATGTCTGGCAGTTCGTCGGTATAGTGGCGTGTCAGGGTGGCTCTGGAATCGTGGTCGTTTCGTCGGGAACTAGAGGCATGTGCAGCGTATAATCGGCCATAGAAATCTTCTATCTCGGCGAATATCTCCGGCTTTGACAATGCGGTCCTACCGTCGTGCGTTTTAAGCTTCGTCAGGTGGCTCCTACCAAGCTGCTGAGTGAATACTTTGGACCCTCGGTTTCGCTCTATTGCCTCTTCTATGAGGCGTGTGTTGGAGCTCCGAAGGTCGCGCCGTACCATCTTCGCAATTCGCTTGTTCAGGTCTGACCTGTCTGACGAAGTCACTTGGGTGGTTTCCCGTCTTTTTGCCATTAGCTTGAGAGTCCCATCCGAGAGTTTGGATTTCTTTCCAGTACGCTGTTTGTGGCAGAATTTGGTGCCCTCGTCTCTCAACGTTTCAACCAGATTGTGTAGAGTCTCGTCAACGTCATCAGTGGGATCCAAGGCAGCGAATCTATTCCCGAGTATCTGCTGGAACTTCTCGGTGCCCGCCATGATTTGCATGAAGTTAGGTCGGAGCGTTGACTTCAACAGACGGTTTCTTTCAAGCCTTAAATTGATATTCAGGGAGCCTCGGAGTAGTCGGTGATCAGATCCGGTATTAAACCTGTTGATCACTGAGACATCTCTGAATATGTGCTTACTATCCGTCATGATGAAGTCGATCTCATTTTTAGTCACAGTGTCGGGGCTTCGCCACGTCCACTTCCTTTGGGGCTGTTTCTTAAAGAAGGAATTCATTAAGAACAGCCCCTCCATCTCAAGGAAGTTGACAAGCATTTGCCCCCTGTGATTTCTAACTCCATAGCCATGCGGGCCTATTCGGGATTCGTTGCCAGTCCGGGTTCCCACCTTGCCATTGAAGTCCCCCATAACAACGTTGAAGTGAGCCTTAGTGGTGTTGTGTAAGGCTTTGGATATGTCGTCATACATATCCTCCACTTCATCATCCGAGTGTGTCGAGGTCGGTGCGTAGACCTGAATTACCTTCATGCTATACCGCTTGGATAGCCGAAGGATCAGGTATGCTACCCTGTTCGACACACTGGAGATTTCTTGGACGTTGCTAGCAAGGGCCTTATTGACGAGGAAACCTACGCCACCCTGGGATATTTTGTCACCCTCGCGAAAGTAGAAAAGATGGCCCGAGTCTAGGGTCACGGTGTCCTCCCCTTCTCTACGGACTTCACATAGCCCCAGAACATGCCACTTAATATTCTCTAACTCTACTTCCAACTGCGCTAGATGATGGTCAAGCCTCAGAGTTCGTCCGTTAAACGTCGCCAGGGTCAATTTTTTATGTAAAGGATGGTAGCCTACCGTAGCCCGGGGATTCCTAGCACCCCCTGCCCCGCCGTTACCATGGCCGCTACCATAGCCAGGAATAGCGAGGCGGCCGGGAACTGGGGGCCATTTGTTGGCTGTTTTATTCATTGGGAGGTAATGCCCATAATCCCCACGCTGGGCATGCGGGTTGGGGATCGCAGTTTGGTGATGAAATTGTTCTGCAGGGGGCGCTGCTGCCCGCCCTCCGGTGTATTTTCCCTTAGTCGCCTCTTACGACACCCACGGGGAGAGTTGGGGTGGTGCAATTCTAAGCCGGCACGACACGGCTGCACTGCCTGCATTCTTATCTAAAACATGTAATATGGTCGCATGAATCATAGCATCTAGGCGGTTGAAACAATGATCGTGTGAGTGACGGGGCGCGGCCGGCGGCGGCTCAGATCTCACCGGCTGCAAAACGAGATCTACAGATACTGACCGACCGTAAACCGACTCTTGTTATGGACCTGCGCTTTTACATTTACCTGTATACGATAGGTTAGTATTCCATCTAATGAGGTTATCAGCTCCATTATTTAACGGTAATAACTCCATAGATACACGTGCTTTATTGCTATCAGCCGACATCAAAAGTGGTATCGGTCCCTTTTCATCCACAAGCATCGTTTGTTACCAACTGACCGTTGAGAAACTACCGCAGACTGCATGATCGTTCATTCGCAATAAATTTATCGTCTCCAGGAATTCTATCTCATATTATAATAATGATTAATGTTTGAGCATTGCCGCTATCTAGAACAGTGAAAGGGAGGTCAGGATGTATTACAACTTAATTCCAGTAGTTGCGATAAGGGGATCCGACGGAACGATAGTCTAAAATGATACTTACGTTAATGATCGAACTGGTAATTGCTGCTTTCGTTTACTTATTATCTCTGTAAATATTTTCAAATAATCACATTAAATTTATCTGAGCAAATAATAGTCGGCATGCCATTAAACAACCATGAATGGGTCGTCAACCCTGGTCAGTTGGCCCCTGGCCTCTGCCGAGTACAATCAACCAGAATCTTATTACAGATACCATTAGTTTCATTGAGAACTCGTAAGTTAGTGTGTGACGAAACACTGTGCTGTCGACACGTGATTATTGTTTAATCGACCGCGTGCTAATTCCGAAATTATTTCATTAACGTTGTACAGGCTGTGTCAATGTTCAAGATCATAGCGTCTTTGAGGTAGTGTCAGTGACGTCGGTGTGTGTCAAAGTCAAAACAGAACCTTGGTGTTACGTAACGAGTAAAACAGTGGTACGAGAAGATAATGGACCCATGATGGATGAATTGTGGCGTGCTCTGAAACTGAATCAGAACAGTGAAACCATGAAACGGCCCAAGAAAACAGATAAAGTGGCAAAAATTAAACACAAGTTGATAAAGAGGCATAAAAGTAGGTAATTACTTCCAATATCATTATGTGTTGTTTTTAATGGACGTTGTAAAAAAACAATATAGACTCTTGTAGTCTTGGTTGTGTTTGTGGTACATTCATTTTATTAGCAGCTTCAACCGAGCAATGTAAAACAATATAAGTTTTTTTTATTTTAATTTATCTACGATTGAACTAGAAAATTATAAATCTGAAACGCCGTCCTTCCTGTTGTGGTGAGAGCAGTAACTTAAATATTTTCATGTATCTTATTTGTTGTTGCCAATATGATCTCTCTGCTAGCAGAATCGGCTATCGAATTGGTTAATTTTCACTATACTTAAACAAAGTGTTCACGAAATAACCTTGAAAATGCAATGTGTTCACCAAATTTCGAATTAATTAAACATAAACAACGTGGTTGGTAGTCGCAAAACGTGGTCGCCGAGCCGCCCACACTGTTTCGTCACTTCAAGGTCTCTGATCACTTGTGTATTGGCGCTTCAGCTAAAAATAATACTTCAAAAGGTTTCGGGAGAGTGCACCGCGGCCTCAGCATGCACGCCTTTATATCCGAAAATATTTAACCACTGCGTCATGTTGTTTTGTGTTATTTACTCATTTCTCTCTCTCAGTGAGAATATTCCTCAACTTTGTTATTTGTTGGACTCTTAATTGGACTAATTTGTGGTCACTCGACGCTACAGCGCTTACTCAGATGTCCGCATGAGTTCCTTTAAATAATGATCATAATAACCTCGAAAATAACATCTTTCGTTACATAAAGGATTTGAATATATTTGGAACTGAAATGACTGTAGACAAAGAGAAGTTATTTTTACTACGAACGTAGGACTCCATATTTTATTTAATTTAAAATGGGTTTGCTTTTGACTCCAGACCAGACCAAGAACTTGTACATGGCCTGTTGTGTGTGTCCGTGTTCAAAAACAGCTCACCTAACTAATAGAATTACTCTCATCTCATTGTGGATTGCGTGATTATCAACTCCTCCGCCGCTTGCCCATGACTTTTCAAATGTGTTTGCATATATTCCTTTAAGATAATAATCCAAATATTTTCTCCGTGTTCATTGTAGTCATCACCATTTCAACAGATGAGCACCGGTCGGCGGGGGGCAGCTGGGAGGAGCCGGTGAGCGCCGTGAGGAATACACCTCTTCGGCGTTCGCAGAGGCTCAACTCCACACTGGATTCCAGGTAAGAGATTACTTTTTAACCCTCGACGAATAAACAGCGGAATGTAAGTCAACGTATCTCTCATCGTAGCGCCCAAACGAATGAACGGATTTACGTTTAGTTTCTTTTTGTGTCAGATAAATTTTATCGCGAATGTTCTTAGCTATGTTTCATGAAAATATGATCAGCCGTTTGATCAGCTCTTTTCTAGTTTGTAGTTGTCCGATCGATTCAAAATTTGGTGCCAATGTCATTGACAGTATATGGTACGGTATCCATGACCCGATCGGCAGTTTAAAGATCATCAGCTCTTTAATAAACTGATGAGAGGATCTGACTACCTTCCATATTTCCGATCGAATCGAAATTTGGTACCGTGCTACTTTAAATATATTGAAATAATATAGTAAGGTAAACAAATATATAATAATATAAATATGACGGGTCGGGGTTTTTTTTATACTTCATAAATCTCTGTACATACGTACAAAGAGTTAGTTAGTATAAGCTAATCAGTAGGAAAAGGCATTACTGTTGATCAACCGAACGAGTATCCAGGCAACACTTGGCTTGCCTTACGTTTATTCTAAGGTTAGGACTCAGGACTAGGTTAAGTATTGATGAGCTGTTCTTTTAAGTACATACACCTAAAAGGTTTGTGCCTCTCACAAGTGTCAGGTAACACGTATCATAAATAGTTGAACTTGAATTAAAAGTATATTTTTTTATTACTAGTTACAGCTGTCGGGGCTCCTTTACCCAATCACCATCAACTCTTATTACGCGTCCTTTTAACTGCGCTCAAGTGCAGTTTAAATTGATGCAATATCGTAACTGTAGCAAGTAAGTTACAACCAATTTAGTTAAACTATCCGCCATAGCGGAGGATGTTCTTAGTGCGACAGACCTAAGTATGATTGATGCGGTTCCGAAATTAGATCCAATTCTCACCCATACATAGGGGGAGAATTTTAAAAAAGCAACGCACCAAATTAACTTGTCCAAATTGAAGTCGACACGTTTGTATGGATGATGTGAGTTAATTATGGAAACGACTGCGACGTTCGAGAAAAACGAATGTTAAAATAGCCTAATGGTTATGGTATCGTGTTGATTGAAGAAGAAATATAGTTTTCTTGATTTTGGTATATTACCACAGAAATTATAAAAGTACTACGATATTATACAATATGTTCAAACATGCAATGCTTTCGAAAACAATGTTGCAACTATTGTTGCACAGGGCGCTGAACCAATATGATAGCGCAGACACGCAGTACATTAGTCTGTTGCTTTTTGTATCCGTTGTGATAATGCCTAAGACTCGATTGAACCATCTTATTTTAATTTAAGAAATGTACTTATAATACCTGTAAAACTCCATTCGAAAAACATTGGCCATATAAAATAATAACTATAACAAACAACAGCAGTCACCAATGTATTTCAAAATGCCGAGCCAAAAAAAATATCATGTGATTTAACGTCTCTACCCATTTGTTTTCTATACTCTTAAAAGCCTACAGCCTACTCCACCTTTTCTAATTTGCATCCATTGTCCGCACAATTTGCCGTCCGCCGCTTAGCATTGCGAGTTGACAGTTGGCACATGTGACTTCCTCTCTCGTGTGGTCCCGCCGAACAATTAGCGGTGCCGCCGTGACAATTAACACGAATTTCCTGTGCGTATGCGTATGAGCAGCGCGGAGGGCACTGCCTCCGGGGTTATTGCGTATGTGAAGCGATGGCCACTGCGTTAGGACAAAGATCTTTGGCTTTTGGGATAAGAATTGGTAGGGTCATGATGAGTTTATAGAATTGGTCTAATTCTAATAGAATACTACTATTTGGCCAAGCGAATTTGAACTTACCTAGGTGCGCAGTGCAACTCAGCTTATGTGATACAGAGATTCGTTATTTTTATTGAAATTGTCGACTTGTCCCAATTTACTTCAAGAAACTAACGTACCAATGTGATATCTTTGAACTCGCTTGTCATTCTTTAGTATTAATCTTACCAGTTTAGAGAGCATATTATTTTGTACCCGGTGGGTAGAACCTACGTCTTTTCCGAGACCACAAGAATATAATATACACTTTTATTGAATACTTACTTACTGAGGTCGTCATTACGAATAATAAAGTATTCGTACCTACACCGAAATGAGTTACATTCCGCATCCAGAATTCCGCTCTAAAAACAATAAAATTCAAATAATATTTTAGTCTGTAGTAATTTTCCACCCGTAATACGAGCCTAAAAGCCTCTAAGCTTGACTATGGTACAAATGACTGCGTTTCGTTTCACGGCCTTTTGCGTTCGCAAACAAACGGTTTGCGGTCAGCTTTCCTCTGTTTTGGGTTTCTGTTACTAATTTACGCGGCAAGTTTAAGGTGAGGAAAGCCACAAACATGTGTTACAGACAGACAGTGCTAGTTTTAGAAACAATCTGTTTACTCCACTACTCCTTTCGTTAGTTCTCTTATGTTAGCTGTTTGGATGTATTGTAAATCAAACGAGGCTCATTACATTCCATTATGTTGTAATCACATTATGCTAACAATACAATCTTTATCCAAATATCGCAGCAACTTGTGACACTCGACTACGGAGTGCAGATAAAAAACAGTGTCAAGGCGAAACCAAAGCGGCGATTTGCATGTAGGCCTCCGTACAAACTTCTGTCAGGCTCTACTGCACTCAACTTTTAATTAAAGCCCCTATTGTCAGCCTCAGTTCGCCTCGTGCAAGTCATAAGCAAGGTACTCAAACACTAAATTGAATATTTTGTGGGCTTAACCTCACACAGTTGCCTACAGGCTGCCTCTTAAACCTGAAATTTATATTACAATGCGTGATGCCTTTTCTTATTCCGTTCTATGTTTACTCCATTGTTATGAATTGGCTTTTTTAAAATACGTTAAGAAACCAGTAACTTATTTTACAAATGAGCACTTTACCAGCAGGAATATGTTGAATATATCAATCTGTGCGTTGAAAAAACAGTCTGGCTAAACATACATTCTTTTACTGAGAACTTCTGTAGCTCCCACGCTTTTCTCAATAAAATGTTAAATAATTTCAAGCGTGTGTTTTGTCAAAACAGTTCAGGTGAAATGAATGACGGTAGCCAATTCCCATTCACTACATATTGAAAGTTATTGCACATTTTACTAAATTTACAAACGGATAACAAAGTAATGTGCTATGTGACTATGCGTGTTTCTACAGCTTATGCAGAGCATTGTGTTGTGTTAAATAATAGAATATTCATAAAGTAATCGTAAAATCTGTTTCTGCCTTGCCTAATGGTTGACTGGTAGAGAATGCTTTAAAGCATTAAGTCCGCCATTTGTACTTCATTTTGTTTGTGCAATAAATAATACATACAAATACAAATAAAAAACCAACCGTCAACAATAACGAAATCATTTTTACACTGCATTAATGAAAACTTACAGAACATTAATCGAGCAAGCAGCCAATATAAATGATGTGCGTTATAACAAAACCAGGCTTGAAATAGTACTCTACCTAGATAACCAATCTGAAACGCGGTTCATTTACGACGATTGTTTTGTCATTGAGTACAGTTTTTATTTATCTAATTGGGGTTAAATGCCTGTTAGCTTTACAACGTATGATGGACGAATGTAGGAAATTACTTTTTACAATTCGTGACTTTTGTTGTATAGCTAATAGTCTCTATAATCCGTATGCAACATAATAATGATCTTGCGGTATATTTTTTGTTCAGTTATGTTATTAAAATTGTGCATAAAGGTAGTTTTCTTGCAAAATTTATAACGGTGCTGCCACTCGGACTAATGAAATGTAACTAAAGTTTATAAAAAATGTGATTGATACCTACCTAAATTGATAACAGATTTTCCCACAACACTTGTAGGTAGTTTGATTAATAAAATGAGTAACGATATATTTCTAACGGAATAATTCAGCATAATCATGTACCTACTCATTTTATCAAATAGCAGTATCAATCGATTTGTGTCAACTGTCAATCTACATTAAATCTAAAAGATATAAATATTTCAAAGACCATAATTACCATTGAATACCACAACTATAAACTAGATAACGTCCTTGATTGATAAGTTTCTGTTCCACCAACTTCAATAGCGGCTACATATTTGTTCTAGCCATTATTCGTAGCCCCTTTATAGAACCGCATAGTTCAGAACAGTTTCGAAATACGACCTTCGATTTCTTCATTCGGTAACTATTGGCGCCTGGCGGCATATCAAAAGCTTCAAACAGTAACGTAATATTCACAGCTGTAACTTACAGACTTGGTACTATAAAGTTACATTTATGTAATGCCTTGCCTGTTTGGGAACATTACAGTTCAGATTTACCGTGGATGAGTTTTCAAGCATAGGTACGGACCGATTACAACCTTATTTTTGAACTTGGTTACCAAGCTCTGTTACTTTCCATATCACAAACAACTGTATTCTATCCATTGTATGTTCCTAATTGTAAACGTGATTCTGTAGTTGCATTTGTAGAAAAACTTTATGTAACGTTGCAAAATCGATTGTTACGCCTATCGCATTCTTGAGTTTTGTTTATTTTTGTTTAATTACTACCGTGAATTGCATAATTGAATACCTGAAACAATCTGGCCGCTGCAGCGCTGTCTTGATAAATTATGAGGAATGACTTAATCTTGTTTCGGTAGTCTTGCCATAAATCTCTCTGGCTATTGCAGACTGCAATGATAGAATTGATAATCATGCCCTCTTTGATGAAAATATTTCGCGTTAGTACCAGTACTGCTGTTCTGTAATTGGATACCTATTTACTTTTGCGTATCTGCAAATAAATGGTGTCATACAGTCAAACTGGGAATAGTTTCGTGAACAACCAATACATGTTAACGCCTGATTACAGTGTCCATTTGACTCTAGCCTCAGATAACCGAGTGAGAATGCAAATACAGCTTAATGTACTCCCGTTATGCTTCGCAGCTGCATTATCTGTTGCACTTTAGCACGAACACTGTAGACTGCTGGTCAGCTTATTACGTAAAATAATGTTTGTTCTTCGTGATTCTAGAGTTTACGCGGCATAATCCGACGCGAATGACTTGCAAGAAATTTTTAATTATATTTATTTTGCCTTTTGCGGCCTGCTGTTTTTGGTCTGAAATATTTTTTGACATCAGTTAACCTTTACAATGATATTGTTCGACACTGCAACTTTATCTGCACTCCATCTGTTATCTTACGTCTGAAATGCGTTTAAACCTTATAAAACACAACATATTTGCAATTCAATGAGCTTATATTGTAATATTGATCAATTTGACTTTAAAGAGATAATAAATAGAAGGTAAGTTAGCTAACAGACAGAGAAATGGGCAAAAGAGAGTGTCCAACCGATAAATAATTGCCTACTAAGAAATTCCCATATCTTTACCCTCTTGTGCAACATCCACAAAGGATTTTCTGACCAAAAGTCGAATACCTAATTGGCATAATCACCATTGTTGATCGCAGAGCCAAGCTATGGTTACAAAAGTCAAGCTGGCTGACCCGGGGATCAAATCGGAGACCTTACCATACAATACACTGATTAAAAACAGTAACTCGTGTACCAATCTTGAACAATGTGAATATGCAGTTTGCAATCATGTTGTTGTTTTCATCCTTTTACTCTTCAACTTTTGATCTTTATTGCTTAATCATCTTAAATTACTTAAATTAACAAAACGACGAATGGAATAATTGCTATGGTGGTTTTGGCCTCGTAATGTGTCATAATATCGGTGAAATCGTCTTCGTTATTGGTAAACAGTACATTTTAAATTTTCCAAATCTGTAAGAATGTAAGTACTCCTTTTCAAATGTACCGAAGTAGCAACGATGCTTCCTAAATATATCACAGTAAATAAACTGCGCACTGCATTATCTACAAAGTCATGAAAAACCGACCTTGGAATTAATAGGCGATTGTTCCATCAAATCGGTAAGATGTAGCTAGAAAAACTGGCGAACAAATTCTCCCAAGAACCGTAACCGATACCTAACGATAAAATTGCATTATGCTGATTGTTTCACGCCGTGAGGCAACCGCAAACATAATATTTTATCATTTATCGCATTACCAAATGAGACACAGTATACCTAATGGTATGAACATATTAAACGTAATGTTTTTATGTTGAGGCAATCATACATCTCTGTATTATCAACCTTCAAAAGTATCTCACAATATGGTTTAGCATTTTGTCAATCTAATTGCCCCATTGTTGTTTTATTATTATTGATCGTGGTATTCGTGGTCGATTTAATATCGTAATTACTACGCTAACATTAAACAATTCATAACTGGTCATAAAATTATGTTTCCACTTCATAGATCGATTATGACCAAAACCATTGACACGGTTGAATAATAAAAGTATTGGATAAATAGTTATCTAACAGCTCTAGATTAAAGTTTCACCGATTATAACGTTGTTTTCTTACGTTTAATTGATCTTCTTCCGCGTTCTGCTTAATTGCCGACATCCTACCGATATCATGGGCAATTAATACAAACTGATCAATGACTAACCTATCTCTATTGCATAATATAGATTAGATCAAGTTAAAGGGCATTTGAAGAAGCAATGAGAAAGTTGCACAATGATGTGCAGTATTTCTTTGAAACTTTGTTGGTCCTCGTATTTGTAGACTTTGTAAGATATTGCTTGAAACCTCGTTATTAGAGTGGTGGACGAATTACGGAGCATTACATGAAATTAGACAATATTTACTGACCAGAGTTATGCAAATGTGTAATTTGCACCTGATTGTCTACTTCGACTTGTCTTTGTTGGCTCCAAAACGACTAGATGGCGCTGATAGCCTAACTCTGTACAACATCCGAATCCCTAATACCTAAAGAGTTGCTTTATCGATAACAATAACACACTCAACCGGTAAATTTTTCGTATCTCCATATTTTAACGGCGAATCTATATCTTTTCTTGGTTCAATCATAATCATATCCACCAGGATAATGTCTCCAAGATTGTCCAACCATGTGGACTCTTTGACCAATTTCAATATGATGCCTGGCTGATAATCCTTTTTTTTCTTCCCCAGGAGCACTGGCCAGCTTCGCAACACGCTCAGTCGCGCCCGCGAGCTATGCGAGCGCTGGCGCAGTGGCGGGGCGACGCCGACGCCGCCTGCGCCGCCGCCCGACGACGAGGGCGGGGGGAGGCTGGCGAGATGGTTCAGCGTGCGGCGCGGGTCGGCGCACCACTACGACATGCACACGCACGAGTCCGACAAGATGCCCAAACTACCGGAGGTAAGAAGACCAAGCCAAGGAGTGGACGAGTCTGAGAAAAATTCTGAGAGCTGAACCCAATACCCTAAAAGTAAATAACAAATGTCATCGTAAAAAGGCTTCTTCTGGGTATGCCGTACAAAAATGGTATGGCATTAGTAGTCGAAGAAAATGCTCACCAGCAGATAGGTACCCAGAAGTTCTATAAGCTAAGAATTCTCATTTAGAAGTTTAAATATAAATAGGTAATGATGACGAAAATAGCTCAATTCACACTAAATTGAACGTACTGAATGTACTGCCCTTTGCGACACGCTAACTAAAAGTAAAGGCCACGTTAGAATCTGTGAAATTGAGTCTTGCCTTAAAAGTATAAAAACATAAGAGATGTGCTGAGTGTACTGTGCTAGTTCATTGATCGTCACGGCTCACTTCAACTCTGTAGGAAATTATGACAAGTATTAATTAAACCCTATAGTTGTAGAGTCAACATGTCTACAGTGTTATCTGAACACAGACGGGGAGGCACCGGCCTAGGCGCTTGCGTGCAACACCCGAAGCATGAACCGAAGGGCTATTCTGTATCTTGCAAGCAAAATTTGTGCAATTTAAAATTTGAAAATTGTCTATCAGCTAACAATCAATGATAGTTCTGCCTCTACTAAACTAGACGAGCTATTAAAGGTAATCGATCGCTTTGGCTTTTAGTTTTTCGTGGAATACACTGCTATTGGTTTTGATATCGGTCAATATGTGATGAGAATCAAGATTGTTTCTTGCTGTAGTTCTGCAATTATCGCTATTGCAAGATACGTAATAACCCTGCTGATCCCATGCATAAAACATAGCCCTACACTCAATGAGTTAATAAACAATCAATGTGATGACTAACTCAATAATGATTCCTCAACAAGAGAAGCAACAATTAAACCTGATAAATACCGATTACCATTGCAAAATGTTTCTATTATACAGCTTTTTATGCCAAGCTTTGTATTTGTAAGCTGACAAAGAGTTCCCACGAGTAATTTTGCCGTTCATTAATGCCATTTATGTATGATCTCATAAAATTGCTCCAATACGTATAAGTGCATGCATGTTTGCCAAGATTCCATATGTGATAGATATTGTCTGTTGTGTCCTCTATGAGATGTCGTCAATACTTACATCATTGACAACGCATTAAGATTTTTCTTTAGCTGAAGCACAATAGACAAGTAAGTTACTATTCGTATTTATTATACCTTAAAAGAAAATATAATTGATTCATTTATACATTGTAAAAATGCTTAACTTTGTAAATAAAATGGAATGAGTAGAGCTAGATAACGTATAAAGCACTAAACTAGTCGATCCTTACGGAACAATATATATTAATGAAGACAAACGGGCGCCGTGGTCACAAACAATTGGTCATTGACACCAAGTGGTCACAATTTCTGGAATTAAATGAGCCTTTTCATTGGTCTATATCCTTTTGCCACCCGGCCATAATATATCCAGTATTCTATAAGGACAGTCCGCATGATTCACAATTATATTTTAGATGAATCATCGTCCAGCCATTGAGTAGTCAGTCAACAACAAACCACAGTAACGCGTCGTAGTTTCTATAATACACCTCCGAGAGGTCTCAAGTCGTTAAACAAATAATCAGTTTAGACATGTGATAATGATGTCAGATTGGTATCCAGTGATCTACCACCGTGGGTTCTTGTACACGATTGTAATAATTTTTGCACTTCAGTGTACATTTACTGTGTCTGCGCGATAAACGTGTGTTTCGTTAATGTCTGAAGTTATTTCAATGTCAGCATGTTTTGCGCTAGGTTTCTTCACGAGAAGGCTTACTATGTGCTGGCGGAGTGCGATGTAAGTCTGTACTCGGTGGATGGTGAATTTGTGTATTAATTCGGAGCCGTTGTGCCGGTTTTGGGTGTTCATCGCCGAGTTATGACGCGTGTTCGGTTCACGTTAAACTATTTATACGATTTACGCGCGGTTTCCGTTGACGCAACACACGTTGAGTGAATTCGGCATGAGCGTACCGAGCGTTATTTTAAATGTGTGTGTGCGGTGCAGTGTAAAGATGGTGATGACGTTTTCAGTTGGAGGAGGACCTCTTCTCGTGCGGAGGCGAGGTGCGAGGGGGACGGGTGCCGCCGCCGTCGCTGGGCCCGCCGCCGGAATGCCTCACGCCGGTCCAGCTCCGCCGGCGGCACGTGGTAGCGGCCATCATACACAGCGAAAACTCCTACGTCGCAACCCTGCAGCGCCTCGTCAACGTGAGTATGAATTATAAACATAATCGGCGGAGCAGATATACGATCTCCCCTTAATAAACATAAGGCAGAGATGCCCACGTGATACAGGTGACTGGTCAACCGTCACCTACGCGTTGCATGTGATGTAAACAAAGACTTAGGCGTTTACTTGTTTTGCTTTGACGACAAAGAGGCGTATATTGAAGGCGTTATGTTATCCTAGAGACCTATGTTACGACCCAAAGAATACCTATAAAACGTATTTACTTGCTCGAATATGACACACCAGGCAAAAGTAAAAAGGATTTACACTCAGTCACTTATATGACGAACTAACCACAATAAAACCACAGTCGATATAATTAGCAATCGAATACATAAGTAATATTTACCTAATTATTAGAGTCAAAGTTGCCCATTGTGATAAGCTCTACTTGTATTATAAATTTATAATTGATTGAAAATGAAAGATTAAATCTGTTACTGGACATCATAATATTATCATATTGCTTCTTGCTAAATACTCTCTACTTCCAATTCAAATTCAAATGCAAAAATCGTTTATTCCATTAAGGTTACAGCTATTATATATTTAGTGGTTGGTTATAGTGTTACACTTATGAAGGTCATAAAAAAAATGCCGTTATGGCTCCCTAATTACTGTGACATAATTACGAGCTACTGACTAAATAAAGAGATGAAAAACACTCAACAATGCTGGGTTATCGTGAACCACAAATAAACTGAGTAGGTTGTTATGTTTACTGAATGCTATCACATTCTGTAATTCTGTATTTTTGTTATAATTATTTCCCATATTTCCAACAGTAAATGCAACAATTTTATTATTATGCCTACATTTCGCGGAACTTTTATCTTATTCGGTGTCCGCGTTTATAAGCGTTAAGTTTGCAATTATATGAGGTTGTTGATCTCATAAGATGAGTCAAATAATGAAACAAAGATATTAAAGTTATGGTTTAAAACAATAGTAGCAATTTCGACACAATATTGTTTAGAGTTTTCTTGAGTAATTAAACGCTCAGGGATCGATAGGAAAATAAAAAATAAAAATAATGTTGATGAACACATCCGTTTGGGTTTAATCTATAATATAAAAATGAATCGCAAAATGTGTTGGTAAGCGCATAACTCAACAACGCCTAGACCAATATGGCCAATTATTTTTTTTAAATGTTCATTGAAGTTCAAGGATGGTTTTCACGACGAGAAAAATTCGAATAATTACCGGAAAAACTAAAACAGCCCTTTTCATTTTCCCATACAAACGTTTTCTAACTAAAACGTAGAGTCAAGGAGGATAATAATTACCATAAAACGGGGCCGGCGCTGGACGGGGCTGGGGGCAAAACGAAGTTCGCTGGGACCGCTAGTGAGTAAATGAAAATGTACTTACATTTTATATTTATTATTTTATTAGAGGTAAAGAACGTAACGACCATACGTAGCCAAGATAAGATTTTGGCATAAGAATTTGTTTTGTTACATACCGTCGAGTTGACGATAGTCTGGATCAAAGTTTAATAACATTCATCAGATGGTATATAACAGGGTTATATCCACAATAATACGGAACATTTTCATACTACGCTCATTTGACTTGCTAATTAATGAACTCATTAGTAGATTGTTATAGTCTTATTCGCGAATCTGCAAAAGATACATACGTTTATCATAGCGCCGGACTCAAAATTCCTTTCTTTTGCCACGACTAATGCTGAACGGGTGTATTTTCGACTCAAGCAGTCTGGTTTTTGTATTCATTATGAAATGTAATTTAATGTGAATTGGGTATAAGATATACGTATTATCTTGCTTTTCACATATCTGCCCAAGAGGCTGGCACGGAGTGCTGGCCCTGTCTTTGTTCATAGCCATGCAGATCTGACAATCAGCTTATTTAAATAAAGAAAACTTAACTTTCAAAGCTGTGAACCCTAACCCTTTGCCATCTGCTTATAATAAGGCAAAACAAATGCAAGTTGCCTCACAGCCGCATGATGAACCACTGTCAATCCGTCGCTTCACGTGCATGAGTGTTCAAAGAACGCATTGGGCCTGATTCTACTGACGCACCGAATAAAACTTAAGTAAAAAGTAGAGACATTCTCTTTTTCTCTTGAAAATATGTAAAAAGATACAGACTACAATGATTTAGAAAAGAGACAGACTGCAAAGATTTAGAGACGTCAAATTAAACAGTTCTCAATCCTCGGAAATATAAATTTTTTTGCGTAGTTTAGTGTTGACCATAGACAGTTTAGTGGCGAACTCTTGATTTCCCCGCTAAATTCCGAAATTTTCTTTGCAACTGTCAGCTGTTTAGTTTCACGTCTCTAAGTCATTGTAATCTATCTCTTTTCGTTGACATAGAAAAGAGACACTTACTTTAGTTTACGCCCATAGAAAGTAGTATAGTATAGAATGACAAACGCGGATTTTCAGCGAAACCAAAAAGTTACTTTACATGTGTGCGTTCAATAGTGATGTGTATCTTATGGTGGTCCAAGTTTTATCGACGAGGTTACGATAAATCATGTAAATTAAAACAAAAATAATTAAATTAATGCACTTTTAATTACATAATACTTTTTATTTGATAAACAAGACAACCTCATTTTTGTTAAATTACATATTTATTTATTTATGTATGAAGACTTGCTAGAAGCACTTATACACGTTCCAACATAGACCTTACCACAGCACAGCTTCGGGACAGTTGTGTGGGCCAGTGCTGAGAAGAAGCTGTGCAAGAATTATAGTATAAGATCCCAGGGCCCCCAGACGTTTCTTATTTTTGAAGTAATGAATTTCACAGTATTGACACTCCTATATGTGCTTAAGAGTGTGTGCATGCTCGCTAGCTTTGCTAGGCGGCCCGTTCGCAGGTAACAGGTAGGAAAGGTAGACCAAAACATAACTAACTTTTGTTAAATTCGAAGCACTGATTTTTACATATGTCACACAGAATATTATTAAAAATTAATATTTCATATTGACAGACCGTTTCTGTGGGCCGTAATTCCTCCAAGACGCTTTAAATTTTATTTGAAAAAAAAAAAGAACTTTTCTTACATTCGATGTCTTCAATTTTAGATATGATCCTTGGGGCACTATTTTAATACCTTTTGTGGACAGCCAGACCAATCCAATGGGCCAAACTTTTTCCGAGACACAATTAAAATTGGAATTAAGTCCCCAGAAACATTTTTTTTGCCTACAAAGTGTACGTTTTCAACAACGAATTATTAAGTATATTTTCAACAACAATTATTGAGATATTATGACAATTTATTATTATTATAGTAATAAAAAAATACAGAAATTTTGTAAAAATATTATCTTTTCCATGAGTATTTAATTAAGTCTTAATCTTCATTGTCATCTTCATATGAGTTTCGACTTTCATCCTTTGAGCAATCCTGGATTTCAATATTCGAGTCGTCATCATCGTTATAATCGTTATTTGAATCTCCTGAAAATACAATAAAATTAAATATGAAAGAATTGCTCTACATGCTGCTAGGCTTCAACTTTTCATTGATACTTACACATACACACACACACACACACACACACATTTATGATTTTCGGGATTGTATCCTCGGCGGACTTCACAGTTGCTGAAAGCACAAGTCATTTCATCTGAAATTGTTATACAAAACTTAAATTATAATTATATCCATTCATAATTTTTCAAAAATTCCAACGACGGAAACTTGACGTTTCCACTAAATCCATTATTTCTTAGAAAACAGTCTCGCTGTCATAAGGTCTTTCGCTGTCAAATCCTATAGAATTTCACTAAGTAGCACGCTCTTTTTAAAGCGAAGATTTTTTTCTTTCTCTATGTTTACGCCAGATAAAACATATCAGACAGAATAAGTATAATACGATCGATTTTAAAGTGACATTTACATAAATGATTGCTGACAAATAGGTGACGTTTTCAAATCAGCCATATTGTATTTTATTCGACGAAAAAATCTTATCTGGCTATTTAAAAATCAAGCCTTAGACGGTGTGTCACTAGAATCAGGCCCATTGTCTAACATAAAAGATGCGACTATACTATAACGTTGGTCATGCATGCGCTCTCAACATGCGTGGCTTGCCATATTTGTACGATATGTAATAAACTACTTCCAGTTTTTATGCTTGTTTAACATGCAAGTATTTGCTGCAAGCACTTTATAAAGATGCAATGGGAAAGACAAATGACTGATAGTTTATGCTGTGAAGTTTCTTGTCGAATGATGAAGTGAGAATTCCACAACGATTTGATTTGCTAGCGTACAATTTTATCATTATGATCCTTAACAGATTTAACGAGTCGCTTGCAAAAAGAAAATGTACTGAAGAAAAGGGACTGCTTAAGGAAATGTTGGATCTAACTGACAAATACAGTATTTCACCATTATTTCTTCTAACCAACAGCGGTAACAAGACTAGTATACCATTTTAAGAATAAATTGCTCAATTCACACTTATACAGTCAAAGGTGAAGCCTGCTTGAGTAAACATAAACACACATTTCAAGTAAACGGACAAATAAGCAGCAATTACCCATACATGGCCATACAAATATTTGCGTTGCGTAATTATGGACGTCCGAAATAAGTACACTGTCAACAAGCCACTTGCTAACGAGAAAACAAACTGGTTCTAGCTTATCACTACATCTTGAATCTTCTGCTCACTGTTTTGCATTGCACTTGGTAGAGTCCAAAGACACAAATTGAAACTTTTTCGTTACACAAACTGAAAACAAAGTAACACTTATTACGACTTACTTGCAAACTTTGTTATTTCTGTGAAGAAATGCTGTGTTACAGACATAAGATCTTACTATTCAACTGCTTAGCAACTAGTATTTTTCACAAATTATTTTTTTACCATATTGGTATTATACCATTTAATAGACATAAAGGGCCCATTACTCCGTATCATACTATGACCGTGCTGGAAGAGTTTAAGATATGAATAGCAACACGATATGCTCTACCTACTGTGCCCACTGAAGGGATCCACAGCGTTCTGTCTCTGGGACGAGAGCGTATTTTGTCGGTGCTGACACGCTCCGTGCATGACACGCGACAGTGTCGGTCGGTGACGGAACGGTCTAACTCTAGTGGGAAGTGTCATAGTTTTACATACAAATATATTTTTTTTGTCTGATACGTTCCTAGCACGGTCATTGTATGCTACGGTGTAGTAGGAAACCTTAAACGATATTATTGCATAAAGACATCCGCATGTCGTCATAATCTGTATTTCACATACTGACATTTCCCCATGACGCGGGAGAAATTCGTGATCGGGAAGGAAGCACGATGGCAATAACTAATTATAATTCAACCGTATGAATAGTTCCTATTGCGTAACGAATCATTCGAGCTCGGTACTCGCGAGTTTTGTACGTTTAAATGTGGACAGCTAGACCAGGAGCCAATGAACAATGCGGTTGGCAGTACGAATAAAATTATTAAACAGTTCCGTTTTACTTAGTTGCATTTAGGTTGCATTCGTAATCTTTTAAAATATGAGGTTGAACTTAAACTCATTATTCGATTATTAGCCTTAAATTGATATTTGTATGCTACATTTGTTATGTCATTCGGCTCTTGGGTTAAATTCTTCAGGATTGACAGTACACTAATTAAATCGTAAGCTGACAGTTGCAAAACTCGACATAACAGCCGTCATCAGCCGTGTGTGGTGTTTATTAATGAGATTGCTTGATCGAAATCCGTTGAGGATGTTGTTTGGTGGCTACTGCCTTGCGTAACGCCTATCATTTGAGCATTAAAAGATCATTGTAAAATTAATCTTTACTAATTGGTTGGAGGAATTGCATACAACATACGGAAGTAACGTTTTCATTATACTGGTGTTCAAAATTCAAACTTTCTATCACATTATTTGCAGAAATGGCAAATGTCACCTTTGCCTAATTTACATGTGAAAACGAAGTGTTTATACAAATGAACAATTACCTTTCACATGCATAGTATAATGCCCCAAGAATGTCGTGTCGGTATTACAATGGCACTCGCAGTGACTGTCACTTGCAGTCCAGATTCAACGACATTATTTCAGATCGTCTGGCTTTTCTTTCTCAGTTTATGAACTAACAATATGCCTCATCGCTTCCAGTAAAAGACAAACGAAAGTTTGGTTTTCACATCCACGCAGTTTGATACATATTTAAAAAGTATTTACATTTTTATGTGAGTTACATCTCGCGCTTTCCTTTCTTGTCTGAGCTGACAAAGACTCATGAATCTTTTTTCATTGTTTTACTGAGGTGTAACGACACAAGCTATTGAAGATGTCAAAAAAATCTCAACTTTTCGTATGTAAATAAACCTGCCTGTCCTACTTTAGCATTGTTTCGCCCACAATCCACGTGCATTTGCATATTAGGAAGTGGGGCACTTTGAATAGGCAGTATTTGCAAGCTAAGTGCACGAGGTCACTTGAACATAGATCACATAAAAGGATGGCGACCTTATTGCGGATACATAAAGTATGATTTTGAGCGGGATGATTTGCCATCATCGTGTTCAATCATTAAATGGCGCCGAACGTTGACTGACTGCGCCTGCGCTTGTGTATGTAGCGAATTAGTTTTTGTCTCTGGCTGTATGTTGGTAGCGACACTAATTACGGACAGTGCAGAAGATTGGTTTTAAACATCAATTATTTTTTTGCTGATGTTTAGTAGACTGTTGATCTCGACTCGATGCCAAACTTCTTTGCTGATGGTTGGTAGACTGTTTATCTCTCGATACTGAGCTAGACGCTCAGTATCGAGAGATAAACAGTCTACCAATATAAATGAACCGCCGTTATTTAATTATGTACCTACTTTGTTTAAGGATCTTAAGTTTATTTTTATTTATCTTTTCCATCATCTTGAATATGATTCCAAATAATTATTCTTGTGTAGATCACGATCACGAACAAGCAAGTCATGTAGCATTATTAGCAATAAATAATACAAGCATAATGACAAAAAATAAGTTGGTAGCTTAGTAAGTAAATGATCTACGTTTTATTATCAAGATTGTGCACACGTTCAATATTATTTTTTGGAAACTAAATAGGGTTACCCACTTTTTTAAAAAAATATACTATTACTAGCTGTGCCCGCGACTTCGTCCGCGTGGAATAGTGACTTTGGATAGAATTTTTAATTTATAGGCTTATGATTTTACAAATAAGATACTTAAGTATAAGTACTTATAAGTACGCAAGATATAAAGTATTTATATAGTACATTTTAGTACTCACTTATCATTAAAATTGGCCATATTACAACAATAAGATGCAAGTAGTAGGTACATCAAAGGTGATCAATTATTATGACCATACCGATTATTTGGACGTTCATTTTACAGATTCATTTCCACCCACATTTATTTTAAATTGTTTCGCCTCGGCCCCGTCCCGCCTTAGCCCCGACCCCATCGAACGGGATAAAAAGTATCCTATGTCCTTCTCCTGGTACTAAACTACCTCCCCACCGTTTCGTCCCGGTCCCGTGCTACCCCAGCCCCGGCCCCGTCTAGCGGGACAAAAAGTATCCTATATGCAGTATCTTATGTCCTTCTCCTGGTACTAAGCTACCTCCCCACCGTTTCGTCCCGGTCCCGTGCTACCCCAGCCCCGGCCCCGTCTAGCGGGACAAAAAGTATCCTATATGCTTTTCCTGATTCTAAGCTACCACCCCACCAACTTTCAGCCAAATCGGTTCAGCCGTTCTCAAGTTATAAGTGTTGTAACAAACACGACTTTCTTTTATATATATATATTTTCTGCCTACCCCCTAAGTCTATTGGCGTGATTATTTCTATCCTAGTTTACTCTCCAAGTGATGCTGAGTCAAATAAAAAAAGCCCCATCAAAATCGGTCCAGTAGATTCTGAGATTAGCCCGGACAAACAGACAGACAGACAGACAGACAAAAATTTTAAAAATTGTTGTTTTGGCTTCTATTACGGTAATTAAGACCCCCTGTAACAATTTTTCATAAAAATCTTCAATGTACAGAAATCGATCTTTTACAGTCTTATTATATGTATAATAGATAACTTTCAGATTAAGATAGTATTCGCTTGAAAAGTAGGTATAAAACATTATAATTCTGTGGTCCCATTGATGCCTAGGTTGTAGCAAAATATCATCCTTCACCCAGATATCTAGCCAACGATAGACGATTGAACTCGACGATAACAATAGTGAAGTAGGTATGCAATTCTGCAGGCCTAAGATGCACGCCGTGGTAAAAATTTATCGAGGCAATATAACGCGTTTGTTTGTCAAAAATCGACATACCCACAGTTGCTAACATGGCTGCCATGAAAGTCATGTCGTACCGTCAAAATTCGAAATATGACAAAATTATCATTGAACCCTAACATGCCACACATATTTTTATCGAATTTTGACATTTCGCCGTGTAACATTATCGTCCACCATTAGCGACGACGACAAATAAAAAACAACATATTTAGAGCAAAAATATATGACTGAGTCGTGCCATATTTTATCCTAGGCTCTCAAAAAACAATAAAGTGTAAAAATATTGAAAAGAAAGTCCCCGTGGAACATTTTTATCCCTAACATATTTATTAATTTGAATTAATTATCTGTGGGCAATATTAGATTTACTCTTACTAATCTGTGGGCAATATCGAGTCAATCTGTCATTGTGTCAAGTTGATCATTTTGAGCCAAATCTGACATAAAATTGAGTGAATGGTTAGAAATTGACATAACTCGTTATCGTTGTGGATAAATTTGTCCAATGTGGTTGGCATGTTAGGGAATATGATAAAATAGCATAGATCGACTAATTTTGTCATGTCGATCGAAAGAAATAGTGTGTCATGCATGTTAGGCCTACTGGATAAGATTATAGTATAACTTTTATGATGTACTTCTTTACGTTGAAAATAGCCTTTTTTAAGGGCCACAGACATTGCCCGCAACATATTATTGTATTTGCAAAAGCTATAAAAAATCCAAGAAAGAATGAATGTTAAAATATTTATCATTCCTGATGTTTGGTAAGCACGCGACTGTATATTTATTTTGCAGTACTCCCTGACTAAAGTTTCTTAATGTTTCGATGTGGCTGTATCAAACCGATCATATTAAGGCCGTCTTATTCCGTCAAATTATCTCATAAGCCCCGCCCCCTTGTTAAAAGTGCGGGGCGCTTCCCCCACCAGCACCCCCGCACAAAACTTTTTCTGTCAACTTTGTCTTACAAATCTCGTGTATAATTAAGCCATCTAGTGTTTATTTAAGGAACAAAATTTTCTTGAATAAGATACTTCATGCGCTTTTGTAAGTAACATACCCACGCCATCTAGCAGAACCCCTAAGAACTTTTACAAAATGGTTTCTTTAGTACACCATACATGCTTTTTAGTCTAAACGTTTATCGAAAGAACAAGGAACGCAAAGAGTGGCATTTCATTCTCACACGACTGGTCAGCACTTTATGCCAGCAACCTGTAAGGCTGCGTTTCCACCAGAGATGTGCGAGGATGCGTAGCGAGGGATGTGTTTGTAAAGAACCAATAGAATCGCTTCATTTACCTCGCCTCGGTCAGCACAGCTCTGGTGGAAACGGCTCAGCGGAGCTAGGTTTTTGCGCATACAAAACAAGCGAAGAATGTGTGCGAGGGATGTGTCCGAGGGATGTGTACGAGGAATGTGTGCGAGGAAATGTGTGCGAGGAATGTGTGCGAGGAATGTGTTTTGAATTGGTTTGCGCATACACCGCACCCCTGTCGACACATTTCACAGCTTCGCAACGCATCCTCGCACCACACATTAATGCGCATTTTCACAGCTCCGCTACACATCCTCGTAGACACATTTTCATCGCACAGCTTTGGTGGAAACACCCACACATTTTCACAGCACAGCTAGACATCCTCTTACGACACATTTCCATCGCACATCTCTGGTGGAAACGCAGCCTTACCATTATAAAAACAAGAAAGAATATCCGATAACATTTATTATATTCTTTATTGCACTTATAAGATGTACAGAAAATAGGTACAAGAAGTCACAATGTGAACAAAGGTGGGCTTATCAATAAAAGATACCTCTTCCAGCCAACCCATAGGTGTAGGAAATGTAATGTAATAACATTTAGGTGGTTTATATTAAGATCCTTTTTGTCGACACAGTTATAGTCTCACTTCTATCTTCCATCAGTCTTCCAATTGATGATGACTGAAGACCATTACAGATATGGCACTTCAAATTTAGGGTTCCGTACAAACCAGTAGGTATATAAGTCAAAGTTCACCCATCACGAGAATTTTGTCATGGTTTTTTTTTACACACTGAAATTCATAACATTTCAAATCATCATCATCATTCTCTTGCCCTGTTCCCAGTTTATCTAGGGTCTGCGCAGTATGTTTCACGCTTCCGTTTAACATTACAAATATGGAAAGCTAAATTAAAGACAAAGGTTTCTTTATCGTTTCAGTAATCCTTTAATAATATCAAAGTTTTTTATTTACTAGTCGTCTCCCGCGACGTCGCCCGCGTATATTTTGGATGTCCCGTGAAATGGTTCAAGTAAATTAATGGTTTAAAGTAATTACTATCGAGGTCACCCACACCACGCTTAAAATACTCGCTTAATATCAGCCTGAACTATAAAAATGACTTGACTATCATGTGTTAGAAAGTAAGAAAATAGTAAGGCAAAAGTAGTTAGTAGTAATCTCTCATTTAGATGCAATACTTTTTTCGGCGAAGTTCACTATCAAATATACTGAGCATTGAACTTGGCTATCATTTTTCACATTGATGTTTTTGTTGGGATATCATAACTTTTTATAGAAATATTTATTTGCTTATTCATAAATCATTAATACATATTTTGTGCAAGCTTCCATCCACTTAATTATAACGGTTTCAGACCCTACAATTAAAAAACTTTCTTTTGTTTTCAGATTTTTTCCTTCGCTTACACATTATTACCTAGCTAGATGCCATATTTCAACTGTCTAGGTTTGTTAATTAGAGCACCGCACCCACACAATTACTTTGATAAACCATATATGGTTTTGCCATGTTTGACTTTTTGTAGTCTAGCTTATAGACCTTTTTTACTATAAAACTGTAATTTGGCATGGGTTTCTTTATATCCTAATCACACCGCCTAAAATATGTATTTTAAAATATTTTTGGGACACCTCCCTACAAGGAATGAATTATGATGAGCATGAGTTCCTACACCGAAAGGGCAACACCAGGGTTTATCTCATGAATCGTTATAGTAAGACAGTTGAAATTTTCAGGAAGGATGTATTCATGTTGCCGTTGAAAAAACAAAAACTTAAAAAACAGTTTTTTTTTCAGGTTGCTCTCATACAACTTATCTACTCTGATAATGATAATAATGAGGGGCTGCCCCATAATTAGGACTTCATATCTTTTGTATGGGACTCCCTGACAACAGATATGATGTTTATGCCATTTTCATAGATAATGGTACGGAACCCTTCGTGACCCCGAAGCGCCATTTGGCGCTAACTACAAGATTAATAGAATTATTATGTGTCACAAACACCAAAGTTGTTTTGGATATTCAGTAACAGCAATTTGAGGAACGGTTATAAAAATAAAATTAAGACAGTCTCCACACATTTTCGACAGAACAAAATTGAAAAAATTATTCAGATTTGACATTTCTGAATGCAAATATAATTGGATTATACTGAGTAATCTCCATGTTCGTCGCTCAAGTCCATGTCACCAAATAAGAGATAGATAGTCAATGCATTATTACTACACGATTCAGAAAATGTGTACGTACGTACGTAAATAACATGGAAACCTGAGTTCCATACACGAAGAGAGCTAGACCGACCTTAACTTAACCTCCAATGTTTGTATTTTGTCACAGGAGTCTAGATGTAAATAAATAAATAAAATAATATAGACCTATCACCTAATAATTTTCTCCCTCCCTCAAATTCATATAATATTTTCTCGTCTCCAATATACTAGAGTCACCAGGGCACAGCTTTAGCATTTGAGATTACTGCTAAACCTACAGTTATGGTCAGTTATTTTTTTCGAGACTCAAAGTCCAAATCACACATTCACAGTATTTCATCAAAACATTGCTAGTATACTTGCTAAACAGGAAATATTAGAGCTTACAATTCAGGAAATGCAGGATAAGGGAATTAGTCCTGATGTTATCTGCTTGACCGAAACGTTTTTGCAAACCGGTTACGAGCGTCACTTAAATCTAGAACACTTTGAGCTTGCGGCAAGCTATTGTAGAGATCAACGTAGAGGAGGAGCCTGTATTTTGGTTAAAAGGGGACTTCTTTGTAAAGATCTAACATATCTAAAAAGCTATGCTAGTCCGAAAACATTTGAAGTCTGTGGCATTATTATCCTGTCAATAAAAACTCTAGTCATTTGCGTATATAGGACACCCACATCTGACCCTACCCTATTTCTTGATAAATTAGACTGTTTGTTAAGTGACATTTACAAAAAATATAAATTTAAGTTAAATATAATAATTGCTGGTGACATTAATATAAATACCTTGAAACCCGGCAAAGTCACTACACATCTCCATGACTTAGCGGACAATCATAACTTAAAACTTCATATCACAGTACCTACAAGGAAATTGTCTTGTTTAGATCATATTCTGAGCAACATCAGGGATGCAACAGCCGTTGTGCTGCCCCTTCATCTCTCAGATCACGAGACGGCACAGTTGTTGTCATTTCCCGTTTCCGAAAAACGGTATAAGCCAGCGGGCCACACTATTTATAAAAGAGATTACAGTTATGAAAACATTAAAAAATTTAAAGAATATCTGGGAAAACTATCTTGGTCAGAGGTCTATGAAAAACCGGAGACAGACATGGACACAGCATTCTCAGCTTTTCACGATTTTTTTTGCCTTTTGTATAAACTATGCTTTCCAATAATAAAAATTAAAGTAAATAATGGTAACAACAATAAACGAAAAAGAAAATGGATAAGCAAAGGGCTTAAACAGAGTTGTAAAACTAAACGAAAGTTACGCTATAACTTTTACAAAAATAAGTCGATAGCAAATAAGAACAAATATATTGCTTATTCTGGTATATTGAAAAAGTGTATTTTTAAATCAAAACAGAATTCCAATGCAAAGTTTATAAATTCTAGTAAAAACAAATGCAAAGCGTCGTGGACTTTAGTTAAAGATGAACTTTATAATGAAAACGCTGATAAAAACATATACAAAATAATAAATAACAATTCAATAATTACAGATCCTAAAACTATAGCTGACGCCTTTAATAATCATTTTATTCAACTGACTGAAAAATTAAACAATGGTAAAAATTATCAATTTTCTTCTGGAAATAATAGATTACCTAATTCGATGTTCCTTAGCCCAATGTTGGAAATTGAAGTTAGGAAAGAAATTATGTCATTGAAAAACACAAACTCAGAAGGATATGACGAAATAAATACCAAAGTTGTGAAATCATGCTTTCCGGAACTAAGTGCGATATTGACCCATTTAATTAACTTGTCGTTCTCATTGGGAACCTTTCCAACATTACTTAAACGGTCTATTGTTAAGCCTCTTCTTAAGAAGGGCGATGGAAAGGATCTCAACAACTACCGCCCAATTACCTTGATACCGATTTTTTCAAAAATTTTTGAAAAGTGTATGTTAAAGAGGATAATCGAGTTCTGTGAAAAATACAAAATAATAAAAAAGGAGCAATATGGTTTCCAAAAGAAAAAATCTACTACACTTGCCATTTTTTCACTCATTGACATTATTTTGACTAATATTAATAATAAGAAATGGACTACATGTTTGTTTTTTGACTTATCAAAGGCTTTTGACTACGTTTCACATGACATATTATTAAATAAGCTAGATGCTATCGGTATAAGAGGCCTTCCATTACAATGGATATCCACCTATCTTTTAAATAGACAACAATGTGTCATGATTACTAATATCGACAGTAATAATGAAGAAATGACCTACTTATCAAATTATAAAGAAAACAATTGTGGAGTCCCACAGGGAAGCGTGCTAGGCCCAATCTTGTTCTTGCTTTATATTAATGACATTATCTATGTATCTAACCACAAATGTATATTATTCGCAGATGACATCTCTATAGTTGTAACATCTGAAAAAAATAATAATTCAATTCAAGACCATGAACTTGACATTAACCAAACAATAAATAATATTATTAAATACCTTGACATGAATAATTTGAAAATTAATATTAACAAAACTGTTTATATTCAATTTAATGACAATAATCGATTAAAACAAAATATTGACATGAACATAAAATATTTGAACGAAACAATAAAAAAGGTCACAGAAACTAAATTTCTAGGTGTCTTAATAGATCAAGAATTGAATTGGAAAACTCATTTAAATAATGTATCGGCGAAACTTAATAGATTTGTGTATGCCCTTAGACGTATAAAGAATATTACAGATCTCAAAACGGCTATTGTAATTTATCACGCTTACGTCGAATCTATACTGCGCTATGGTTTGATTATGTGGGGGAATAGCACTGATGTCTCTAGAGCCTTTATTACCCAAAAAAAATGCATACGAGCTATCTGCGGGAAATCGCCTCGCGATTCTTGTAAACCTTTATTTAAATCGCTTGGTTTACTACCACTGCCTTCACTTTATATTTATGAAGTTTGTCAGTTTGTTAGAAAGCATTCGTATTTGTTTAAGCGAGCCTGCGAAATGAGTTCACGTTTGCAACGAGACCCTCAGAAATTGGTATATGGCGTAGACCCGAAATTACGAAACTATAACATAAACTGTCCGGCTATGAGCATTAAAATATACAACAATTTGCCCAAAAACCTTAAACTATTAAATGACGTAGAATTTAAAACTAAATTATTCCAATGGCTCCAGAATAGAAATTTTTATGACATAAAAGACTATTTTAACACAAAATTCTGAACTGAATTAATAAATTTATAATGTGTATATTTCCTTAACACGGCAGTTTATATTTGTAATTGTGTTCAAAATTTGCATGCTTAAATATAGTTAGGCAAAACATGTCTTAGAGCTTAATCCTATTAACATCATGTAACACCATGTTTAATGCAAATAAAGATTTTTGATTTGATTTGATTTGATTTGATGGTTTAGCTCTGATTTTTCCAAATAGAGAAAATGTTCAAAACTACAATAATTTGACATGAGTGTTTTATGCTTTTTGTTTATACTGTTACTATAGAAACGGATTCATCTCTACGATTGGTACAAAAATATAGTTCATTTATTCACAACAATTATATATGTCGCTACAGCCTTTCTCTTTTTATTTTGCTTAACACGTAGAGGTTGGGGGTTCCATCCTCATGGCATTGAGGAGATTTATCCGCATGGTGATGATGTTTTTGATACTAATTTTCTTTTTGAAATTTATTTTTATTGTTATGTAGTTTTTTTAATAGGATTTGCTACTTTAAAAAAAAAACTAAAAATTTAATTAGTTTTTATTTTTAATTTTTTTTATTTTAAATGTTAAAATGTCCAAAAATTAAAATAAATACTTATTTCGTTTTCTAAAAAAATATTGTGACTATGTAGAAAAATATTCATGATACCCCCGATTTGAACTCGCGACCTTCGATTAGTATATGACTGGTGCTGATCCAACTGAGCGTGACGCGGCGCGGCGAAATTAGCTATTATTAGTTCTTAGGTGTTTTACGTAATTAAGTACGCAAATAAAATTGCAAAAATTGACATAGGTCCAGCGTTCGCAGTGGCGTCAAGGGGAATGAGGAAATGGTATCTCGTGCTTGTCATTTGAATAAAAAGATAGCGCTATTTCTGCTTGCATGTATAGAACAGAGATGACACGACGATCAACTGTTGCGTCAAAGTCGTTGCGCGAATCACCATCGTCACAAGTGTGAGAATCACTAAATCAGTGTTTTATGAATGAAAATGTTAATAAAACTGGAAAAAAACGATTGGACGCCCTAAACATCTTTGGTGTCTAAAGTAATCTTAAAAAGACAATTGGAAGAATTTGCTGCTTGTAAGAAAGAATACAGACTAATGAAAAAAATGGACCTTTCTTTGCCTGAACATAACACCGATAAAAACTAAAAAAAAATCATTTGATTCATAGCTGAGATCTCACTTATGTGGTCAAAATGTATATTCTTATAATCCTCTGTTCCTCACATCTGTGTAGCTTGAGCAAATCAAGATCAAAAAAGTCGAAATAGGTCAAATAAAGTGTTTTTAGATATTTCGTTATTCTGATCTAAATAACAAACATTTTGAAATCATTTTAACATGTATATGTGTAGAATGGAATTACCTACTAAAATATGTGATTTTCATAAATATAAGTCCAATAATTTGAAAACTACATAGAAAATACGAAAAAAAAGGGGCCCACTTCTGAGGCAATTATTATCGAGCAAAGTAATTACAATCGTGTTTCCAACCACAATCCAGCTTTCTAGTAATCTTCTTCTATAACATATATAGATTCGAGATTTAAATAATTAGTGTTTCCATGTTTAAACTCAATCGAAACATCGTAAAAATGGAATATCTGGCCCTTAAGTGAACTATTTTTAGCCATTTTTATAATGACGATACATCAATTTATATTCCACTTACGACTTACGAATGTGACACAGCTAGTTCGAAAAGCCATATTGCGACATACCACGTATGAAATCAAAATTCAATTATAGCGTTATGCCGTCATACTTATCCTCGTACAGGTAAAAACTGCCTAGTACTTAGAATTAAACCGTTCATTGTGTCATAGCAAGTGAATACGTGATCCGTCTTCTAGGTATATTCATTTGATTTAAAGCTGTATGCACATGCAATGGTGTAATTATGTCATTGTTTGCGACCTTCGCGCTGTGTTACTTTGTACTTGTTATGTAAGTAATAGTGCTAGATATCATATGACTCAAAAATGTTATACGCCACAATTTTATAATATAAATAGAAGTTGAGCGGTTAATTATTCATTTTGGTTTTAAAGTAATAAAAAAACATAAATTTACACCTGTAGGCACAATTTACCTTCATTAGCTTTTGTCAAAATTCAAATTAAAAATTGACAGATAGACGCTACCAAAGTGGTAAAATGGAACACGGAACCCTCAGTGCGCGAGTCCGACTCGCACCTAGCCGGTTTTTAGGGTTCCGTAGCCGAATGGCAAAAAACGGAACCCTTATAGTTTCGTCAAGTCTGTCTGTCTGTCTGTCTGTCTGTCCGTCCGTCCGTATGTCACAGCCACTTTATTCTGAAACTATAAGCATCACATAGCTGAAACTTGGTAGGTAGGTGTATTTTGTTCACCGCTTTCCGATTCAGATACAAAAAGTAAGAAAAAATAATATTTAAGGGGGGGCTCTCATACATGAAACTAAAACCTAAAAAATTTTTTTTACTCAAACCTATGCGTGTCGTGTGTCGTGTGTCTATGGATAGGTCTTTGAAAATGATGTTGAGGTTTCTAAAACCATTTATTCTAAAAGTGTAAGGTTTGAGATATAGACGCTTCCAAAGTAAGCATGGGCGTTTTCGTTTTTCTAGGCAAACCGTTATATAACCGATATGTAGTTTGCATATCGATATCAATATCCGTTTTCAGATATCGATATCAGATGAAACGGTTCCTTTCACTTATCGTTATTTCTAACTAATAAGTTATTCAAAACTTTTAAAACGCAAACTACTACACTGCTACTACTAAACTCCGAACGCACGCTACGAATGATTGATGTATAAGTACTTACTTAAATAAATAACTATTATTGTCACAATTTACGACGATTTTCCTTCATGTTTTAACTAGGCTTAGGACAAGCAGAAAAATTAAATAAATTGCGCTGTGCATCGCATAATTTCAATGAAATGAATTGTTAAATAATAGGGCACTAATTTGCAATTGCATCAATGAAAGATCTTAGCAACAAACAAATCAACTGCAGCGCGTGCCACTCAAGGTCAAGGACACGCCAAAACTAAAAAAATATTAACCTAATATCACCAAATACACCAAGCAATAACAAACATTAAAAGTTACAGAGAAAACTCAACTTGAATTTAAACTCAACACAACAATGAATTTAATAACTGCAATGTTATTAAATTCATTTTTGCAAAAACACTTCTCGTGATCTAAATTCCGCCAAACTAAAACGCATCTACCTATTAATAAATTAAACCTTATTGAGTTGTAATAAGGAAGTTGAAAAACACCGACCGACCAGCGATACCGATATCCTGAGCCGATATCATATTCGCTTCGTCTCTTTTAAAAGCAAGCGTGTGTGCAAGCGTGTGTAAAAGGGACGGCGCGAATATAACGAGAAGAGTGAAGTTTTGGATATGGATAGTTTTGCGTAGTTTCGGTTTTGTCGTACCGTTATGGTTTTTCATAACTTGTATCCGAGTATAAGTTTTGCGTTTGCATCGGTTTGATAGTTTTTATAATAACTGTTACGTAGTTAAGGGTATCGATATGATATCGATATGGAACCCATATCGGTTTTCAGTTACGTTTTGATATAACTAACTCATGCCTATTCCAAAGTGGTAAAATGGGCGTCCCCCTCCATCTAACTTTTGAACTAAGAAAGTGAAAATTTTAAAAAAAATATATAATGTAGATCTCAACAAAAACTTGCAACGAAAATTGGTTTGAAGGAGATCGAACCGGTAGTTTTTGAAATATTGCACATTTTTATCAACCGCAAATATAACTTTGTCTTTCATACAAACACTATGAAAAACAAAGTTATTTATGCTGTCGCAATATATTGTGATGTTTTCGTTAAGTGAAAGTAAGTGGACCCTGAATTCAGTTAAGGGTGGCACGGAACCCTCAGTGCGCGGGTCCGACACGCACTTAACCGGTTTTTTTTAAACTGTGGGTCCGTACACCGACGTAGTCATGTTTTTATTGTCAATTCAAAATTGTTAAACTTATTATTAGACCACAGTATGAGACTCGGTTTCATTATGCTCATTGTCCATTATTACACTCAATTTGGCGCTGACCGTATGATGACCTTTTTTAAGTCCATTGCATCTGCCATCAGAATGCGGCCAAGTAATTGCAGTATTTCCTCCCAGCCTCCTTCGTAAATGTGACCTTAATCAACGCATTTACACAAGATTTTCGCAAGTGTTGCACTCAACATTTGACACCCAGTGAGTGGACACTAAGCTTAACATCCACATACTAAGGCCGCTGTCGAAATGTTTACATTTAATGCAAACTCCACAATGTACCTATTTTAAGAAATGACGATGTCATTGCGTGTTAAGTTTTTTTTTATCAATCCTACTTAATGTAAAGCTCGTGATGTTATTTGTCAAAATAGATAACATCTCGCTAAATCTGTAACCTTGTATTTAAGATTTTGTAATTTTATATGTATAGGATTAAAGGACGTATATAAAAAGTGTCAATAAAGATTTTTTTTAAATTAGAACATTAGAACATTTCGTATGAAGTATCTGGCAGATAGCACTGACCGGATCTTATCTAGACATTGTAAAAACGGGGCCTAAAGTACCAAAATGTAAGCCTAATTTTCCTCCCTGTCGCTATGTCACCATGAGTGCGGCTGAAAGTGATGACTGTAGCTAATGCATTATTATTTTAAAACATAAGCAATGTAAATGTACTCCTAAAACCATGTACATCTCGACCTCATTTTCATCAACCACCTTTCACTTCCCAGGACTACAAAAAGCCGTTGGAAGAGAGCAGCCCTGCAATACTGAACGCCTGCAAGATACAGACACTATTCCACCGGCTGCCAGACATCCTGCAGTGCCACCTGCATTTCCGCACCGCCTTAGCCGACTGCGCGCGCACGTGGGACCGCGATGAAAAAATTGGTATGGCAATAATATATTCTTCTGAAATGCTGTAGAAAGTTTAGTGAATTGTGACTTTTTGTTCGTGAGTTTGTGTGAGCTGTGCAAATGAAATCACCTGCTGGTTTTGAATTTGAAGATAAGTGGTCTCCCTATTTGGATGATTATCCTGTGTATCTTTCTATTATATGTCTATGTGAAAATCCTAATATGTACGTATTAAGAGTTTCCGATTGTCAGAAATTGACTCGTAAAAACCATAATACAAAATTGATTTGATCATGTGGGTATCCTCATAACGTGAGGATTCTCTCTCGATTGAAGTAAAAAAAACACATGTTTATAACACTATCTAACTATTATTTTGAATTTAATTGTTAGCTTACCTAGCATACTATAACTGTTCCTTAATAATTCAATATCTGCCAGACTACCTAATAACTTACATATATTTTTCCAGGCGAGGTCTTCCTCAGCGCGTTCTCAAAAGCAGTTGTGCTGGACGTGTACTCCGACTTCATCAACAACTTCTCCGTCGCCATGGAGCTTGCCAAGATGGAGTCGAAGCGAAAGTCGGCGCTGGCAGACTTCTTCAAGGTGAAGCAGATCAGCGCACATGACAGGCTGTCGTTCTTTGGGCTGATGGTGAAACCGGTGCAGCGGTTTCCGCAGTTTATCATGTTTCTGCAGGTGAGGTTTATTGGCTTTGGTGTCTGATTATTTATTGGGTGATTTTATAGGAAGTTACAGATTAGATTCGAAAGTATAAATAAGGCGCCCATCATGGGTACACCGTTTCATTAAGACTTCGCCTGTGGGGAGCAGAGGAAGCGAAAGGGGCGTGGATCGGTGTATCCGCGCCGCCCGCACCCCTCACACCACCCGCACTCTCCCCCGTGCCCCGTCGCCCCGCAGGCGAGGTCTCAATGAAGCGGTCTACCTGTATTTAGATGACGAGTTTTTCGTCCGTTAGCTGGCAGTCAAAGTATGAATGACGAAGATAAGAAATGCTATAGGTGCCTTACTACCGAATTAAAGTCACTAAATTTAAACGCTATTTATATGGTTTTTATTTTAATATGGTTATTGTCAATTAGTTTTGAATTTGTATGTAAGGAGGTAATGAAAAACTTAAGCGTAAGTCTAATAGTGAAACTACTATTTAATATGTCCTTATGACTAAGTGGATGGACTTCACCAGTTGCAAGAAAACGCAATAATAAAAATTCTGCGTTGTTTCCTTAAACCATTGCTCACCACTTAATAGGTCACAGATGTGTCAGCACTCTCGGCGTTCTCTTATGTTTTCTTTATATTGTGGAAAGAAAGTAAATTCGTTTTTATTTAAAACATGTTTTGTCATTAGGATCTCCTAAAACACACACCTCCTGGGCATTCTGACCGTGTATCTCTCCAAAGAGCTCTGACGCGGCTTGAGGCTTTAGCAGACGCTCTCAACGAGAGGAAGCGAGATGCAGAAAGGACGCAGGTAATATTTTACACTTGAAATTATTGTCACGAATCCCACTTATATCACTGTATAGTGTGTACTGCGGTATCGGTGCTTGCTTAGTCGGACGCGATATTGTCTTTACAGCAAATAAATTTTGATGGAATACACACCATAGTCTCCTTAAGTTGTTATGTAAATTAAGATGTTACGTTCATCATTTCGGAAAGTTAGGCACAAGTTACACATTCAGTCTAGCATAAACGCTCTGACCATATGATTACTTGCAACATCCATAGAATCAACGACCCATATAAACTTACAGATTTGGTCTCCAAGGAGGCCACATTTAACAGCTTCAACAATTTTATAACATACATAGTTTCCGAATTGAAAAACTTTAATAAATAAATCACACTAAACCAACGTTGGCCTTACAGTGTAATCCAATAGCACTGTAAGATCAAAACACACAGAATGACATTTAAAAATATAAAAAAAAAGCTCAGTCTATGAGTCTGGATTGATACCAGAATGATGAAAGTTTTCCATGGTTTATCTTTCATCAGTCAGTCAGTACGTGTAGGTTACACGACCATTCTGATTAGACTGATGGTGTGGCAAGAAGCTAATATAAAGATAAAACCGGTTAAGTGCGTGTCGGACCCGCGCACTGAGGGTTCCGTGCCACTTTTAACTGAATTCAGGGTCCACTTACTTTCACTTAACGAAAACATCACAATATATTGCGACAGCAAAAATAACTTTGTTTTTCATAGTGTTTGTATGAAAGACAAAGTTATATTTGCGGTTGATCAAAATGTGCAATATCTCAAAAACTACTAGTTCGATCTCCTTCAAACCAATTTTCGTTGCAAGTTTTTGTTGAAATCTACATCATATATTTTTTCCAAAATTTTCACTTTCTTAGTGCGAAAGTTAGATGGGGGGGGGGGGACGCCCATTTCACCACTTTGGAAGCGTCTATATCTCAAACCTTACACTTTTAGAATAAATGGTTTTAGAAACCTCAACATCATTTTAAAAGACCTAACCATAGACCCCCCCATAGACACGCATAGGTTTGAGTAAAAAAAAATTAGGTTTTAGTTTCATGTATGGGAGCCCCCCCTTAAATATTATTTTTTCTTACTTTTTGTATCTGAATCAGAAAGCGGTGAACAAAATACACCTACCTACCAAGTTTCAGCTATGTGATGCTTATAGTTTCAGAATAAAGTGGCTGTGACATACGGACGGACAGACAGACAAACAGACAGACTTGACGAAACTATAAGGGTTCCGTTTTTTGCCATTCGGCTACGGAACCCTAAAAAGACTGGGTGGAACTTGGACAATGTGGATTTAAAATTAAAATTATGCGCTTATAGACAGACAAAGTGATACTTGACGTCTTGTATCAAGTATATACTTCGTACAACTCAATTGATTAACAAATTAATTGTTTGTTTACTAAATAAACGCCTGTATACATTAAACTTTTCTACATGGCCATTTTTATTCGTGGCATTTCATTATGCAATAAATTTTGCATAATAATTGCAATCTACTCCAATTTCAATCAAGAACATGCACTTGTTGCGCATCAATCGGGAAGTTGTTCGTCTTCTAGTTTCATTTGTAATCATTTCGTGACATCTTTCCCAGGTCACTGATCCATCTCTCACTTCTCAAACTATAAAACCGTAATTAAATGTTAATCTAATGCAATTAATGTTAATTTATGTGGATGACTTATTATGTAAGACCACAAGCGTTTACATAAAAAGCGGTGTTAATATTCTTGTATAGGAAGTAATAATGTAAAATGATCGAATTCGCTACTCACGTAATTCATTTTGATAATTAGTTTGTTAGATTTTTATCTTAATCAATTAATCAAGTTAAACGCACTTAATAATGTATTATTGCCGGAAACGCAATCAGTGTTAAATAAATATTTAGTACTCAATAAATAAACAGATATTATTGGCTTATCGAGCAAAAATAAGCAACTATCAAATTATGCTAAGTGTACATTCGAATGAACAGACATTAGTTCTAATTATAGAACAATCAGGCAATTGTTTGTTGGGCTTTCCTTAAAAAAGGTTACTGTAACACTTAAATTGCAATTGGTAAGTATGCGAGGGTGTTGTTATTGTACTGTATTTTTGTTGTGTTGCTATTTAGCGGCGCTAGTATATGGTTTGTGCAGCGTTAACCTTTTTTCATCTGCGATGGGGTTGCTCTTAATCAACGTCTTATTCAAATAGGCTCAGACGTGGTTTAAGATGTATCGAGCTTGTCCGGTGCCCAGCAGTCACTCAGTCACTCGTTATTTACTTATTGATTCTGAAGACCCATGCATCCATAAGCGACGACATCCGTAGTTGACTGGCTAACTCGGAAGACCCATATGGTATGGGACTTCAGAGTTAGCCCAAAGTCAGAATAAAATCAAGTCTAACAAAGTTAGAGTTGATCCCAAATCGGGTAAATGATGTAAGAAATAAATTCATTACATAGTGTTTATCTAAACCCATCTTTATTTATCCTCAAATTCTGTTTTTACAGGCGTTTCGCGCAGCGCTACGGAGGCTAACGCGAGGGGGTGTAGCAGGCGCGGGGGGAGCGGGCGGCGCGGCGCGGTTCGGCGCAGCGAGGTTACTAGCTTCACGAGCTGATAAGAGGCATCTACTGCGACAAGACGATCTGGTGCAGTTGGTAAGTTGTCGTGCCGCAAACGATATAACGCATACAGACGTTTCGCGCAGCGCTACGTAGGCTAACTCGAGAGGGGATAGAGAGGCGAGGTTTACAGCTTCCTGAGCTGACGAGATGCACCTGTTGAGAATAGATAATGATGTAAAACATAACGCTTATATAGGGCTTAACCACAGTCAAGTAATAATAGTAAACACATACATACTTTTTATGTAAGCCCTAGTCGTGCATGCATAGTGCACGTATGCGTTACGACGCGTGTGTGTTCGGACGCTGCGGGGCTGCACACAGCGTTCTGTTACACCACCACCTCGGGAACGGATGAACCGAATTTCATGATTTTTACATCGTTGAATACGTTTTTGCTCTGAATAGGACATAGGGGAGAAAACTAAGATTGCCGGGACCGCTGATCATTACATAATATAACGAAAACAGTCTACATTTCAAAGAGCTAACAATAAACTCTTTAATTCCACAGGAGTTCAACCAATCCGGCGCCCTCTCAAAGTGCAAGCCGCGCCGATTGCTCCTTCTCAACGACCTCGTGGTTTGCGTGTCGGTCGGCGCGGGCGGCGACGACGCGGAGCGGCTCGGCCTGAAGTGGGCGCACCCCGTGCAGGACGTGGACGTGCTCGACACCGGCACCTCGCCCACGCTCAGCAGGGTGCTCGCTCAAGGTGATTTGAGCCGTATCACATAGAAAATAGAGTCCTTTGTAGCTACCTTTTGGCCTGAGTATCACTAGGTGCGGGTGATGACGACGCGGAACGATTAGGCCTGAAATCCTCGCCCACGCTCAGCAGGGTGCTCGCTCAAGGTGAGCCATAGTCATTAACATCACCTTCTACTGCTAAACATAGGCCTCCCTTTTGCGACTAACCGACTGCACGAGACATGTTATACTGCACAAGTGTGTGCGCAAACACAGGTGCACTGTATTCCTTTCACTCTCATATCCCGATGAGACAGCAATCTGACACGACCGGAGAGAGATCAGGCGCAGAACCAACGGCTTTACGTGCTTTCCGAGGCACGGGGGTGAAACACCGACAACTTCCAAACTCCGGACTACCCCGAGAATTTTTGAACAGAAAAACACAAGTAAAGATTGCATCTGCATCTTGTGTGATTGTCTATGTGAGAACGTTGTAAGGTTGCTGTACTTACATATTGCTGGTGTACATCCAACGCTAAACTTTTGATTGAAGAGTCTCCAATCTAGAACTTTGCAGCGGCCATCGGTTTTTCGCGCTCTGTGTTCTGCGTATTGCTACTTGAGCTTGCTGATGCTCAGGGCTATATCTGTTGCATTCTTTCTTCGTATCCATAATGCAAACCATAGTATCTAAGTCATAAAGTATCAAGTTTCTTTGGTACAGTGTCAGTAAGGCTGCCCGTCTACTGGAGCGGAGCGAGGCCGCGGAGCGGAGAAATACCAATAGAATTGCACAAGTGGGAGTGGGGGTGACGCGAACACTGTTAAACAGGCATAAAATGTTTAATTGTTTTAGACCTTAATACAAGGATTTAAAATTCAAAGTTATGTTGGCTTATATAGCAGTCTTAACGTTTGAAATATCAACTTGTTCCAGGCATGAACCGGAGCGGTAGTCTCCGTTCAAACTCCAGTACCAACGGCCAGCAAGGCACGACCACTGGCGACTCGCTTTGCAACGAGATGTCAGCGCTAATGCACGACTACGAGACCGTGTCCCGGATGGCAGAACTAGCTGGGTCAATGAAGACGCCGTACCCGGAGTTAGCGCCTGAGATGTTTAGAGCGCTGCTCCAAAACATACAGAAGAATATACAGGTAACTATTTACTTTATAAACGAGATGTCAGCACTATGTATGATTACGAGACCGTGTCCCGGATGGCCGAACTAGCCGGGTCTATGAAGACGCCGTACCCAGAGTTAGCGCCCGAGATGTTTAAGGCTCTGCTGCAGAACATACAGAAGAATATACAGGTAACTATTTACTTTATAAACGAGATGTCAGCACTATGTATGATTACGAGACCGTGTCTCGGATGAATGAACTAGCCGGTTTAATGAAGTCGCCGTACCCAGAGTTAGCGTCCGAGATGTTTAGGGCTCTGCTGCAGAACATACAGAAGAATATACAGGTAACTATTTACTTTATAAACGAGATGTCAGAACTAATGTATGATTACGAGACCGTGTCTCGGATGGATCAACTAGCCGGTTTAATGAAGTCGCCGTACCCAGAGTTAGCGTCCGAGATGTTTAGGGCTCTGCTGCAGAACATACAGAAGAATATACAGGTAACTATTTACTTTATAAACGAGATGTCAGAACTAATGTATGATTACGAGACTGTGTCTCGGATGGATCAACTAGCCGGTTTAATGAAGTCGCCGTACCCAGAGTTAGCGTCCGAGATGTTTAGGGTTCTGCTGCAGAACATACAGAAGAATAAACAGGTGATTATTTACTTCACAACCAGTTTCGAAGTTGGTCGATATAACGTACTTTGCAACGAGATGTCCGCGCTACTAATGCACGTTGTAGGTAAACGTTTAACATAAATCCCTTTGGATTTCTCAGCAGCAATTTTCTTAGACAAACCATGAAGTACTTTCATCGACGATCATCTATTCTGTTGAGCTTCATGACCTAATATAAAAATTCAACTGTCATCCACAGAAAAAAGACGACGAGATGGCCTGGGTGGACTCATGTTGTCTCCAACTAACGATTCGCGGCCGCGAGGAGCCGGTGACGTTCCGAGCTAGCGAGCCCGGCGCGCGGCTGGCGTGGGCCACTGAGCTGCGTCTAGCCCAGCTGGCCCAGGCCTCGGCCAACTCCCCGGCCTGGAGGCTGCCGGCGCCGCAGCAAGCGCCTGCGCACAAGATGCCGCTGTTCAGCTCCGCGACGCCGGTGTACTCGTCCAAGCATTTGACTGAGGTGAGTTCCATAACTTTATGAAGTTTTACCAGACTAGTCTACGCCATTAAGGAAGTCTGGTTCAGCTAGCTAATACCTCGATATTAATAGTAGAAGTCAAAACCTTTGTGTACTAACAGGCTTCTAAACCAGGCTACGAATAAGCTGGGCTAAAAGCTAACTTTAGCTCAGTCTATCACACTTGATAATGATAAGTTAATAAGCTTTAGGTAGGCTAGTTGAAGTTCTGATCTGTGTCTATTACAGCTAGCTCAAGCTTTAGACTCTCATGAGCAGTTATATTGTAGATCAAAATCAAACGACGATAATTAAGTAACACTTTTATTCACTTTGCTTATCACTAGTCACACATACACTTATTTAGTGAAACTGGCAGCGATTTTACAAGACGACTGCTCGACTTGGCGACTGAACTCAGAATGCGCTCCGTTGCGCTGTGACAGCTAATGTCACCTCCCTCCCCACTTAGCCCCACTACTTGGCACTATGGTTTGCCCAAGGAATAAAGTGTTTTGCAGCCTTAAATATTAATCGACTAATTGATATTAATGCTAACAATTGATATTAATGCTAACAGCTCGGCCATCTGACATAAAGGTATGCCCTCATACTTAGAACTCTAATAATTATGTTGGAGTTTAATCATTACAAATTAATAATAATAAAATATAACAATTTATAAAAGTATAACAACTGTATTATAATTATTATATTATAATAATCAAACAATTCATTATGCTAATGTGTCTTAGGCTAATAAATAATGTAAACCGACACCTCGTTTGTCGCAGGTATTTGAATTGCATTAATAAATAATTGTGATTAATGATACGGTAAAACATATTGTAAAAAATCAGAGCCTATTTCATTAAAATTTGGAGTACATAAAAATATGATCGTTATAATTATTACATGTTATTTATTTAGTAGTATATTTTTCGTTCATGACATTCGACAACTAATACACTACCACAATAAAAAAACAATTTTTAAACATACTTAATAAAATTTTAAACAGTATATTTTGTTGCATGCATTTTGACTTTAAAAATATATTTTTTTTATTACATACCTTGTATAGAAGGTACAATAATACCATATAGGTATCTAGGATTAAATAATTCATAATAAAACATTGCTATAATCATACATGCACAGAAATTTAATCATTACTCTCCTCATCAGAACCACTACTACTACTGTCTCCTAAATCGGTATTAAGATTCATCCATGGACGAATTTTGTCAATGGAAACAATGCTTTCGTAACGCCTATTATTTTTACGCGTAAGTGGAGTATCCTCTACGACAAATCTATCGTTGGGTAATATTTTACAAATCCGATAGGGGCCTTGAAACTTTGCAATAAGCTTTTTAGATTTACCGTTATTTGAAGGAATCTCCCTTTCAACACGCACTAAGTCACCTTCGCTGTATTTGATACTAACAGTTCTTTTTTTGTCAAATTGTTTCTTATCTTTTGCCTGCTGTACTTGGATACGCTTACAAGCGTCCTCTCGCATGGAAGTTACACTCGTTGGTAATGCCTCATCTAATGTATCATCGATGACCTCACTTAGAATAGATTCAGAGGGGTTCGTTATTTTGAATCCAAATAACAGTTCTGATGGACTTTTCTGCGTAGTCTTGTGTATTGTGGTATTCATACCGATTTGGATATCAGCAACGAACTCGTCCCACGACCTATCATCTTGACCATGAGACTTGGTGGACA